>JACJUY010000361.1:130176-187482 GCA_014220935.1 Platorchestia sp. MABIK
CTATGACGGCTCTTGGGTGGCAGACCGCAACTCGAACGCCCGCCTGTCTACCGGAAGTCTGGCTTCGAAGAGTTCAAAACCTTCTTGCCCTTTAGTGCTTTATCTTATATTTGTTCATTATCGTTTCGACTTTCTTTTGAATAAATAAAGGCAATCTTTCCATTATTTGGATTTATATGTATCACTTTTCCTTTACTTAATGTACTTTTTTCTATACGTTTAGGTTTCTCATTCCCTTGTTATTCCCGGTAATAGCACACAGACATTGATACAAGACATAAAATGAAAACTAGGAAATAGATTAAAACAATTTGAAAACAACAAATAGCTAAAAAAATTACGTATTATCACAAGTAAGGTGTACGTATTATCACAGGTGTTGTTTCACGTTCAATTGAATTGCACAGGATTAGTGGGAGGTCTTCATAGCAGGTCTAGGAAGAAATACGATGTAAAAATATAGAATCGATCATGGTACCGAAGGAAATGCGATCGTAAATACTAATCAAAATATACGTAACTCAAACATAGAATCGATAATGGTACCGAAGGAAATACCATCGTAAATACTAATCAAAAAATTCGTAACTCAAACATCGAACATTTAACTTTACAGAGTTTGAAATGCTGACCTTTTGAAGTTGCAGTGAACAGTTTTTAGGCACATATGCGATCGTTTAATTAGACAGTTTAGTTTCCATGGATGAAAGATGACTATATTTATTTTATTAAAATAAATGGTGTGACACGCAAGCCATTAATTCTTTCACTGTTTGAGTTTTTTTTGCTGAAGGGAGCTTATTTCACAGCAGAGCTCTAGAAACTGAGAAAACTTATTTCCCCGGTAGCTAACTACGAAATAAATTCCAAAATTAGGTGTTTTGTTTGAATTACTGGAATGAAGAATTTTCCCAACATTGGCGTTGCTCTGGGAAAGTTAAAGCGACAGAAACATTTGTGGAGTTTTCTGAATGTGGAATAAATCAGGTATCGGGGTCTAGCCTAGTTTTTATGTGAGTTGTGTTCATTGCGATTTCTGAATTTACTATTGTTCACAACTTTGGCTGCTAATTTTACACAATTCTGCAGGTATTGAGATTCTTTTGGCATACGAATGCAGTAAAATTAGATTTGCAGAAAAGTTGCTCAAAAAACCTTTTGATTTTTTTTGCAGAGTATTATTTAAATATCCAAGGCATAATTTAATCAGGGACTAAAGGAATTTGTTCTGTATAACTAAAATATCGTTCAAATGCCGATTTGTTATTTTCATAATTTCAATTTTAATTATATTCCACCAACAGTGGATAGTCTAGTTCAAATGATAGTCAGAAATAAATTGATTATGGACGAATACATGAGGATTCTAATCATTACAACGCGTCATGTATATGATTAATCATTCGTGCTTAATTTAAAAAAAGGATCATGACGTCGAATTCCGTTATCACCACAAATGTTTACCATTGTTACATTTCCCCTATGAAGTCGCTGATAACACCCGGAGAGATTGAATTTGCTTTTGTTGGCATCCGTCAATTCCTCAAGTACCGCAGTTCAAGTTGGAATCCGTACATTCGTGTGTGCCAGCTGACGGTTGGGCCAAAGTCTACCTCGTAAATTTATGCTTTTTCAAGAAAATTTATCATATTAGCAACACTAGTGGATGTCCATATATTTTTCAGCAAAAAATTTTCCGCCCTATTCCTAATTATGCATTTTTCTATTCCTGATACTAAAGAATGTACTGACGAAAATGGGAGCACTTACCTGGTAAGCTTGATTATGGGTGCCTTTCTAGATTTCTGGATCATTGTTTGGTATTTTATAGCAAAGTAAGCAATTAATTTCATGCTAGGATGATTTGTTTAGTCGGAAAAATGTATGATTTGTTACATGTCATTTTGATCTTATCTAGCATGCTACTGGTTCTCTCCAAAATCACATATAAAGACCATGTACTCAATTTTTCCATTTGTTTTTCTTGGCATATGCAACTTATTATTTGTTTAATACTACCACCTAGGATACATCTTTGCTCATAAAGTTCCCCTCGGACTAATTTGCTTTAAAAGTTTCAATTGCATTACATTTTAATCCTTGGGATTTTTAGAAAAAGGAATTTTTTATGAAACTACCTACCAAGATAGGTAGTTTTTTCAGTCATGCACTTTAATTTAATGCATACTTATTTGTTAGTTTTTTAATTTTTCTTTAATATATTGCAATCTTACTTTGATTATTCTTGTCTTGTTTATAAAAAATTAGTTACCTACATGTGTTAAAATTTTGAACTGGAAATTTTTCATTTGAATTCTTGAATTTATCTGAACGAATTTTTTTCTTTCAAACAAATTCCTTTCTGAACAAATTTTTACTTATAGATGAACATGTACATTTTGAGCATCACATTTATCTATTTATTTTTTAATTTCTCAGTCACTCTATATATTTCAGTGAAATTTCTATTATATATTTAAGAAATGAACTCCAACTTATTCACTTCTTTTTCTGCTGCTGTTCATTTTAGAAAATTTGGCTTTGAAATTTTGTACCATTCATGTTAGCAACGAAAATTATTGAAAGTTCGTTTATTTCATCATAGTCTAACGTGTTCTAAAAACAGAAAAAAATTTAGTATTTGCCGTTTTGAAATATTTATTTATATATCATTAATTTAATGTTTTGTGGTTATGTTAAATATCAAAAGGAATACGTATTTGAATTTATATCAGTTAATTGAAAAATTATTGCTCCTTAATTGTAACTGTAGAGGTTTACTGATGGATCAACATGTAGTTTGACAATTGGGTCAATATTGATTTTAGGCCTTCCATGGAAATTAAAAATTCCGTTCCAAAGAATCACTAAAGGAACACATTTAATAATGTTTTACACGAATGACATTCTGCTCGCTGATGCGTTATTTTCGAGGTATAACAATAATTACATGCATATAGGAATAACATCATATAGTTGGTTGCTTAGTTGCCGCATTGTTGGGTGACGCCCACTTTTCTGGCGGGACACGCCCACTTTTCTGGCGGGACACGCCCACTTCTTCGCGAGAAATTAACACCCTCGGTTATGGTAAGTTAAGGTAGGCTATTTTAGGTTGATTTATGTTATTTTAGGTTAGTTTATTTAACTAACCTAACATAACCTACCCTAACCTCACCCATTGTTACGTTAATACCGTATTACAGCATATTCACGTGTCCATTCCTTCACTTTTATATCCGACGTTCTTATAACTTCAAAGTTTAATAACTCGAAAATAACGCATCAGCGAGCAGAATGTCGTTTGTGTAAAACATTTATAAATGTGTTCCTTTAATGATTCTTTGGAACGGAATTTTTAATTTCCGTGAGAGGCCTGAAATCAATATTGACCGACAATTGTTGTCTCAAAATTGATTAAATACTTGAATCAAAATTGGCCATCAGTTATTCATGTGGTTTGAATATTTTACAACAAATTTGACTTTCAAATTAAAATCTGAACTGATCTATGCAGTAATTACAAACAAATTGAGTGGATATAGTTTTCTTTGTCATTGTGAGATTTGTAAGAACCAATTACCTGATAGCGTAAGGCCAAGCATTTAAATCTTTTGGTCAATATTGATTTTAGGCCTTTCACGGAAATTAAAAATTCCGTTCCAAAGAATCACTAAAGGAACACATTTAAACACGTTTTACATGAATGACATCCTGCTCGCTGATGCGTTATTTTTGAGTTATTCAACTTTGTAGTTATATGTACGTCGTGTATAAAATAGAAGGAACAGATACGTAAATATGCTGTAATACGGTATTAACGTAACAAAGGGTGAGGTTAGGGTAGGTTATGGTATGTTAGTTAAATAATTTTACCTAAAATAACATAAATCAATCTAAAATAGCTCACCTTAACTCACCCAAACCTTCTCGGTTTGTTTCCCGCCAAGAAGTGGGCGTGTCCCACCAGAAAAGTGGGCGTCACCCAACAATGCGGTGACTAAGCAACGGACCAAATAATGTTATTCCTATCTGAATGTAATTATTGTTATATCTCAAAAATAACGCATCAGCGAGCAGAATGTCATTCATGGAAAAAGTTTTTGAATGTGTTCCTTTAGTGATTCTTTGGAATGGAATTTAAATTTCCGTGAAAGGCTTAAATTCAATATTGACCAATATTTTGCTGTTAACAAAAGTTATTCGCTCAATAAATAAGGAAATGAAGCCCTTAGAAGCTTCACAAGCTGAGTCTGGACTAGCATACTAAATTTTTGTGGTTGACTATAAAGTCAATGCTCCAAAATTTTAGAGGAAATTTAACAATTTTTTAAATATGGCTGGTGTTATCCCATTTAAAGATTTCTATAATCAAAATGCAAACACAATACTGTTATTGCTTCATTTAAATATTTCAATAGAAATAATTTTTAGAGGAAACACTATCATGGAATTTAAATTTCGTAAACAAAATGAAACCTGAAATTTGTCTTTTTGTTTTTCCTCTCTTATATTTTGAGTAGGCTAAAGAAGTGATGCAGTGTTGATAATCTTCTACTTCCTATTTTCAATTTAATAAGAGCAGTAGCTTCAGACCAGAAAGATGAAGTAAAAAGATCTGAATTATAGAAAACATAAAATAAAAAATTATGAGGAAGATCTATTGCTTCAATTAGTCAATGGTTGGATGTACATTCAACTTTAATTATTAGCCTTCAAGTTGCATTTGTTGGAGATTCTCAATTTTAGGGGATTTTCCAAATAACGTCATGGTATACATACTTTTTTAACACATTCTCAAGGTCTTTTAGAGATAAATTCCTATAAACAGTTAGCAACTCTGTTGCACAATGCTAACGAACATTACTTGGTAAATACTGGTTCAAAGCTTTTTATACAGTAGTAATCATTTGAGATATTGGAATTGGCTTTAAATTTCAGAGCTCATGCCAACTTGTATGCCTTGTACCTAAATATGTACCTAAATAATACCTATTTTTTGTAATTAAAGAATTAATTAGAGCAATTTTGTTCAACTGTTTGGTCATTGGTATTTCTAAACTGGGAGTTTGTCAACTTGGGACAATTTTTGTTTTTGTGGAAAAATTTTAATCTGCTAAATTGCATTGACTACATTTCCAAACTATTTAAAAATGCTTTTCAGTGTTCAATTTTTTATGCCATTTTTAAAGTATATGTAACCATTTACATCCAGTTCATCATTACTTCATTATTATAGCTTGGCGACTCCTAGAAATTTAATGCCATGCATGTTGTGGGGAATCTCATTGTCATTTTCTTTTTCTTGCATTGCTTTTTTCATTGCTGCTTTTCTTAAGTTCATTTGTTATCAACATTTGCAATTTTTCTACTTTGTGCTTTCCATTTTTAAGAGATTTAATTGTTTTTAAGTCGTACCTGCTCTCATTCCTTTAATATTATGTTTTCAATTCCTTTACCTACAGCATTTTTGATTTCTCCATTTTCAGTATTTTCAACTATTTTGCCTTCATTTTCAATTCAATTTTTTGGTGTTTTCAATTCCTTTACTTCTAGCATGTTCAATTCTTTTGCTCTCAGCAATTGTAGTTCATTTACTTTCAGCAATTTCAGTTCTCTTACTTTGGGCAATATCAGTTCTTTTGCCCTTAGCAATTTGTTCTATTTCTTTCAACCATCTCAATTCCTATGCTCTCAGCAATTTCAATTCCTTTGCTTTTAGCAATTTTAATTTCTTTGTCTTCATCAATTTTAACTCTTTTTCAGCAATTTAATTTTCTTTGTTTCAGCAATTTGAGTTCCTTTGCTTTTAGCACTTTCAATTCCTTTGCTTTCATCAATTTCAATTCATTTTTTCTCAGCAATTTCAATTTCTTTTCTCTCAGCAAATTCAGTTCCTTTGCTTTAATCAATTTCACTTCCTTTGCTTTTGTCAATTTCAATTTCATTGCTCTCAGCAATTTCAATTTCTTTGCTCTCAGCTATTTCAATTCCGTTGCTCTCAGTTATTCTAATTTCTTTGTTTTCAGCTATTCTAATTTCTTTGTTTTCAGCTATTCTAATTCCTTTGCTCTCAGCTATTCTAATTCCTTTGCTTTCAGCTGTTCTAATTCCTCTGCTTTCAGCTGTTCTAATTCCTTTGCTTTCAACTATTTAAATTCCTTTGCTCTCAGCTATTTCAATTCTTTTGCTCTCAGCTATTTCAATTCCTTTGCTCTCAGCTATTTCAATTCCTTTGCTCTCAGCTATTTCAATTCCTTTGCTCTCAGCTATTCTAATTCCTTTTCTCTCAGCTAGTGGTGTACCGATGTATCAGAATCGGCAAGTATCGGTCATTTTACTGGTATCGGTATTGGCAAAATTCGGCTGATACTTTACCGATACTTTTCAATAATACTTATTTTATCATGAAAATGAAAGTCATAAATCGTGAAAGTAAAAGTATCTAACCTAATAATACCAATTATGTGTTTATTTATCTATTTATTTATCTTTTTATTTATCTATTTATTTATCTTTTTATTTATCTATTTATTTATGTATTTGTTTGGTGTCCGCTTCTTAGAAACGTAGGATGCTTGAGTGTGCGGTATCATGGATACCAAATATCTCAGTGTAACATTCAAAGATGGCCCTTACATGCATTTATATTCTTGATATTTTATCAGAATAGCTTTGGTTAGGATAGGTTAGGATAGGTTAGAATAGGTTAGGACAGGACAGGAAAGGTTGAGTAATGTTGACGGAATTTTTTCACGGGTCCACTTAGCTTAACGATGACATTGTCCATAGAATGAATTTCCACGGGTCCTGCTACTCCCTAAAAATACCCTTGGTTTATTTGTTTGGAGTCCGCTTCTTCTATTTTCTGTCACGCTCATAAATGTAGCCATAATGACCGTATCTGTGATACAAGTTTCACCTGTGTGCAAGTACAATAATATTTTTTATCATGGGTATTGTTCCGATAAATATATTTGTTAGTCATCCACGTCTGGAAAATTTGTTCAAGAAAGGTATTGAATCCCGTGATTTTTGGCGGTCCGTGCACACTAGTAATCAACTGAAGAGCCTATTCATTCCTAGTAAATTAGTTGGCTAACTGTTGAATTATAGCATTTAATCAGGCCCGCTAACCGAATTTACTACTTTTAACTCCCGATGAGTCACGTATGGTCATTGAGTGAAAGCTATGTAGCATGAATAGTGAAACAGTAAAAACACAGCAGCGACATCAAATTATTATACTTTTACAAATAAAATTTATATAGTTTGACCTAATTTTCATTTCTTAACGTATGTGGCAGGATAACAAAAATCAAACCAAATAAATAAAGTTGAAGGCGCATTTTAAAGTTTTTGTAAATTTAATATAGCAGTAGCTGATAATTTTTATTTTAATTCAGCATGTAAATCCCCGTACATTACGAATCTTGCATTTTTCTTCTATTTTAAGATGTTTGAAAAATTCACGAACAATCTTATAGTTGGTTGCGTATTTGCAGATCTTTTTGGTTTTGGGGCCTATCGAATTTTAATGTTTTCTCTTTGCCAAATTATGTATTTTAGTGGGAAAAACACGAAAATGATGACCATTTTGTGGAGAAATTATTCATTGTGTTACTAACCTAACCAAGGGTATAATTTCAAACACCTCCCTGTTAATCATGGTAAAAACTTGGTGGTCCCTGCAACAGGTGCACACACTCAAATGATTGAGAGTGCACAGCATAGTCTAAAAATGGAAAAAAAACATCAGGGAGGCACTCACCGACAAATGATGGACTCGTATCTGTGTGAATTCGTGTGGCGAAAACGTACCGAGAAACCGCAGTATTTTCACAAAATATTAATGGATATAAGCAAATTTCAGGCTTAATAAATAATTTCTCCACAAAATGGTTATCATTTTTGTGTTTTTCACAACAAAATACATAGTTTGGCGAAAAAAATATTAAAATTCGATAGGCCCCCAAACCAAAAAGAGCCGTGTTAGCTTCTGTACACTGTGTGTGTTAGTACATACGAGTACGCATACTACTTGCATTCACGCTGCTTTTTCTGAGACTAAATGCTACATTATATTACTAGTTTACGCCTGTAAATGGAGAAAAATATTTTTAATGAATTTAGTGGGAATGATAACCTCAGTTGGTAAATAAAGATTGCTAAACAGTGAATACTTGTTTGTTCATGCATGCTGAAATAGGTATCGTAGGAAATAAAGCGGAAAGATGACGCAATCGAAAAACTTTGGGCGGGAAATGAATCAAACGATATAGTTAACATAGTATGAGCAATTTTATCATTCCTAATTGACAACTTTATTGTCAATATGGTTATATTATTAGATATATTGATAAATAATTTTATTATAACACCCAAGTAGGGCTTATAATGGTTTTATTTTAATGTATTTGTAAAAGTATCGGTATCGGTAGTAGTATCGGTCAAAGTATCGGTATTTCCAAGTATCGAAGTATTGGTATCGGCCAAAAATAAAATGAGTATCGGTATCGGCCAAAAAAATGGTATCGGTACATCACTACTCTCAGCTATTTCAATTCCTTTGCTCTCAGCTATTTCAATTCCTTTGCTCTCAGCTATTTCAATTCCTTTGCTCTCAGCAATTTCAATTCCTTTGCTCTCAGCAATTTCAATTCCTTTGCTCTCAGCAATTTCAATTCCTTTGCTCTCAGCAATTTCAATTCCTTTGCTCTCAGCTATTTCAATTCCTTTGCTCTCAGCTATTTCAATTCCTTTGCTCTCAGCTATTCTAATTCCTTTGCTCTCAGCTATTCTAATTCCTTTGCTCTCAGCTATTCTAATTCCTTTGCTCTCAGCTATTCTAATTCTTTTGCTCTCAGCTATTCTAATTCCTTTGCTTTCAGCTATTCTAATTCCTTTTCTATGAGCAACTTGAATTCTGTAACTAGTTTGGAGGGACTCAGACCATTGTTGAAGTTAAAGCTTCTACAATAATGATTTCAGGCCTACAACATCAAAATAAATGGGTGGCAGCACTGCAGCCTGAGGTACCGCCAGCTGCTGAGCCTGCACCAGCTGCTGCAGCGTGAGCTGCTGTCCATCTCACTGCCTGCGTTCCCACCCAAGAAAATCCTGCCTCTTTCATCTTTACAAACTGAGGACAGAAGACATGCTCTGGAGAAATACATTCTTGCATGTAAGATATTTTTCCTGTATATTCCTTGGTGTGAAAGCACAAAGTTCTTAGGTTTCAGATGTCAGTTTTGCCTTGGAGTGTAATTTTATTTGAGATATTGAAGATTGGTATTATGGTATGTGATGTACCTTTCTGTACATTTTTACTGGTATCTTGCACATAGCTGAATTCTTTTAAGTTAAACCCATTCATTGTTTCTCAGTGAAATTACTGATCTTATAGGTCTGTTCACTCTTGGTAGATTCTATGTAATGTTTTTTGCTTAATTTTGAGTGTTGGTACTGTAAGGTTCACATTTTCAATAAATTCTCTTTATTGTAATTTTTGCCAAATGATTTTATCACAATGCATTCTTTGACTTCTCATTACAAAGAATGTTTTCTAATCCCTCTTGGAAGTGTTGCTGGGTTTTGATGTAAATCATGATATAGACCACAAATGATGGTTTGACTGTTTAAATTTGTGATCATATTTAGGAACATTTTCCTGAGATTTAGAAATATGAATTCAGCATTTCATCAGTTTATAAATTTCTGCCTCATGCTTTCTAGGGCAAAGAGGGATCTGTAATGGAATTGATTACATTACTGTGTGCCTAGGCACTGAGTTCTCTCTGTGTAGAATTTCTGAGTTTTGCTTGGAGATATATGTCAATAGCATATTTATTGTTCTGTTTTACTGACTGGCCAATTCCTGGAATGTATTGTGAATGCTTCAGAAATTAGTTTTTGATTTGCTTGGCTTTGGGTAGATATTTTCTGTTATGGGGAGTTGCTAGTGTATTGAAGTGTAGGTATTATATGTTCTTAAGGTAATTTTAGTTTGTGTTGTCATCTTTCTTCTTTTATGCTCTTCAATTAAGCCATATCAAGTGTTGAAATTTTAAAATTTTCCACATTAATGTGATACCATTTTACAATAGCTATTTATTTGAATAGGAATGGTGATCATACACTGTGAAGACTAGTAACATGTATGATTATTTTGATATCTACTGCAAAGACCTTTGGTTTTAAGGACTTGTATTGCCTAAAGCCTATCTGCCATTTTCTCACCATTATTCAAAGCGCAGCCACACTTGAAAAAAAAGTTTGTTAAAAGCATTATTAACTCATTGTCTTTTGTCCATATTGTTCCTGGCATTTGCTGAGAAGCAATGTGTGGTATGCCAATAGTTTTTAAAAATTCATTACTTCCCAGTCATTATGACAATCAAAAATGATAGGTTAATTTTAGCATTTCAGTATTCATTGTATGTGTGGTGATAGCAAGCTGAGTCTAATTTATTCATGAATGTGAGGGAATTAAATTTTTGGAGTCATTCATTATGTGCTTAATTTATTTTTGTTCTTGTCCATTTCTTAAGTTGGTCTTTTTCCTCTTCTTTCAGCACTGAAGATTGAATTTTAGGGTTGTAAAGGATTTGTTAGAAAAAATTCTCAATTTGCACATGGGCTCTTATTTTTTTATCAGCTTTTGATTCCATAAAAATTCTCAAGTTAGTAATGTGTTCATTACTTTACAGTTCTTCTGACATGGCGAAAAGTGATGCATTAACACGTTAAGTGCGGCGGGATTAACTGAAGTTCAATGTTGAACTTTAATTAGTTAATTTTAGAGATCAATTATGAAAATAACAAACGTGGGTCATGTTGCACTTAAAGTGTTTATTTCTATGAATATTATTCTACTGATACAGTGAGTCAAGAGCCAAGGGTACTTCTGAACCACCATTTCAATGGGTTCCTGGCGTGTGCCCAGCACGAGAGCTACACGGGTGGAGGCAAGATAGAGGAGGTGCCCATCCAAGTTTACCTCATGAACGGCCAGAGGATTGTTGTCACAGGAACAGATGCTCTGCAGACGCAGCACTTGCTCCAGGTATAAGGGAAATTTTGCTCCTTTCTCAGCATGTTCTGAACTACACTTCTTTTTCAGAATCAATGAAGAAGGTTAACTATTATTGGCTAGGGTTTATTTTTAGCTGTTCAGTTTCGTTCTATGGATAATTTAGCATATTAGATGTGTATAGAGAATATTTTATGAACATAAAACCTCCAACTTACTAGAACTGAGTTTGTGGTTGTGTGTGAACTTGCATTGGTTTAGTCTCTGTTGTTCCACAGAAATTATTTCATTCCGTAATGTGTGCATAACTTTAATTTCCTTGTCAATTAATACCAAGCTTAGCATCTGGAAAAATTGTTAAGAGAATTTAATATAGGTTTACTTTGTGCTATTAACTTGTTCCCTTTCCTCGTTTTTTGAAGGTCCCAGTGCGTTTCCCACCAAACTCTTGTTTTTCTTGCTGTTTCTTGGCTGCTTCTTTCTTCCATTTTATTTTTTGAATTATGAGCTGTCAGGTTACCTCAGCTATAGGCATGTTTTTCAAATCATTTTCAAAATAAATGGTCTTTTATCACTACTTTCTTCAGATTGCATTTTTTTTCAACTAAGGATTCTTGAACTAATATGAACTTCAATTCATGGTCTTAAAATCCGTGGATTGTGACTGCTGTGGTAAATTTAAGGTGTTGGAGTGTGTTTTATTTAACTAAGTTTTATCAAAAATAAGAGATTGGTGTAGGCAAACTGATACATTTTTTAGGAAGGTGTAAGATAAACAGATTTGAATCTTTCAAGGAAATGTTCTGGGAAGGTTCAGTTTTGAAAATTATTTATGAACCTGAAAGGGCTATTAGAATCAATGCACTCAGAACTTGTTCAAAAATACAATTGTTTTTTGTTATGTTGAGGGAAGTGAAGAAAAAATTCAGTGTTACTGTTTCTTAAGGAAGCAAATGTAAAAGTTTTGGTGGAGTGGCTTTTTCAGGGAGATCAAACTTTTGTATCTATTTAAATTGGTGCTTCAAGGAGAAAGATGTGAGGTCTTTAGCTTAAGGTTAGGCAGGCCTTCCTTATGTTGAAATTGGATGTTTTAGTTTGGACGAGCTTATTTTGCTCCTCTGCTGTCCAGTTCTTCAGCGCTACTACTGTCATCTTCAACTTTTATTTTTTTCATGAACTCCTTCCCTAACTTGCTATTTCGTTGCGCAGGGATCTTGTATAGGAACACACCTTGTACATGGACAGAGTTAACAGAATGGGGGAGTTCTCTTAACTCTATGCTAAATAAATGGTGTCTTTTTCTTTCCTCTCTTTGGCATACCTTTGTTGTGTTTGGGGAGGCTAGAATTTACTTCTTTAATCTAATTTTGAAAGGGGCTTGGTGGTAGTTTTATTACAGATTCATTCGTATTATATTAATTCAATAAAAAAATTTTTAACCAAATTTGCCTCCTAGTGCTTGTTGAAAGGTTAGATTTGAAAATTTGAAACTTGATTGACACTAGAATTTTATGCTTTCTTACCATGATCTACTAATAACTGAACTACTGAAATAAATATTAACAAGATACATCGTTAGCTAATTTAAAATCTGGGAAATGCTCCTACCTCAATGGCCATTCGAAACGAGTAAAAATTTTCAATTGGTTAAATTAGACCAGCGTATACCCTCGTTCAGACCAACACTTTCCTCCCTTCAGATGGTGTGCAAGCAGATCGGTCTCCCTTTGGAACTCATGAACTACTTTGCACTTTTTCTGGTGCGCAAGAAAGAAAGCGAACTGACTCGTAAGTAACTGTTGTCCTGTCTTCATTTTCGATTGTATTTGTGGAGGCTTTTTTTTTACCCAACAACGGGTTTCTTTTTTTGGGTATTTATGTTTTTATGTTCATTTTAATTTATTATACATTTATTAGGATATTCGGTGGCACAATCTGTGGTTGCATTTGTATGTGGTTAAACTGTAATCTTGAGCATTTCTTACTAGGTTTGAGTTCTTGTTTCAAGTTCAGGATTTTGTGTTACACACAGTTATTATTTACTTCCATCATATTAGCTCTTCACATCTATTCTTTGAAGCAGTATTTTTTTTTTTTTTCTGGTTCATCGATGTAAGTAATTTATTAGTGAAATGATACATTTGTCAGTACTACCACTTCATTTAATATAGTGCTGAGTATTTTTTATTTATGTCAATATAATTTTTATTTATATGAAAATGTATAGAAAATGTAAAGAAAATGTATTCAACATCCTATTGTGATTGTGCGTAAGCACTTGTGCTTGACAGTAATATAGTTAGGTTTGAACAGAAATGTCATTTGTCAGATGTTGACATTGCACCCATGCCTCGGTTTTACGGACAATAAGGGGGAACCCCTGTCTGATAGTCCTGATTGTCCAAAGCATCCAACAGACAGATGCATACACGGTACGGAATATATATCACTGGTAGAAAAAATCAAGCATAACACTGAAAAATTGGGAGCAATGCGACGCAGGTTCTGAAACAGTGTTGTCAACAAGGCAACTGCGCACCACCTAGCGGTCAGTTTTGGAACTAACGGACTTTGTCCGTAGTGCGCGCAACTTTCGAATAAAATTGGTAGCTCAAGAATTTGTCCGTAGAATCCGAAATCCTCTAAAACAGGGTCCGTAAAACCGAGGTATGGGTGTACTTTAATTTATCATGAGGAATAGCACTACGGGAATTAGCACTCCTAGGAACAAAATGTGAGGTCCTGAGCTGACAGCTACATAGGTAGCCCTTCTTTTTATTGAAGTAAAATGTGTTTTTTGTTAGGTCAAGGGCCATCTTTTTATAGTTCACTGCTGTTCTGTTTTTCAGCCCTCTTCTTCAACTTTTGTCTTGTTTCGTGATCTTCCCTCTCGACTTACTGTTTACTATGTGCAGAGGTGTGGAAACACACCTTGTGGTGCCTTCATCCTTCCTCTTTTTGAACACCTTTGTTGGGGTAAGGAATACTGAAATTATCTTAAAAATTCATCAATTGTATAGATTTCAATGACATTAGTGCAGTGGTGAATAGTTAGTGGTTCCGTTTTTGTAATGCTTGAAGTTTGTTTTAATGAAGCGTATTTTGGTGACATATTTGCCTGTCCAGTGGTGAAGAAGCTGCACAACTTCGAGTGCCCCTACATCTCTCAGAAGAGCTTGAGAGGCTCCAACAGGATCGTCCTGCGGAGAAAGTGAGCCTAAAATGTTCATCATTTTCATGGATGGAGCGTTAAAATCCTTGTGGGAAGCCCAAGAGTGTCCGAGACATTAATTTGTTTTCATTTGCTGAAATCATTGTGCAAATTCCTCTAGACACATAGGATAGGCAGTAGGTTTGGGTTAGTTAGGTTAGACACTGGTGTCTGACCGTAAGTTACCTCAGCTAGAAATAGGCCTTCTGGACTTCTTTTAGCGTTCACTCAGCGTCTTTCAATGCACGTATCTTTAGCATTGTAGGAAGTACTAGAGTGTCCTAGAAATTGACTTAGCAATTTTTTATTCTATCAAATCTGTGTGGGAAGCTCAAGAACGCGTGGGGGAAGAGTAGTGAGAAGATTTTTATAGTTCATGAGGGTTTGCTCTGTTTTGGAACATTAAAAATTTCCTCTATCTATTATTATTTTCTAATTATCTACATCTCCTCTCTATGCATTTCGAGACTGTCTAACTCCTGAGAGAGACTTCAATTGTTCTCATGCAATTATGCGGTCAATCTTATCAAAAGCAGAACATGAGAAATTTGCCTGTTATTCAACATTTGTGACATAAATATTTTAAGAGCTTATAGTAGGGTGGTTTAGATCTATGAACAATTCTAATACATATAGAAACTTCTGTGAGTTCAGGAACACTTGCCTTTGAATTAGTCAATTATTTTCTTACTTAAACCCATTGAAGAAATACAAGAATGCTTATGAGACTCACTGTCAAATGGATTGTGATTAAAATTTTTTTGTCAGTTGTCATTCTTGATCCAACGTTTATATTTCATAGCATTTGATTTCATATCAAAATTTTTATGTAAGAAAGAATGGATTGTCGTCATTACAGCCTTTGTGATCAGTTTTGTTTCGATTTTTGTACTTAATTATTGTTTGTTATGTTTGATTATAAATTCTATTGTATCCCATTATTTGGTTGCTTAAAAGACATATTTCCATTTGGAAAAATTCAGGATAGGTATGTGTCCAATTATGCATATATGGGCATTTTAGGCATGTTTATTTAGTAATGCATTACTCAGGCATCTTAGCCTAGTGAATCCACCATATATTATGCCTTATTTAGATATGTTTTCATGCAGTACCTGATCATTTTACATTACTCAGGCCTGTTTCCTACAAGAATCCAACATTTTTTGCTGTTTTCATACAGTATCTGATCATTATACATTATTCAGGCCAGTTTCTTACTGGAATTTAACCATTTTACAAAACTAGACACATTCACGTACACAATCTGTTCACTCCACTTTTCTCAGACATGTCTATATGGAGACTATTCTCAATTTGGGTCACGCATATTTATGTGAATAATGGCTCGATTTCACATTACTAGGACATGTATAATAGTCTGACTTGTGTTGTGGTGCAGCTGCAGTAAAAACTGAGGTCATCACACCAAAATTTGTTCAGCATTATTTGTGAAGAGAGAGAGAGAGAGCACGCATGCTTCTGAATACAAATTTTCTTAAAGCTCTGTTCGCATACAGAAGAGTGTGGTGTGTATTTAAATAGCATGCCCGCTTTTTATTTGTAAATAGTCTTTAGAAATTTGGTAGGGATTAATTCTCCATGTACTGTAAATATTCCTTGTTACAACGGTGAGAACAGTTTGAGCTCTTAGCACATGTTTCATCTGTGTGAAATTGATCCATTCTCTCCATAAAAATGTAGGAGATTTATGAATAGATTTTGCTTCTAGACCTTGTGAGTGAAGCGGAATGAGCAGATAGTATTAACCGACGAGCCTGAGGGCTGTAAAATAAACAGCTTTTGTACAGAAACAGGCTTAAGGGCTGTAAAATAAACAGCTTTTGTACAGAAACAGGCTTAAGTGCTGTAAAATAAACAGCTTTTGGACAGAAACAGGCTTAAGTGCTGTAAAATAAACAGCTTTTATACAGAACCAGGCTCAAGTGCTGCAAAATGGTTGTAGGAAAATCAGTGAAACATGAATCATGTGCTAATGTTATGGCCTTGCGTCAGCTACTGGGTGTCAGGAGAGGAGGGTGCGGTGGAGCAGCTGGTGCTGTCGGACGCAGTGGGGTTGGGGCTGGTGTACGGCCAGGTGGTGGCTGAGGTGCAGCTCGGCTGGCTGCTCGTTGCGCCTGACCAGCACAACGCGCTCGCTCAGCTCCAGGCGCGCGGCCACAAGCGGGAGGTCAGTAGCTGGTGCTTTATTTCAACCCTAACTCTGTCCATTGTCCATGTGTGCTGAACATTTCCCAAATGATACACAACTACTTTGTGAGAAGTTTTCTAAGCTCCAGGGGCGCGGGCACAAGCGAGAGGTTGGTTGCTGGTGCTCTCATTCTGCCTGAACTCTGTTGCATTCATTGTCCATGTGTGCTGAACATGTTGCGAATGATGTGCTACTTTGTTTGAAGTTTTCCTGTATGTGTCGAGGATTTTTTAAATACTTTGCAAAAGCGAAGGGGTATATATTTGCTATTAGCTGACAACCCCAGTGGAAAAGCCAGTACAAATAATTATAATAATGGTAGTAATAATAGTGATAATATTAGGGCTTTAATTTAACCCAAACTCTGTCTCACTGTAAATGTGTGCGTAACATTTTCCATGTCATATCTAACTACTTTGTTTGAAGTTTTCTGCTGTGTGTCGATTTTTAAAATACTTGATGAAAGCAAAGGGGTCCACATTTGCTATTAGCTGACAACCGCGGTGGAAAAGCGACCACAAACAATAATAATGATAATGGTGCTTTAGTTCAACCCAACCTCTCTCATTGTCCATATGTTATCAACATTTTCCTCATCGTATACTGCTTTGTTTGGAGTTTTCCTTTGTGTGACAAGAATTTTCTATTTGATATGGTTATGTGAGTTTTTTCAGTTGCGTATACTAAATTTTCTGATTAGTGGGATTTATAAGAGTTTTTATACCTATGCCGAAACCTTGATGCTTGATATAATTAACTCAGATTTTCAAGTTGCGCTTTTGATACTGTGAGTGACGGCTAGTGACTTACACTCCCGTGTAACATTAGTAAGATTATTTTTGTTTTTAGAATAATTTTGAATACCCAGTACTTTTCATTGAAGTTCATGATTGAAGTTCACGTGCAACTGATGTGTTAATTAGTGTTGATTAACTCAGTGTCCATTTAAGGATGCCATTGGTGAGAACGGGTCAAGTATTTTTGCTCAAATTGATCATTCGTTCAAAAAAACTGTGAATTACGAGGTTCAAGGCTATACTCAGGATGCTCAAGGTTGTGCTGTCTATGAGTAAAGACCTGAGTTCAAAGGTCATCAGTTCGAAATTCAGGGTAGAAAATCTTGAATTCTTCTAGGTTTTGTCCACTTTCAAGTTAGTTGAAGAAATTAATTTAACTATAAGTTGTCCACCATCTGACTGCAATAGGAAATTAGCACTCCCAGGATAAATATGTGAGGTCCCGAGCTGAGAGTCAGGTAGGCCTTTTTTCTATTGAAATAAAATATGCTTTTTGCTATTTGAGATATTTTTTTTGGGTTCACTGCCGTCCTGTTTTTTAGCCCCTTTAACTTTCTTCTTCCGCTTTTGTCTTGTTTCTAAGCCTTCCTTCGTACCTTACTATCTATATACGCAAGGGTTCTTGAGCCAGAGCTCACCTTGTGCTTAGATTCTGCATTCCTTTTCGCGATCCTAAACAGTGCCTTCATCCTTCCTCTCTTTGGAATGCTTTTGTTGCGGTTTGGGAGGCTTATGCCAACAGTTAATCTAATCTGCCTACAATACCTGCATTAGGGTATTTTCAACCCCACAGGGGGAGACAACTATTGTATCGATGGGAATTAACGCTCCCAGGGGGATTATGTGATGTCCCGAGCCAATGGTTAGGGAGGCCTTCTTTTTGTTGAAATAGAATAGGTTTTCTTGTTTTGTTGCGGACCATCTTTTTTCGGTTCACTGCTGTCCTATTTTTCTGCACCTACTACTTTCTTCTTTATCTTTTATCTTGTTTTATGAACTTCTTTCTTAACTTGCTGTTTTTATGCACTTTGTGCGTAGATTCCGCGTTCCCTAAACTCCATAATAAATGGTACTTTCATCCTTTCTCTCTTTGAACGTTTTTGTCATGGTAAAGGGAGGCTAAGACTTTCTTATAATTAATCAATCATGTGTATTTGCAATGTTTAAATCAATTTTAAATCATGATAATGTAATTCATATTAGAAGTATATAATCACTTTAATCTTGATTCATACCGTGCTGCAATTTGTAGAGTAGCCATAGATTCGGGAATGAGTGGCCATAGATTTATGAATTACTCATATAAGAACATGAAAAATTGTGATTGCTGATCTCACGTGCAGTACCTGGACCTTGCGCGCACCTTCAAGTACTACGGCTGCGTGCAGTTTTCCAAGTGTCTCTGTGACTTCCCCACACCCAACACGCCCGTCACCATCGCTGCTGGCTGCAACGAGCTCAACTTCAGGTTTGTGTGGTCTTGTAAAGTCTCGTTCAGAGTTAGTGTTTAGAGACTCGAAGGTGAGGCTCCTATGTGGCATTTTGCGATCGGTGATAGATGTGATGCACCACTGGCGTGTGTGAAGTATGCTAACGACTGTCTTTAGTTTATGACTCTGATTTCTTATGATTGGTTTGAGTAGGAGTGTAGTGAAGCATAATTGAATAGTTGCAAAGCTCCTTGTTGTTTTTATGCTTGGGAGGAAGGGGAACATCAGGTTTGATTTTGATAAATTCAAGGGGTGTCTGCTGCTGTGCAAAGTTTTGCTTAGTCTTTTGTTTTGTTGAACCGAATTTTTTGGATTTTGGGTTTTGTGGTGGTTTGAGCGAGTAGTTCCTATGATGGGTTCTGCAGAAATGGTAATTTACTACCTTCAGTGTCAACTGAAATCCATTACTGTTTGTTAAAATGAGGTATTTCTACAAAAAGTAATGAAATATTCATGTACATTACGTAGTTGTTTTTTTGTTCTGTTTTTGTGTTCATTGTTGAAATTGTTGTGGCAGCTTACCTAAATTTATACGGATAGTGCTGTCGCATGTTTGTCATTTGTTCAGTTCTTGTGTGAACTTTGTGTAGGGCGAAATTTCAACACCTAAGCAGTAGTTTTTACTAAGTATTATGTTCTTGTGGAAATTCAAATAAAGTTTATGCCTTGACTGCTTGTTTCTGCCTGGTTCCATTGCCCTATCATTTTATGGTCAATAAAATTAAACTTTTACTTCTTGTAAGTGGGAGATAGCCTGTCACGAAACGAAGGGGTGCGCTGGCGCATCCCCCCGTATCCGTAGTGAGGGATTTAAACCTCATAGTGGAAGAGGAAAAGGAAAATTCAGAGCGCATGAAACACAGAAGGAGAAATGATAGAACAGGTTGGAAAATAGACATAGTAGCTACTGATCTGCTCACCTACTTCCGTACCACAGGTCAACACGGGAAAATGATACAACTACTTGAGCATTTATGATTAAATTTATTCTTAAAGAAACAAATGAACACGAGAATGGCCTGAAGCATCCTGAACAACATAAAAAGATTTTCGAAACCCAATCCTAGCGGGAACACTTCACGCGCCACTCTGCAACGCAAACACAACCGATGCACTGTAGCTAGAAACACAGCCTACACAATTCCAGGCGACATTGGCGCGCGCGAATAAGCCCAAAGCACGGAATTGCAAGTAACTCTTGGTGCCTGTAAGCCTTGCCACGCTCAGCCGCCTCTATCACTTCCCTGATGTAGCTGGGTAGACGGCCAGGCAATGATGCCTCAGTTCGGTCTGCACCATCTTGTAGGCAGCCCAAGCTGCACTTCGTTGAGCCTCCCAACCCTGAGAACAATGGCCACTCTATATTATTCGTCCCCTTAAGCCTTCATCCCCTATAATTGATGGTTAATAAACCTCTTAAAATTTCACCAGATTCCCGACTAGATTTCTACTGAACCTATTTATTTTTTATCTGAATGCATTAGAAAAAAAAAACACCAGAAGTTTAGCATTTGAATAAGTTACTTTACAGACAAAACGTGCCTCTCCCCACACAATAGACTTTTAACTAACTCTCTCACTATATTCTATATTTTAATTTACTGTGCGTTCACCAAAGAATCCCATTTAACATGAATTCCATTTGAGAAATAACCCCATTTTACCCCAGACTAAAAAATGAAAATCGAAATGCCTTGTTTGAGAACAACACTTGAATAAAAACACAAAGAACAAATTGGTATTCTGATTGATTTGACATTCAGAAATGAAAATCACTGCACTCCGCTTGGGAACAAAATGACAAAAAAAAAAAATTATACCTGCTTAAGGCTGTAACATAATCTCTGATTGCTGACTGTCCTAATCGTTTAAGAACAAAAATTGGAATTCAGATTGGTTTTAAATCCTATCACTTCCTAACACACAAAGGCTTGTTCACCTCCCCTCTGTAGCTCTCTGGGCCTACATCTTCCACGTAACCAGGCAAATGCCTAAATAAAATCCGGCTCATCCTTCGCTATGCTTTTATAGCTCCTTGCACAACTGACGTGCACTGTGGGCTGTGTGGAGGTCCCGCGAAAAAATGGCTTCTCCCATTGGCTCATTCTTGAGTGTCACCTCTCTATGCTTGCGTGTCCCTCGCTTCCATCTAGTATTACTACACAGAGCCCTCTCAAAAACTTTTTAGAACCCCAAAATCCCTTGTTCCCTTACTCATAGAGAATGAAATTTAACCCTTTACTTTTCTATGCTATGTATTTATGTTGCAATCGGTTCATTAAGTATACAGTTGCACGCACTAGCTCTCAATACATCTTCTATCCCCTACGTACTCCTCCCTTCTCCTGAGGTAAGGCACATACCTATACCCTCTCTCGGACTACGGACGCCCGCCCGCGGTTGTTATTTCGCGTGCTTTTCTGCTGGCATACAAATCTATATAACTTACTTAACATGTATCTTAACAGCCCCTCTTTAGCTGGCACCCACCCCCTCAGGATTTTTCAATGTACATTAACCCTTTATGTCCAAATTTTGTACTCATATTACCGTTATCATAACCACCATCACTTAACTGGCACCGGCATCATGTAGTTACCGACATTACGAGGAAGTGACTGCCACTCGACAATGAACTTCGAAGATCGCATTAGGGCTCCATTTTCACAAGGAATAAAGTATATTACAGCTGTTTATGAAAGTGAATTTTAAAATCTACTTTCACGGTAATGGATTAAGGGAGTTTCCCTGCCAAATTCGATGTGCTTGCGTGCAGGATAGACGGAGAGGACGGCCTCGTGAAGGAAGGCAGTTTCAAAGTGACCAGAATGCGGTGCTGGAGGATCTCCACTCACCAGGTAACCGAAGTTGTCGTTTGCTTCCATTGTGCCCATTATTTCAATGCACTTTTGCATGTGTATAGTTGGCTTGGAAATTCTTGGTATCTACTGTGACTATTTTTTCTCAATGATACTACTGTGTACTATTGGCCAAGACAGAGGTCAGGTACATGGTCTGAAAGTTAGGTAGACTTTTTATCTGTTGAAATAGAAAAATGTTTTTTACCAACCATCTTTTGTTAGTTCACTGTTGTTTCTTCAGCACCTATTACTTTTTTTCTTCAAATTTATTTTGTTTCATAAGCTTCTTTTAATTTTGGCACAACGCATCTAGTTCATTGCGGCCGTAACTTTGATTAGAGGCCGTAACTAACTAAAAAAAAATTCTTCTGCCTTCTGTTGCATAAATTATTTCTTAAATCGTACGAAAAATTGTCGAGCACTTCTTAGGGGGTGTGCTCTTTGTCTGTTATTGTCTGTATATGTTTAGGGCAAGGCGTTCCCGAGGGGAATTGGTAAGCCCTGAGTTGAATCAGCATTGGTTGTCACTGGAGTGTGCAATAAGTTCAGTTGTTGGCCTCAGCTCACATTGGCCTACTTTGTTCTACCTGTGTCTCATTAACTGTGAGGCCGGTGCACCGTGCAGTGCATTTCGAAACTCCTGTTTCTTTCTTTTGTTCTCTTCTTGATTATTGTATTTTGTGTTGGGGTTTCTGCTGAGCTTGAATCGTAATGTGTAGGAGAGAAGGTGTCAGTAAGGTATAGATTTTGAGGTACTTCCGTGCCTTAGTTCTCATTTGGAAAGTTGGTAGTTTATTTTTGTTTAACTACATCTGAATGTTTTTGAAATGTATAGCAGCTGAAGTAATTTATGTTGTCGTTTATTTGCAATTGTTCTTCAGTCGTGAGTGAAATATTTTATATTTTTCTTTTGAATTACATATTTTTTGGCCCTACTCCTTCAACAACTTGTTTTTTAGGTTTCTGTTCCGTATTGAGTTGTGAATTTAAAATCTTCATTATTATTTTATATTTCTATAGCCACTACCTCAGGTGGTTGTGCAATCGCTCCAACTTGCCATCTACAAAAGAAAAATATTTTCCAAGATGTTTCACCGCGATCATCCTTTTTTGAGACGCGTCTTAATAACGATACTGTGTCAAAGAGTACCACAATGGTTCATTGAGACCATGTTTTCCAGACGAGTCCTGAGTCGCACTCTCCATCATCTGACCTGGAGAGCAGCCCAGGGAACAGCTCACAGACCTTGACAGACTCTCGCCAGAACAGCACCGCCAGCAACAGCAGCGGCTTTGGCAGCAGCCACAGCCTCTGCAGCTCGAGCAGCCCTCGCAACACGCCGGACTCCGCTCTGCCTTCTCTCCATAAGGACGCTGCGAGACTGGATGCCGATCAGGCCATTTCTTCTTCGTCCAAACATCAGCCCAGTTCTGCACGTCGGGGACAGCCAACTGCTTCACTTGCATGTGGAAGCAGCGGCTTGACGAGCCCCACTAACGGCTTTGGTGGTGGCACGAATATCAAGGAAGCCGCCAACAGTCATGAGGACTTCACATCGCGCTCCATGAGAGATCTGTTGTCCAGATCAGAAGCCTCGGAGTTGGGCACGGTGTTGGAGCTCTCTTTCGAGTACCTTTTGAGGGCTGGAGAGCTTCGTTGGGTGCGTGTGTTGAGCAGCCAAGCTGTGCTCATGTCTTTGTGCCTTCAGTCGATGGTGCAGCAGCTGCTCAGCTCCTCTTCTGGTACTTTTCCGTCCCCTCCTCCGTGCCCAGCCGTCACTGAACTCCCCATTCAGTACACC
Organism: Platorchestia sp. MABIK; assembly: GCA_014220935.1. NCBI lineage: Eukaryota > Metazoa > Arthropoda > Malacostraca > Amphipoda > Talitridae > Platorchestia > Platorchestia sp. MABIK. The sequence goes on from JACJUY010000361.1 coordinate 153,582, forward strand.
AAAACAGACGGATCTTCTGTCATGGTCTACACCCATAATGTTAGGCAACCAAGGGTGAGTGGCTGTTTCCAAAGAATTGACCGTTTCTCGCAGTTATATTTGCTCATGGTGACCGGATTCAAGTAAACAAAGAGCTGGCAGTTATAATTTTTCATTGAAATGTTTTCGTTGGGTAGAGTTGATTTTTAGTACATGATTCATTTCATCTTGGGGCCACCTTTCTAATGTGGATTAAGAATGATGTGTGATGTGAGTAGTTACTTCTAAATGACTTATTTAAGTCAACACTGTTACCTATTAATCTCATATATTTACCAGTGGTTGCATTCAATAGACTGTTTACTTGGTGCCATTAAATCAGCTAATCTGTTGATTCTTGCATTATTGCCTGGTTGGTAATCCTTGGCTCTATTTACAGAACAGTTCAGCAGGCTTGTCAGCTCTAGGCGAGCTGTCGCTTAGAAGACTCACCGAAAAGTTTGCAGACCTGAACGGGAGCAGCAACAGCAGTGGTGACTCCACCTCTCAGCCGCAGCAGGTAGGCGTGGGCACTGTCAGTTACCAGCAACTCACTCAGCACGTTGTGGAGAACTCTGCCTTCAATAACATCACCGATCAGCATCTTTAGCGACCTGCGCTCATCGTCGTGCCCTTGAATGTTTGCACGTAGATAATCTATGCGCTCATCATCGTGCCCTTGGCGTAGCTTATCTACGTGTGCATTGTCGTGCCCTTGGACGTTCGCGTAGCCTATCTACGCGTACGCATTTATCGTCGTGCTTCAAACGTTCGCGTCTAGCCCATCTGCGCGAACGCGTTTATTGTCGTGCCCTCAAAAGTTAGTGAGTCGACGCGTTGTTGGCCGAACGCAAATCGAAACTTGGGTTTTTTCTGGAGCGTTTCCGTGTGCGCTTCGCCGATGCTTCAGTTCTCCTACTCTTTGTGGAGCCAGTTTTGTCCTAAATTTTGTTTGTATTACTTTGACTACGCAAGTTTTGTATTCTGTTTCTTCAGACTGGATTAAAAACCTGCTTGTCTATTTAATGACGAACGGTTATTCCCATGAATTCTTTTTATCCGACTCATTGCCTTGCATGTTTTATTCTTGCAATTCTTGCAGTTCATTTCGCTGCATGTTTTTACATTTTTATATGTAATTGATAGGTGTTTGTGCAAACTAACCTTTTTAGAACCGACGTCGAGATAGGTAAGTTTAATAAAAGGCATAGCGTATACCTGAGGAGTGAAAATTTTATTTGCATACCACGACCAATTGGAGGGTAAATATACAGTGTCCTAACCCACAAATTAGAGGTTAAAACTGGCAGAGTGGCCTAAGTGATAATTTCACTCCAAGCGGCGTAGGTGCTTTTCGGGCAGAGTGGCCTAACCAGCAGCGTCTATACATTGTTTTGCCCCGCCGCGCCCTGCGTTCTGGGGCAGACTGGCCTGAACAGCAGATTAATGTTCTCTCTATTTTTAAAAAATTATTTTAATGATGGTCCCTGATTCAACGCAAATCGAATATAATGATTGAATATATATTGAATAGATATATATATATATATAACTGATGAATATAAAACTGATCATAGATTAGTATTTAAACATAATCTCCGTCAAATACAAAATTTAACGGTCAAATGTTATCATCCTTTTATTAGCCCTAACTGTGAGTAATTGGAGAAAAAAATCTGCGTAGATAGTCGAAAGAAAACAAAAAAAGAACAGAGAAAAGACATTTGCCACGAACACTAAAGACAGCTAGCTTAATAACCACGGATACAGGCAATGGATTTTTGAGTTAGGTGCTAGATTGAATATGTTCAACATGGGTCTATATGTTCCGATGCAGGCGTTTCCACACTAATTCAGCTATTGCTCTTCTCAGATGGACGTAATATTCAACATATTCTAACCTTAAATAAAAATATTTACCTGCGTGCATAATAAAATGTGCAATGGACATGAAAGTAGATTTAATTATATTCTAACATTGACTTGAGCAACATTGTGTTTCAGCTACTCCTTAGTTTCTTCATCCGGAATACACTCAAAATTGGATTCCTTGTTTCTGATTTCATGGGGCAGATTGGTGAAAAAGCTTACAAGATGAAATGGTATGTGAGCAGTTAAGTCTTGCAGGTTTTTGAATTTTTCGAATGAAAACTCCATTGGTTCTTTATACAATGGCTCCAGGAGGATGGTTTTAAATTCAGATAGCTTGTTGCATTTGCTGAAGTCAATGAGGCGAAGTTCCTTGTGGTGATCGCTGGAATACTTGTACTGCATCAAGCACTCATTTTTCTGGGAAACTTTCAGCCATTTCAGGCAGGTAGATCAGGACTGAAATGTAATTTAGGACTATCACTGTAGTTGGATTGGTACTTTGAGAAATTATAAAGATTTGTTGACACTTTTTCTTCTACCTCAGGTGAAATTTTTTAGCAGGCACATGCTTGCCTCTTTTATCTAGCAAAACAATTCCTGCTTTTACTTTCTTGTTGATTACATAAGTTACACGCTATGGTGAGATTCCCAGTGTAGAACAAAACACTACCTAGCACGCTCTGTCGCCATTTTTAGGGTAATGAAATGTTTTACTTTTCTGAAAGTTCAGTGGGGTGTGGTTGTGACGCTTCACTGGCACCTGCAAAAAATTGTTATAATGCAATTTACGCAGATAGAAAAATAGTGTAACAAGAAGAACAAGTTGCTTGAAAGTAGAAACATCTGTTGTTTCGTTAAAAATAAGGGAGAACTTCATCGCATTTAGTTTAGATACAAGGCTGTTTAAAGTACCAGGAGTCAGAACCTGATATATTTGAAAATGCTTGTTCATTTCGTGTGTGCGCTCTTGATGTCTTTGGCTAATTTTGAGTAAGAACACCTTAAAAACGAGTCCAGGCAAATGATCTGAGAGAGAGCAATGGATAGGTTATGTTCGGCAATAAAGGCACACAATTTAGTTCTGCAGATGCTACTTTGTTTTGGTGATCTGGCGGTTTACTTCTCATAAAATCAGTGACTTTTATCGATTTGCTATCAACCTTCGAATTGATTTTATGCTTATCAGTTTCCTCATGTCTTTTTACTCAAGCTACCGGCTGTCTCACAATAGCACAATTTGCAGTACCCTTTGCTGGAGTTAAATTTACTGACTTGTAGCCACGATGAATATTTCACATCCGTTAGAAATTTTAATGAAACTTTCCGTTCATGTTTAACTTTCTGTTTCTGTCTCGGAACTTGACTGTCCTCACTATCGGAGGAATACTCAATATTCACTTTATTAAAACTCATTATTTCTCCACGGTTATTGATTAAAGAACAGTAGAAAGCTAGCAAAACATTAGTTTTTAAATCTATGCGCGACCAAGCACCATGAGGAACTCATTCCACTCAGTAACTGCATTGAACTGACTCTCACAATCTCACTGACACGTGACTGTAAATCAGGCGGGGAATAAGCCGCAGCAAACGTACGGAAACCGAACCAATACGCGACGAGTGCAGAACAGATCAATCATACTCATTACTCAAATGCTTGTCAGTGTGAGTCAACGAAACGATATCATAGATAAGCAATTTTAGCAAATAAAAAAACTAGCATTGCATTAAAATTATCAACTCGATATATTTATATCAAATGAACACGTAAAACTTTAGACTGTAGAAGTGCCGCGTGACACTGGTAACGATGCGACGAGTTATAATCTTCCAACTGGTCTCAAACGCGTTGTGAAACTTCATTTGATTACACATTACGTTCATTTTACCTCCCATTTACATGAAAAGTTAGGTAACTGCCAAAAATAAGGCTAATATTTATTGGTAGGGTCTAATTTCGTATAAATTATAAAAATTTGTAACATGTACCAAAATTTGCCTCTTCAGGTTACCGTCGTACCAAATGTACAACAATTTCAACGAAGTGACATTTGGAGTAGATCGTACCAAATTTGTACGAACGTACCAATTTCGGCAGCCCTGCTGATGAGCTTGCCGCCAAAATCATGCAGTGCACGCATGATGCAACTCTGCACTGTGGTCGTTGCCATGGTAACATGCACCTGCTGCTGCGATTATGCCATGGCCAGTCAGGAAGCCCCGCTCTTTTTGTTTGCGCCAGAGTGGCATAAACGGCTGAGCAATTTCTTGTTCAGTATATATGCGAAACGCTGTCGCTTATCCTACTTTGCTATCACTGGCCTAAAATTAAGTATTTTGTATGTTAGGGCAGTGGTTGTGCAATTTTTTCGGAAAATTTCATACAAGAAAAAGTGTTTATTTAGCCATTCCCTACTAGGTGTGTAATTTTGTAACTCTTGTTTGGAAACATCCAATATATTTAATTTGCGTTGAATCAGGGACCATCATTAAAATACTCCGTATATTTGCTCTCCCATTGTTGATTTGGATTCTTTGTCCACGTAACTAACTTTCCGGTTCATTTAATATTGATTTTGACTCTGGTAACTGCGATGTGCGCTGCTAGAAACAAAGCTTGGGTTGCGTACGTAAGAGTTTTGTAAGGCAATTTTCGAAATGCGTAACCACACGTAAGGCAATGCTGCTACGTGTGCTGTAGTATGGATAATTATTATTTTGATTTGATAATTATTTTCTAAAATAAATTCACATTTCGCAACACAACGACTGGGAGGAACCTAATTAGGACCTAATCATTATCGTCTGGATATTGGCCAAGATTTGCTATCGGAATATCGCGCTTGCTCAGTCTGAAGCTTGCTAAGGGTGACGAATTAGTTTTGCGCAATTCTGAATCAAATGATTCGATTTTAAGAGCCAACTACACTGATATATTTTTGCTGAAAGTGTTGCTCCTGGTATATCACGCAACCGTGCGTATAGCATTTGACTCAATGAGCGTTCATTCTGTCGCTAACAAAATTTAATGGGTTCATTTTCAAATTTTTGATCGGAATTCATTGACGCTTATTCCTCTCTTTCAATTTGAAGGTGATTGTTGTACACGTTCGTACCCGGTAGTTTTAAGTACTTGAAGTGAAATTCATATATGTGATAACTGGTGGAGATTTACTTGACTGAAATGCTTTCCAGGCAAAGAAGTCATCTCATTTTCAAATTTTGTACTCTATAAATACGTGAGACTCGAACCATTCAGTAAACCTAAGTTAAAATTGCTCATTTTTTGACGTGCAAATGCTCGAAGTTCGGTTAATTTGACTTGTAGTAGCCTTGACGGCGCCTATTCATTATGCTGGTGCGGAGCATTTAGTTGTAAATGATTATGTTACGTACGTCAAGCGCTGTTGTGCTTGCACTCGAGGTACAGGGTGTTCTAAAGTCATAGCGCATTTACCTTTTTTTTTTTTGAGTTTCTGAGAAAAATGTATCGCCCTTTCCCTCCAAGTAGTTGGCGATGTAACAATAGAGAGCAGTTTATCAGTGGAAGCAAAGATACTCAACATTTTTCATTACTTTATTTCCTTTTTCTGTTTTGCGTTAGAACACGTTTTGAAAAATTTGAAAGATTTATTTACCTCTGTTTGTACATTGTTACAGGTGAGACACGAGTAAACTTTATTTTTAACATACTGAAAGTATTCTATTGACTGCACTGTGACTTTTTGAGCACCCTGCGTACGAGGCACTACACTGTGTTGTGCTCTTGTCTCGAGTTTCATTGTTTCTAATTTCATCTCTAGATTTGAGTTGTGTTATTCTTGGGCAAATAACTTGTGAGAGGGTGTTGGGTTTTTTTTCCTGTGTTTCTATTGGTGGTGTTGTTGTAGTCGAACAATATTGATCCGTTTCTCGGTCGAGTAGCTTTTTGTGATCTTCATTGGTGCTTGAAAATTCGAATTCAGGTAAGCATCATTTAGCCTCTTCTTTTGTTTTCATTTATTTGTGACTCTTCGGTACTTCCAAGCACTATTTTCTGTCTTTTGTGTTGTCCTGAAAACGCTCTTCTTGTTTGACTTTTTTGAGTCTATTTTCTATTTCTCAAATTTCGGGAAAGTGTGACAAATCGATGGTCATTGGAAGCAACACTATAGATTTTTTTTGCATTTTTATTTTTGAGTTGTCGTTCGATATATTTATGGGTTTAGCATCAGTGACGCCTTGCGCAAAAATGTAACTAATGTAAAACTGAACTGCAAAATTCACATGTTCAAGCATTTCTAGCAGCTTACCATTTTCAAGTATTGGTGTGAAGCCCATCTATTGAGATATTGATAAAAAACTTGTAAGTTTATTCATTTAAAGCGTAGGTTTTTAGGCTTCTGGTAAATATAACATATTCAAGTGTTGTTTGAAGTTCATAGGTTTGTTCCCATCAGTGGAAGGTTAATTTATTTGAAGGATATTTGTCTTTAGTGTTATTCGTCAGCCATCAGTGTCCAGGTGCTAGCCGAAAGTTTACATGTTCGAGTGTGTTAACAGAAATTACTCAAATGCTCATTTTTGTTATTAGTGGTTATTTGCTACTCGTTTTACCTGGATAGTCTATTCTCTATCTTTACACGCTTGTGAGAAAATTGAGGCGAGGAAGCTAGTCTTATCAGCTTCTTGATGTTCGCCATTTTAATTACTTAAATGATACGTGCAGTGCCTGGTTCGTGAGAAATTTGAAAAAAGGAAAGTTCGTGGATTTCTGGTGAGAGCGATTGAGGTGAGAAGGAAGAGTATTGTGTTTGTTGCCTGGAAAAGCGACGTCTTCTAAGTTACAGGGGAAAGAATGGCTGATCTTGCGGTTGATCGCATTGCATAGTGAGGTAATTGCCATTGTAATAAACGTTGACAGAAAATTTGTAGCGGTTGATGTGAGTATTGATTTGGGTTTATGAGACAGGAAATGCTGAGATATAGAAGAAAGATATTTTGCAAGAGACCTACTGTGATCATGTTGGAATTTTTAGCTTAGAGTAAGGTAAAACCGTGTCCAGTGATGCTTGTAGTTGTACAATGACTGATATGAATAAGTGTGAGAACATCGGATGATATTGTGTAAAATTGAGATTATGTTGCTGGTCGTGAGAGGAAAGTTGAGTGAGCATTCGGAATAGCTGATTTTAAGGATGAGTGAATCGATTGATGGAGGAATAAGGATGATTATGTACCTTGAGAATTGTACGGAACGAATTAAAATTCGTTAACATTTTTTTGGGGAAATTTAGAAAAACAATATTACTCAGTGCGAATGGGATTTGTGTTGTGAGTCGTTAGCAAAAACGAACAACGATTGAGCAAGCGAATGAGAAAAGAAGAGAGCGCTGGGATTGACTGCGAATACAGTATTAGAATACATTGAGAGTAAACATTTCTGGTACTTGCTGTCTTCTTGTGTGTGTAGGTGAGGAACATGGTGGATTATTATTGTGATATTTTACTGCTCATTTTAGGATTTCTCAATGCATCCGTGTTGCGGTTTCCTTGGATCAATTTGACTCTGAATTTCCTGTGATTTCTGCGATTTAGATTGTGTCTCGTCGAAGCCGAAGAGTGCACAATAGCTTAGAATTTTCTCCTTCTACTCGTATTTTCAGATGCGAGAATTTTTTATCCCTTTTATGTATTCTTGTGAAGTTGTTAGGCCATAATTTCTTTGTATAGTCGTTTAGCTACTTGATGGTGCGTTCTATATAATTGTTCTCTTTGTGCTGAATTTTGGTAATGAAGCTTAAATTTTTCTGGATGAGAGCCAAACGGATTCATGGATACCATTTTGTTTACTAGATGGCACTCCATCCTTTTCCTTCCTTGATGTATCATGTTTGTGCGTTTCTTATGGATTTTATTTGTTTATCCCTTGATTAAGTTTGTGTTCTATAATTCTAATTGTTTGTCCCTTTATTACGTTATTTCCATTAGTTTAGATTGATTTATTTGGTTGTTCCTTGATCTTCTTCATCACCTGATTCATTTTGTCCCTATGCTGGATGAATTAATTCGTGTGTGAAATTGAGTCATTTTCGAGTCTTGAGTTGAGACTACGTGAGACTGTCCAGAATGTCAAAACTTTCTCTGTTGGGTTGCTGAAAAGAGTTTTCTGAAAATCTTTCCCTGCTCCATATTCGTTGAGGACGTAGCACGGCCTGCTTGGAATGTGTTGTTCTCGTGTGAGGTTCTCCCGTGTTCATCTGGGGCAAACATCTACATTTTTTTATTTAGAATCGAGTAGAGTTCACGTTGCATTCAAGCTGGGAACGATAAGCTCATAGTTTTGTGTTGTAATAGTGTCGTTACGTTTAGATCTTTTGATAAAGTTTATTGCTGGTAGATTTTACTACTCTCGGTGCTCATTTGGTGACTATCTTCGTCGAACTGATGTACTTAGCTCAACAGGGTGTACTATGTAGTACTTCAGAACTTTTGCTCAGTTGGACATATCGATAGTTGTACATTCCGTTTCTTATTTTCTTTTAATTAAGTATCGCAATATCAGTGCAGTGTTTTCTCATTTACATCGTTCTCGGTTTTTAATATTCCTATACTATTTTTGGAGTTTTAGGTCTAAAAACCATGCTCATTGAGTTATAGATGAACCCTTTCTGGTAACCTTGTAAGATGTTTTTATTTTCCCGTGTGTACCTTATTGTTTCGAGTTGTTACCCTATTTCCTTTGAGAAAGCGATTATTACTTCTGTACCAGCAGTTTTACTGAAGTAGAAAAAAAGCTGTGCGCCGCTTTAGTTCGGGTTAGTGACACCGTTTAAACGCGTGTTCTTCATTTATTTGTGCAGTTCAGCTGCACTTTTTTGTGTTCCCAGATGTGTGCTGTGAAGAAGTTGAGATTTGTGTTACGTGATGAGTTTGCATTCAAGTTGCTAACAGTAAATTCATTCATTCAAAGAAAGCAGTCGTTGGACTTCGTACGGGCAGTTGATGCACCTTGCTAGAGTGCAGTACCTACAGGCCTTAATGATTGTACTAGAAATTTACACTCTTGTAATTGTTAAAAAGATTTGGAGCATAGTTCTGTTGATTTGCGTCCTGTAGTGAGATTATCTGCTTACAAAACTGTACATGTGAATTATTGCTGTCACTCGATGTTTAATGAAGAATTCGTTAGAGTGCACGCTCTCGCTGTGACTTTATTATGTATAGTTCTGGCTTGTAATGCCGTTATAACAGACAAAATCGACTGTATAAATTACGCAAAAGAAACTAACTAGTTGGAATTTTTTGACATGAACGTATGCTCTCTAACAAATTATAATTAGTGATAATTTGAAATTTCTCATGAGTGAGCAAGAACGTCACTGTCTGATGGCTAACGATCCTGTGACATACCCTCATGACCAACATGAAATTTTAAATAGATGCCTCTTGCATGGTGTGTTCGATGATGCAATTTTCTCATCGGCAATTTCCTTACTTCATGTTTGTCTTTGTGAGGGAGGTGTTGCGTTCTCTTGTTCCAATTTTATGTTAATCTAAAGTAGTTATTATTTTTAGTGAGTTAAGAATACTCTTTTTGAGTAACAAAGCTTAATACCAGGAACAGTTGAGGTGTTGCTTTGAACTGGAAATGACTAATTCAGACCAAATCTCTGAGATTACGAAATCACCCCTTGTTTTCGGCGCTCGAATGCCGAATTGATTTAACGTTGCTGCTCCCCCTATATGTTTGTGTGTTAATGACGTTGTTGGGGAGTAGGTATGCTGGCAAAGAACGCGCATCAACATTTTTTGTTATTTTACTCTAATTTAAGCTCATTTTGCTCTGTTACTTTGTAATTGGTCAGTTCGAGAGTACCTCTTAAGATTAGTTGTCATTTTCTTGAGATTAAGTTGAATTACCTAAAATTTGCAACGTTTCACAAGCGTTTACCTAAAACTAGTTCTACTTCCTCATAGTTTCTACATTCTACATGCTTGGTATTACATCCTCATTTAGCATTAATATTTCTATTTCTGTATTAAGCTTTGAAAAAATTAGAAGTTAGCGGGCTCTAATTTAGTAGCGGAGTGATGAGATCATGTTCAGTAGTCTTGGAATTGTTCATGTTCAATCGCACTAAAGCTTCTCAAATGACTGCCACGTTCTGGTCTGGAGTGCTCGTAACCCCAGCTGGGCCTGCTTTCAAGAAGGGCGGGTACTATTTACCCTTTGTACGTGATATCATCTTTTCTAGTTATCACGAAGACGTCGTTCTTGATCTTATTGCGTTCCTAACGATCTTGTGACGTACCCAGTTCATAATGAAAATATTCCACCGCGAAATATTAGTTCAGTGAAAATTCTGAAAGATTTATCATCATTGAATTTTCATTGATCTTCTGAAAGTTCATCTGGTTCGATCAGGTTTTAAGAAAGATACGCGGGCCATGTAAATTCTATATGTATTGACTATATCTCAGTGTAACTGCGTTTTCCCATTGGCTTCTTAAACGTTGTAACATGGGAAGCAATTGCCGTGCATTTTCATTCTGCAGTCAGAATTAGAAATGTACTAACCTGACCCTGAGCGTTACTCGCTACCTAAGGTACTAGAAACTTGGGATTTCTCAAATTACGACAACGAGCAATATGTAACGGGTGTGTGTGAACTTTGCAACTGTCTAGTGATTAGAGTACTGAAATTTAGAATCTCATAAGATAATGTGTTGTTATCACTCCTAACGATCAAAATTGAACGAGTTCTCTTACATAAATTACTCATGTTGTTGACATGTTTACATAATGGTGACTAGGATTCTACTGTAAGTTTAAATTGATTACTTGGTATGTTTACGAGAACTCATCATTGGTATTTTATATACAATTAGGTTTATGGATAAGTTGTGTTTGTACTAGCTCTCTGCGTATTTTTGTTTTGTCGGTGAGAGATCTATGCGCTAATTTATCTTTATGAAAATTCACTACTCAGTGTAGTAATTCAAACCTATGAACTCTTATTGAGATGCTGGATGCAACTGGTTTTTCCGAGTAAGTGTTTAGTATCACTCTGAGTTACGAACTATTTCATTTTAAAAGCACCGAGAATTCTAGAGAAACTCATTAATTTGAGCCGAAACTTGCGCACAAAAGGGATTTGCATTCATGCGGGCGTTGTGGAGAATATTTATCAATGTGTTCATAATGGGCTGCATGTCCGGAGAACAGTAGAAAGTAAGTCTCTTTAGACGTTATTGGTGTTTTCATATCAATGCTAACTATGTGTAGCTGACCCTGCTAACAGTTATATATGTTGTAGGATGGGCCATAATTCTTTTACCTTTTTATACATTCACCAACCTAGATCACAAATATAAAGTGAATAAATCCCAAATTTTGTTTTTCATTTGCGATATACCAGAACTTTGTATCTCGGATTGTTTTTGTAAAATAAATAGAGGTATGAAAGGGTGAAGTAACTTTTGGCCCGCCCCTTATAAATGAGGTCTGCTTCTCTCTGCTGTAACTTAAGATATGTGTAGTGTAGATGGCTGTTATGTTTATGTGTCGTTTTTACCAACTATATATGATTATAGAGTTAAGTCTAGTATTTTTATACTGATCGTTGCTTGAAAATATTTTATTTCACTTGTTACTGAAGAAAATCACGTTTTTCCAAAAGTTACGGTACTTGCAATCGATGAGAGATTGCGTTTAATTCGATGCGCTGGACTTCCTCAGTGGTGATCAATAATTTGTCCTGAAGTGAGGATTTATTTTCCTACCATCAGTTCGGAAAGAAGTTACAAATTACTCCGCTTGTATATAAAGGCATTTATTACGCGAGGGCTCAACTAGTATGCTTTGCATTGTCACGTCGAATCTTACAAGAACAGTAAATTTTCCACTTGTTCTCCATTTCAATTTTAAATGTGCTTTGCAGAGTTCAGGTTTAATGCAGAGTACTCTGCATTAAATTTTTCATATGTCGTTCTTTTGTTTCTTTGGGTGATGATTTGTGAATTGGAGTAACTCGCTTTTGTCGCCTGCTTTAGTGTTGATTGTGGACTCGACGTTTTATGTGTTTCTGGACTGCTGATGTGAGTTAGCCCCAGTCCTGAAGTATGATGAAGTTGCTGTTGTAAAATTCATCAAAATACTGGGTTCCTGTGAGCAAATTGCCTTGTAGCATATTCAGGAAACGTGATTTTTCTGGCTGGTGCGTAGGTTTTTGAAAATCGTCTCATTTTTGAGAAACAGGAAAGACAAACAATCAGTCTGTCTTCGTGAGCATTTCTCAGTAAATTTTCCGTCATGAACCGCTTACGCTATTGGGCTCAAATTCAGCAAAGATTCATGATAGTCAAATTTTATTCTCTGTCTTTCCAGTTATTCGCTCATTCTAGGGGTAGTGGGGAGCATGCCATACAGCAACCGCCTTCTGGAGTGCCACTTTAATTCCCATAATTTTTATCATAGTCATGTAAAATATTCGTGGCTATCTGTGTATATCCCTGTATAGCCAAGAGATCGTCGAGAAATTTTCAGATTTAGTTTTCTACGAACAAGAGCCACTGTGACCTGCGTGCGCAGGATTCTTGCGTTTACGAGAGATGTAGATTTTAAACATATATCATTTTCATCAAATGTCAATTGCTAACTTCATTCGTATCCATAAATGACATGAAAATAGTGTGTATCGGAAGTATTGACATGAGCGTGTTGCTAGAGGTATTACGGACCTCGATGCATTGGTACAGCTTCCGTGCAAATTTCTGTTGTTGTGAGCTGTTTATATCGCAACATGATTTTGTGTATCTTTGTGTTAATTGTGCGCGCTCGGCGGTTTGTCCTTAATTTTCCTGCCGTCGTTGCTCTCTTTACGAAATCTACTCTGTGCTCAGTCTTCTTGCTGCGACCTAATGGTGTATTCAGTTGAAGTCCATGTTTTAGGATTAGAAATTTGTTTTTAAAGATATTCATTCCTCTGTGTTCCTTGTATTTTTAGACATATTTAATATTTTATTAGTCTATGTTTTCATCATTTACAAGATAGTACATATCTTTTACTTACGCTTTTTGTCTCTAATATTTGATTTGATCGCGTATGCTAAGCTGAAAAGTTTGTTTGATGACTATTTTCATTATAGATTCATTTTGAACGAACATTGTTGTGGGGTTAAAACTATTGTATCAGTGGGAATTTGCGTTCCTAGGAGAGAGATGTGAAGTCCCGAGCTGAAGGTTATCTAAGCCTCACTGTGGTTGAAATGGAATAGTTTTTTTGTTGTTGTAGACTATCATTTTTTGTTCACTGCTCCCTTCAGAGGGACACAACTATTGTATCTAAGGGGATTAGTGCTTGCACGAGGAGAATGTGAGGTCCCGAGCTAAGAATTAGGTAGGCCTTCTTTGTGTTGAAATAAAATGTTTTTGTGTTAAGGACCATCTTTTTTCGATTCACTGCTGTCCTGTTTTTCAGCACCAACTACTTTCTTCTTCTTACTTTATCTTGTTTCATGAACTCCTTTCTCAACTTATTGTTTCTATACCCTTTCTGCATAGATTCCTCGTTCCCTTAACTCCATACTAAATGGTGCCTTCATTCTTCCTCTCTTTGGATCGCATTTGTTGCGAATAGAGAGGTTTAAACTAACAATCTATCTTTGCTAAGGACCATATTTTTTCGGTTCACTGCTGTCCTGTTCTTCAACATCTTCAACCTTCTTCTCAAACTTTTTTCTTGTTTCAAAGCCTTCTTCTTGACTTACTGTTTCTATGCGTAGGGAATCCTGTGTGGAAACACCTTGTGCATCCCCTGTTCCTACAACTCGATACTAAATTGGGCCTTCTTCCTTGCTCTCTATGGAACACTTTTGATGTGGTGATTAAAATGTGAAGTTACTTATCTATACTTATGTGATTACAGTGTTTATAGTAAAGGCGACGTCATTTTTTCAATACAGGCTTCGTTTCATCAATTTAGTGCAATAAAGCGAGGTGCATGAGCGGCTTCTTTTGATTTTATACCAGGATTCGGTGACGGCGGTAGTGGTGCTTTGAGGCACTAAGGTGGGCTGTTGTCTCCATCTCTTTGATGGCGTTTTGTTCAGCAGGCCTCGTCTTTGTGTGTTGGGAACCTCTGCGTGTGTACATCATTCTTTGTTTTGCTGGTACGAAAAATGAGTTAAGTAGTTGAACAATTTACGAGATCATTGAAACCTGGTCAGTTTATTTTCGCGGCTTCGTTTATGATGCATGTATCGCAGAGGTCTTGAAGGTGAGCATCGTATTTGGTATGAATTTTATATATTGTGTTGGGCTTATTCCCTGTCTTGATAACTGATGGCTTGCGGTTTTTACATACTTAGGTCACAAGAGTTTTACTCATTTTCTGTGTAATTTTTCAGATATAGTCTTGGTGCCAGTAGATCATGAGGCAGAGATATTTTTCTATGATTTTTATAACATGCTGTCATTTTAACAACAGCCGCTTTTATGTAGTTTTACTCTATCGACATTCTCCTACTGATTTACATTTCATGCTAGCTAGTTAAAATTTTTTCTCTCTCTATGTTTGGGAGTTATATCTATGAAGAAGGATACAAACGAATTTGAAAATATCACGTTTTGTTTATTCGTTAAATGTTTACAATAGGTTTTGCAATTTCTATACATTATTGGATACATGACTAGCATTTACATGGCCTAATTAATTCTAATAAGGGATTTAAGCTATGGTGAATTATTACTTGTATTTCAACGTATAATGCCTTCAAAATAAATGCTTTTATGAACAGGTTTGTTTCATAAGGTTAGCTAAGTGATACCTATACAGAGTACAGTACATGGGAATATTTACAGTTACGTTGAATATTTTTCTACAAAAAGTGAATACCCGAGGAGTTCTGAAGAGAATGCGCGGACAAATTTTTACAAGATTGATATATTCGAGTCACATCACTACATATGAGGAAGGAATTTGAAGAGAAAAAGGAATTTTCCGAATCAGTAATGAAGTTGAAATGTTTGGTGCCCCAGGAACTGACTATTGGAGCGAAGGTGCCAAGAGATTAAATCTCGCAGAGAAACTGGAAGATTCTTAGAAATTCGTTTAAATAAGGATCTGGTACGGAACGAAAATTTTTACATTGACGTTTCTCTCTCCCTGTGAATTTCAATTCATTTATAGGTTTACATTCAAATTAATTTAAACACTGAAATTTGGGGTCTGCTTTTATCAGAATTTACGCGCAGAATTCTACTTCGCTTACAGTATTGAAACAGCTTTACTGCAAGCAAGTGGATTATACACTTACAATTCCTACTGCCATTGCTTTCATGGCAAAACTTCAGAAGTTAGGGCAAAAGTTTTTCTGTTTAATAATGTGTGCGATTGTCTGTGTTGATATTCTTAATGAACATGAATGTTCAAAACATTCAACACGCTAGATACACGAAAACAATTTTTTAATCCTAATAATGAACAGTTGCAGCGACAAAGAAGAAAGAAAATTTGCAAGCGTGTCCAGACAGGATGCATTACTTTTACAAGTGTCCCTTCCTTGCCCAGCTCTACTCTGCGCTCGGGAGGTCTCATGGGTGAGCTACAACTACATTTAATTTGTCATCTAAAAATGCTCTGCAAATTGAACGTTTTAAGCGCAGTATAATTAATTAAGAAGCAGCTGCATGACTTGCTTCAGTTATTGAGCAATATATTGCCTGATAAACGAGGCATGTTTATAAATTAGACGGAATCAAAATTCATTTAAAACTGGGCATTTAAAATAGTTTGAAAATGAGCAAGCACTTAATAATTTGATTTAAAAAAATTAATTTAACAGTAAAGTTTTTCTCACGTTCATCTGCCCACGGAAATTTAATATTTTGAATTAACACTTGAATTAGCAAGACATTTAATGCGTATTCTAAATTGTAGCAAATTCTTGCTCATTTGACTTATGAGTTAACTCGATGCCTTTCAAGCACAAGCCACTTTCTTACGTCTAGGGTAAAGTTCAAAGTATTTTCCTCACCTGAAAATATTTTGAGCATTTTATACTCTAATTTCGTACAAACCAACTTAAATGGTTCACATGTCAAGAAGTATACTGTTATAGTTCGAACTGAGGCACAGGAATAACTCTAAATTAAAGGGCACTCAGGATTAGGTTCATTTTCATCATACAAAACCTGTTCCTGTGACAATGCTAGATATGAAGGATCGGAAAAATGTTATTCAATTTCAAAAACTGTCAAATTATTACTAAAAATCTCAACAAACTCAATAAAACACTTCGTCCTGTGTACTAAAAGGAAAACAATGTGCAGCCAACACGGTAACGACCTACAGAATGCTGTATGAAAAAAATTTCTCTCTCACTACGAAACAAAGACGAAAGAAAAAAATCAGGGACTAATGAAAGGATAATTCATAAGAACTCCTCCTCTCATTATGAAGTTCCTTGAAATTAATTCCTTTCACACGAACACTAAAATTATGTTCCAGGAGAAACAGAGCTACCCAGACCTGGGATGATGTTATAGTCACACATTTCCATGACGCTCAAAAAATTCTAAACACGAAACTAGAGTTTTTCGAATGGTATAAAAGTTTTTCATTTGAAAATATGAAGGCTAGTCGCAGCACAGCATTCTGTTACCATTCTCGGATACGTGTTTGCTTCACACAAGAGGCGAAGTTAGCGAAGTTTTTCGAGCATGACTCACATCATGCCTTCTAGTCTTATTTCCATCAGCACTCCCATCAGCATCGTGCCTGTGGGAACTACTCCTGCCACTGACACCATTGCTTACCTCAGGCCCAGGCGGACAAAAATAGCTTCCACCGGCGTTAAGGAGTAGATTATCACAAGATTTCGGATTGTGACTTTCTCTCAACAACTTTCGCTTCACTTCCTGGTCATCGTCACAAGTTCCTCCTTCAGGATTGTAGGCACTGCCTGATGCGGCATCCGTGATGCTAGAGAATTTATTGAAAGCAGGGTCTGAGGGACGTTTCGGAGAACCAGTGGGCCATTTGTTTTCGCTCATAAGACGCATAGCTTCAGTCCAATTCAGATCAGGATTGAGGGATGACATGGAATCACTTACGGAACCATTCGTGGAAACTTCATTCTCGTTCGTCCCATGAGAGCCTTCAGACCAGCACGATTCATCTCCTTCCTTGTCGTCACTCTCTTCGGCGTCTCCCATAGCGGACGACTCAGGAGAGTTGCATCTTCTTCCAGGTGGAAAAAACGAACCTGCTGTGAAACCATTGTCCAGAGCTGGATTGCCTACGCTAGAGTTCAGCCAGTTTTCCAATCCAGCTCTCTTTGGATCTTGATTTCTTGCCGTAATTATATTATTAGCGTGAATGAACGGATCTCCGTCTGCTTGCCCGTACTGTGGAGCGACAGTTTGTGGTCTGTGTTGACTTGGGAAATTGTTGGCTGCCATCAAGTGGCTTGGACTAATTTGACTAGCTTTGATGCTGTTAGGAGACACTTGGACTGCTGGAGTTCTATTCTGACGCGGGTGCAGTAGCGGAGACGTGTGATGAGATGCACTGGAGTTACTGCCTGCTGTCGTGTGGTAAGGTAGGTGTTGCAAGAACAGATGCTGCGACGATCCTCCTCGAGACGGGGCGTTGTTGCTGGCACCTCCGCGACTGTTGCTCGAAGCTGTCGTGCTGCTGTTGCCTCCTTCGGCTACGCTTAGAGGTGGCGGTGGCGGCGGGGGAGGAAATTGCAGTATCGGACCAGACACCATCGAGCCTAGGAAAAAAAAAGAGTTCCTCAAAATTTAATTATTATTTTATTAATTACTCTAAGACTCACCAGCCCCAACTAAGGCGATCTCAAGAGCGAAGAGAAGATACATTCAGTATGGGCTTTGGAAAACAGGAGATCTGTGCTCGAGATATGTTTCCACACAGATTACTTGGCGCAAAGAAACGGCAGGTTAAGCACAAAGAGGGAAAAGAGATAAAGAAGGGAAACTAAAGGAGTCATGTGAACGGAAAGAACAGAAGTGATCAAGAAAGATAGAAGTCCGGGTGATTTATTTACGGCTGAAGTTGCCTAACAGTATTCTCCTATACAACAGCCAGATCCCATGGTATAGCATAAACAAATCTAGCTAACCTAACCCTAGCTATCCAATGTCCACTGAAAGGCATTCAAAACGAGGGCACCATAAATAAGAACAATCTGCCAAGAAAAAAATTTAATGTAACAAATTCACACTTGCGTAATTCGAAAAGATAGAGCTCACTTTCACCATCAAAAAAGCAGCAGTATGCGCAGAATGATGAGTTAGTAAGTACAGGATTTTTGAAGTCTATTCCGACCCTTACGGTATTTTTTCACCTTCTCATTCAATGTTTCTAAAGCAATGAAAATTTTTGACAACTTCAACACTCGGTTGTACATCAGACAAAAACTACTTATTTGACAACAACTTCGTATGAATGTCTCAAAAAATTCTGATGAAATTCTTTTCAGAAAAGGTCTAAATCTGCAAGTTGAATTTCATGTTTTCCAAGACCGAATTAAGCTGAGCATAACTTCAAAACCGCGTTTCCCAATTCTAAAGTTATTTTTAGTGAGAAATTGGAGAATTTTGAACATTTTCATTATGGGAATGTTTTTTTTTTAAAACGTAAGGGTACACTCATAGCAGTGAAACTTTTTGATAACTTCAATACTCGGATGTACATCAGGAAAAACTACTTATTTTACAAAAATTTATTATAGATATCTCTTAAAATTCTAATGAAATTCTATTAGGAAAAAGTCGAAATCCGCAAGTCGAATTTCGGGTTTTCCCTTGGACGAATCAAGATAAGAAAAACTTGAAAAAGGACTTATCGGACAACTTTTCTGCTTCCTTTTACATCAACTTTGGCCGGTCGTGCGGTTCAAAAACGATTGCGTTTCCATGATTAACGAATTTGCTTACAATATCACAAACTGTTGACAGTCGCGAATCCAATTATTGTGATGGGTTTCAAATCGGGCACATGCAATTTAATTTTTTAATTATTTGACTGCACATCACCCGACGGCTACTCTCTGTTCGCCATGATGATTGGCGAAACACCTTAGTATTCGGTTTTCGAAAATTTAAAGTGCAGCTAATATTTCGCTCTTTGGCACCTGATGTTACAATGTGAAAAATATTTGAGTAACATATGTAGTCTTTTTTGTTGTCACTAGTAGTCTTAAAAGCAGTGTTGCCATTGTAATACATATTTTTAGCACTGTCCTGCGTCACTCGCGTTTCTTGGCAATTTATACTCATACGTTTGAATGCATCGTGTATGTTGCCATCGAATTTCATTGTCTGCTTTACAATAGTTAGTATATTAAGAACAAACCCAAAACAAAATTTTTTGAGGTCTCCGGACACTTTCTCAGGGCATTGATACTTGGAAAACTATTCTCCGGATTTTTTCTCACCTTTATCGGATTGCGTGTTGAAGTTGTGGGTGATGTCCGCTTGGGGAAGGCAAGGGATGTTCGGAGGCAGGCGGCTGCCCGACATTTTGGCGCCTTTTTGCGAGCGCGGATAGGCGGGGTCTTTGCTGCCAGAAATCAGCGGTGTTGTGGCGTACGGTTCCGGAGAGGCGCACCTGTGAGGACGAGAATATATTTTTCACAGGCATTTGAATACTATAAGTCCACTCCTTTCATACAACCTCGAGTGTTCAAAAAGAACACTTGCATCATGCTACAATCTTCCACATAAATAGGAAGAAGAATATGATGTTGATAAAGCTGTAACCGCCACTTTTTAACGTGACAAAGCGGTGATAGTTGAAGCCACAGTTATAACTGACGAAATGAATTTGCATTTCTCTGGCTGGTGCCATAAGGAAAGGGTTACATGGATTTCCATGGAAAAAGGAAAGATAACTTACTCAAGATGCTTGTTCCAACGGTTGAGATGGTGTAATTCTAAATTTATTATTAATGCTACATCGTAGATACACAGCTACCTACAAATATTTTACCTGTGATTATGTCGTCCTTTGAATGACACGAGCCTCAATCCTTCAGGGTCTTCATACATCATGTCTTCTGAGGGCCGAATTTCATATCCACTTTTGCTGTCGTTAGCGACGTAGAACTGCCCTCCACCGTCGGTGTAGATGGTCGCAGCATTGCCGCACAGGTCCGTGTACCTGATGTTCGTGAGAGCAGACGCTGCGCCGTCGGTATACCTGGTGTTGTTCATGGCAGTGACCGTGCCGTCGTTGTAGCGCGTGGTGCTGATGCCTCCCGTGTTGCTGCCGTCCTCCCAGCACCCTGAGTGGCCTGACCACGGGCCCGAGCACCTGTCTGACTTGGAGAAGTAGTGAGGGCACTTGGTCAAGTGCTGCTTGCGGTAAATGTAGATGACAGCCGCGAGGAGGGAACTGAAAACCAAAACCGCTGCACATACAATGGCTACAATCATGTACGTGTTGTTGGTGGCCGTGGATGAAGGAATGGAATTATTAGCTATGTTTCTGGTCATGTTTTCGAGACTTGGAACGAATCTCAGAACGTCCGAAGGAGGACCCAAGCCGAATCTTGTAAGACTTCGCACAGAAAATTCATACGCCACGCCCAGCTTCAGGTTGCGTACTAGGACAAATGTAGCGTTCGTCGTAGAATTGTGCACCAAAACGTGATCATTTGTTGCTTCCACACCCTGAAAGACAGTTAAAAATCATTATTTTAAAAATAACACCAATTAATTATAAAGGTAGGCGTTGGAATATCGCAACGAATTTCACAGTAAGATTTCATAGTCTGAGTACATCATGACTTACCTGTAAATTGTATCCTCTAAGTCGACCTCCAATTTCAAGACTCGCTGGCATGGGATCCCATCCGACCTGGACGCAAGTTTCGTTAATCGTCTTGAAGTGCAGGCCTGACGGCATCGCCAGCACTGGAGCCAGCATCGTGGTTCTTCTCATGGAAGAAGTCGGCTGGCCTTCAATTGAGCGGTGAAAAGGAACAACAAATATTTCATAGCTCGTTGCTGGACGAAGATTACTGATGACGTGACTCGTTGGCGGACTGTCGACAGACTGAGGATTACTGCGCGAGGATGGTGAGAACTTGGGATGCGAAGAATCAATTCTTGAATGGGTTGACAAGTGTTCCGGAGGGCTTGCTTGCACCTCTTCACTGTTCGTACCGATAAGGGTCGAACGTTCACCTCTGACTGGAAAACGAATTGTCTCAACGCTGATGGCTCCAACGGGTTGATTCTTTGCATTGAGGGGCCGGTATCGAACATAGACGCCATCTAAAACGCTGACATCGCTCACCAAAAACCACCACGATACTTTTAAGCTGGTGCTAGAAATAGCCTCGACGGCCACCAACCGCACGGTGGCAGAGTTGAGGCGCATGCGCGCGTCCCTGAGTCTCAAGGCGGAGTCTACTGCAGAGCCAGCGCCGAGTTCCCTGCCGCTGTCGAGTGTCCTTATTACGTTCGTGAAGGCGGCAGGTCGGGAGACCCAGTCTTTGTTGCGAGAGCGGACCGTAAAGACATAACGGGTGTTTGGTACCAAATCTGAAAAAGTACCCGAGTGTTGCAGTCCGCACAAAGAAAAACAGGTTTTTAGATATTTACGTAAAAATAGTTCGCTCTCTCGAATTACTTCCAACATCAGGAGATTACGTTATCTTAAAGTGAAAAATACTACCATAATCAACTATTCTCAATGTAAGATAAGAACTGCCATATACTCGGCTGACTCATTAGCCCTCACTAGTGACTGTAGTTCCAAGCGGAGTGGCGATGTGATGCTGCGGCTGGATGAAGGTGCCTTCCCTCCATGGGCCCCGCAAGTCAGGGCTCCAATATTCAACGCTGTGACCGCGTATGGAAGACGAGCCAGACCTCCCTCTGCTCCATCCAAGCGTCACCTGAACAATCAATCTTTCGAATTTTACTCATATGTTAAAAGAAATAAAATCACGCGACGTTCATGATCGAAGGTTCAAGTGGACTATTGAGCTTTACGATTTAATGGGTTAAATATCAACTAATGCAATTCTAGATATTGAGCAAACAAGTTAACATTCAGTTTGAAAAACTTGGATATTATATAATGACAGAATACACGAGTAACACTATGAGCAATTTGGTGGTGTTACAACAACATAAACAATCGAAGCAACAGTGCTATTTGTATCGGACTAAAATTGAGTAAGCAGTTTTATTTAATTGCAATATATGTATATAAAAAATTGTTCTCACAAATCCTCGTTTGCAATAAACGTCGGTTGTCAATAGGTTCTAAATAATTATATTTTTACATGAATGACTTCAACGTGTTATACTAGAGCCCTTGCGTCACTTACAGTACATTTTTTTTAAGCGTCATTATTATGAGGATTATTTAAGGCTTGTTCATAAACTGCACGTTTTATGACGGTGAGAAGAGTGCTTACAGTAATATATTGTAAGCATTTTTAATATGTATGAAGTACGATGGGAAAAATAATAGCTGAAATTATTTATTGCACTCATTTATACTCAGCGTACAGGAAAGTTTTTATTTGTGATTCATTTTCGAGCAGTCACTTTTTTTTGTTGCTCTGTTTTCACTTCAAGCTTTACTGAATCAAATAACTACTAATCCTTAGAGTGCAAAGAAGTTCGAAATTGTCGGTAAATAACTTTCAAATTTTATTTTTACAGAGCTCATTGTAGAATCATGAAATCAACTCCTGTTGTTTTTCATGAACTCTACGATAACAAGTAGTTGAAAAATCTTAAGTGCGATGGATTTTCTCATTCCGAAATTGATGATGTGAGACTGTGTCAAATAAAGTTGCACTAGCAAACTGATTATTATCATACAACACTCTGAGCACTAAGTCTGGCATTATTTGATTAACATTTTTAAATAAACTGCTTCTATGCAGCATCTTGACCAGCAATTGATGGTAATCCTTGGAAAAAAACACGTTGCCTTTGATTTTTTGTAAAATTGAATTGTGACATGATACGACGACACATTGCTTAATAATTTACTGCAGATTTACTGCAAGTGCAGATACTGCACTTTCGTAGAAAGCCAGAAATGTGGTAAGACGATTTCTTGACCAAATATTCAATCTTCAATTTTACATCGAACTAACGCGAATTCATCCTGTGATATGAAGAATATTTTCGCAGTTTCAAGCTAGCATTTCATTGCTAAAAAGATGAAGAAATTACTGATCTAATCAATTAATATCTCCATTTAAACTTTTGAAACCACACTTCATTCCAAAATCTGCAGCTGAACCCATTGCATTTTCTTCATGCGAATCTTAATAGGATTCATTTACCACGCGAACGACCCTTACACTTCAATAAGCATAAGGTTACTGAGCGTCCGCAGCGTGAAGAAATAACTCGCTCCCTCTGATGAGGAAGGGCGAGCCGCTGGGTTAAGAATGGCTGCATAAAAATGTCGGGCGCTGTAATCACCTGAGTAGCATTGATGACCAAGACCATGAGGTTCTGTGGAGGTTCAGGCAAGTCCGAGTCCCAGAACATCTTGTAGAACCTGATGTTGGGATTGGTTGCCTTGTGCACCGCGAGGGAGGCTTGCCATTGGCTGCTGCCTGCGATGCTGGTGGCGGTGCACGTGTAAATGCCGCTGTCAGACGTACGGAGCTCTGAAATATTCAATTTTCATTATTATGAAGTTGACGCAGCTCTGAAATATTCAATTACCATTATAATAGGATCGAACGAAGCTCTCAAATATTCAATTTTCATTATAATGGGGTCGAACAAAGCTCTGAAATATTCAATTACCATTATAATGGGGTCGAACGAAGCTCGGAAATATTCAATTTCCATTTTAATGGGGTCGAACGGAGCTCTAAAATATTCAATTACCATTATAATGGGGTCGAACGAAGCTCGGAAATATTCAATTTCCATTTTAATGGGGTCAAACGGAGCTCTGAAATACTCAATTTCCACAATAATGGGGTCGAAACTCACCAGTACTTATCCATTTTCCATGCATATGTGAGTATAAATCACGCAACTGTCGGGTTGTCTTTCATAAAAAACTATGCTGGAACATCTCTCATAAAAACTAACGATTAGTCAGAAGAATCATTGAGAAGTCTCGTAGTGAG
The DNA here is from genome assembly GCA_014220935.1 of Platorchestia sp. MABIK. NCBI lineage: Eukaryota > Metazoa > Arthropoda > Malacostraca > Amphipoda > Talitridae > Platorchestia > Platorchestia sp. MABIK. The sequence goes on from JACJUY010000361.1 coordinate 177,609, forward strand.
AACTTTGCAAAAAAAAAAAATTCTTGCCTACTATACTTAAATTGTTCATTTCGCTAAATATATGTCTCAAAATGCTATGAACAATTTATAAATGGCTCATTCATTATTTCAATAACAACTTTTAAATGTATAAAGTATTAAAGGACAATGAAAGTAAAACTAAAATTGTACGAACAGTCACGTTAGTGTTGTCCAAGAAAATCACCACTAACGTGACACAGAGAAGATTTAAAGAAAGAAAATTGAGCAAAACCCAGCGAAACAATTACCTTTCATTTAGGTCTTGAGTGAAATAACATTTTCTACACAAGTTAACTAAGCAAGTTAACCTTTTAGTTAAAATAAATCTCGGCGCATGGAGATTTTCCAGTTTTTACAGTCAGTGAGCACAGCTGCATAACACGTCCTACTCGTACGGGATTCCGACTCACCCACAATCCTGAGCGTGCCGAGAGGCGTCACGCCGTGCCTCTCTGAGCTGGCAGGGTCGATGGTGTTCCCTTCAAAGCTCCAGGCCACCTCCGGCTCCGGAGTGCCTTTGGCTTCGCACGGCAACTCCGCCTCCGTGCCGAGTGGCAGCGTTTGGTTGCTGGCTCCGACCGCGATGATCGGTGGAGGCATGTCGGATACACCTGACAGGTACAAACGTTGGCTATGAGAACGATTTCTAAAATAAGGGAAACAAGAGATGATTGCAATTTTGAGGCAAATGTTCAATGTAGTTTTTTTTTGTAGTTTTGGCTTACTGAATGGAAAATTCCGTTCAGCAAGCCAAAACCACAAATGCTCACGAATGAAAATGAAGAAACGAATTCATGCATGGAATGAATAAATGAATGAAAGCTCACAAAAAGAAAAATTACCTGTCAACTTCGAAAGCAATATAAATGGGCAAATTTGAAACCTAAACTTTCACATTTGAAGAAAGAACACATACACAACACACATCGAGTTTTGTTATGGACAGTAAATCATCTGACTTTGATCAGTCATCCAGTCAAATCCACTTGTAAAGTGAATGCCTAATAAACAACGAGGTTACCATCAAGAAAAGATTATCCAAATATACATAACTAAAAAACTTCACAGAAGACTACAGAAATTCTTAAAAACATAAATCAGAGTAGCATTAGGACCACTCAAGCACAAAAAAAGAAAGAAAAAACATTTATTTCCAATAAAGTACAAACATGAAACGTCGATACATTGGATTCGATACACAAGCCACAATTTCCACTTGATAATAAAACCAAGGTAAAATTTTAACGAAAGGAACGAATCAAGTGGCCTGTATTGGAAATACGGTAAAAATTAACGATTAGTGAGAATCATTGGAGATTTTCTTAGCTTACCTTGCACTTCGAGGTAAGCTCGAGCGATGGCAGATCCCGCTTCTCCAACGCCGACGCAGGCGTAGTAACCGGTGTCCTCCTCTTCAACCCCGACGATGGTGAGCGTGTTGTGGTTGTCCACACTCACCCTGCCACCCGCCCATGTTTGCCCCAAGCTCACGATGAGGCCAGAGCCCTCGTGGGTCCAATAAGTGGTCGGTTCAGGGCTGCCTGATATGGCGCATTCGAAGCGCGCTGTGCCTGCTATCCCAACGCGGGCGTTTTTGGGCTTCTTCGTGAACACTGGAATAGCTGCACGTCAACGCAGAAACGTCAATTTAATGAACATAAGTTGAAGGATATAATTTCGACTAATCTCAAACTTGTGCAGTATACCACGACTTATCGAAATGGTTTAGAGGTAGACTTACATTTCTCTAGAAAGAGTGCTCGTTGCAGGAATGAAATGCCCAAAAAAATGGTAAAAAAATTAGACAGCGACTAAGAGAAGTTTTGTGTGAAAGGTCCCCTGCAGAATACGTCGGCTTTCAACACCACAAAAATAATTCGACATATGACAGGAAAGAACTTACTGCGCGAGGATGTTTGAAATCAATTAGTGAAATGAAAAAAAAAAACAATTTAAAGAACTTGGAATGTGATTGCGAAACAAAGAAAATGTCTCAGTTATTTGGTTGCACAGTTCAAGACTTGTAAGTCCAAATAAATAGAGACATCCTTCAACAAAGTGTCATTAAATTATTTAAAAATAACATTTGACGTTTTTAAAATTGTTAGTGAATGCATGTGTTGAGAGTGTTCAAATGACAAATTTTAATGAACGTATCAGCCAAATGGTTCGAATCTCCATTTCTACGAAAAATGATTTCAGAGCGTAACCAAACGAAATGTAAAATAATTGTAGATAACAAAAACACCAACACGCTCGTCAAGAATTAAAAAAGTGTTACCTAAATATGACAAGGAGAGCATTGTTTTGCTTCAAAAGTACACTCAAATGATATAGAGAAAAAACTAGAAAATAGTTTTTCCTCGCATATTTGATTTGATCTTAAAATGGCCTTGCTACATAGAAAAAAATCGATAGAACTTCACATCATTCACCGCTCAAAAAATGCTTTCATGCTGTTTTAAATTATGCAAAAGAGCATACGAGTTTAAATTCATATTCCTGCAGATTATAGCAACATACTATCGTGGTCTGAGATGCAAATGCAAGACCTTACTTTAGAAACCATTGGACTTTTTTTTCGGTGAAAAATTGACTTTTTTCGCGAAAACAGCTCAGGCTTCTAGATGGAATCGTAAATTAGAAAAAAAATATTCGTGAGGATAGCCGTCAACGATTATCGAAAACGATCACTAACCAAGAGCTAAAAATAAAAACAACCGTATCGTTGCGGTGTACTAGACATTGATAGAAATTAATCGTGCAAGAAATCGGTCGGTACAAGATTTTTTGATACAAGACCCCCTTTTCCTCCTTTCCTCGGGAAACTCAGGCCTTGAGCACAGCTTTTATTTCTGTTTTCCATCTGGTTTTAGAAGGAAAACAGAAATAAAAGCTGTACTCAAGGAATGACTGAATTTCAATGAGGACAGACGCTATTAGATTAAAAGTATTCTCTTGCAAGAGCTCAAGAAGCGTACTTTAATTCAAAGAGCAGTGAATTCTTAAAGATAAAAGAAAAATCCCACTCATTCGTGTAAACTAAAACAAACCCGTTCGTGACAAACGAATAAAATCGAAAAATCCACTAGCAGTTTTGTTTTCACTCAAAGTTAAACAAACAATATTGTATCGATTTCGCATTAAAATATTCCTTTCAGTAACGCCATTTTGAGACGAAGCAGGCGCTCGCCTTTTGCATTAGCATTGTTAATGAGGCCTATAGGGCACTTGCTGGTCTGTGATAAGGTTACGACCCAGATTATTAAGGGAAGATGTAATTAGCCGAGCACTCGAGCAGCACAACACTGCTAACAACACAAGTTTCTATTCTAATTACGCCGGCCAAGGCAAGATTACTGGTGCATTAAGGTACAGGTAATTCCAAATCCTGTTCGTGCACCATGATCAGAACCGCTAGAAATTGGACTGAAAATCTTACTTCAAATATAATTGCGTATTAACATAAAGCTGTTCATTGGAGCGCAAAAACTGGGATAAAGCTTTAGTTCGGATGAAGGCTTTAGAACGCAAGAAAAATTTGAGAAGATACTGAAAGGCAATTCCTGTCTATTTCAGTTGAGACTTACGAGGCATAAATTTAAGGCATGATCCAATAATAACTCGTCTTCTAATGACCAGTCCAATCTATGATCTCAACAATAGCAGAAGTTGATGTCGGCATGAAGGCGTTGCTTCCTAATGCGTTTGGTGCCCTCAACTCTAGCAATCAAACTTCATCTCTGAGTTGTCACTCACTCCACAGCCATAATACAGCGTGAACTATCTGGAGGTTCGTATGAGTTTCCTCGCTAATCCTTCGTAGACGGTATAGACTTTACGAAAACCTTGAATGTTGGAAAATGAATCACGATTGTGGATCATTGTCATCTTAATTTACAAGGAAACATAGGATCAACTACTGACATTGAAAAGATAATTGAAAAATAAGTTAATTTTTAGGAAGTAACTGTGTAATGGCAAAGACTGCACAAAGACTCATAACTGTCAACCGTTAAGTGCTCCTCTGGCCTCTCAAATGTTCTCAAGATCTAAAGCTAGAAGCACTCACTCACTGTGTTTGGTTGTATTCAGGTTAACTTTCTCATATATCTAGCAAGCAGATCCAGCTATCTCCTGCTCAGGTTGTATTCAAAAGAATTTTGAAGTATTTATAAAATTCATCTTGAATCTAGATTCACCGACAGAGAACTGGATGCACACGTTCTTTGATCTCTCGTTGAATTTCTAAGCTGACGGTTGTTGTGCAGGGTAAGATAGAGACAAAGCCCTGAGATATGGGAGAACTTCCTGAGTACAATGAAACAGAGTACTTCGATCGCATGGCATGCCCTACACAACTTGAGCATTTTCAGGGCTTACAATGATCAAAGTACTTCTGCACACAAAGTGGAGGTAACGAATGAGTTAAATATACAAAAAATATAGTATTATCCAAATGTGAAGCAATGACTAAGAATTGAAAATTGTGCCCGAGCAAGCTTGCAATGATTTTCAGAGAAATAGTGCAGCAAAATATGGATTTTATCATTTCCTATAATACATAGAGTGCGTTTAATGCTCGAAATGTATTATTTTGAACAGAAATGAGCACAATTTTTTGAAAATTTTCCAGGTGATTTTTACGCAAAAATTACTAAGGGTATGAATTTAGAATTTACACGCATAAATAACATTATACACTGTGTGCACTATAGAGACTACAAAGTCCACCTTTTGTATCTGAAATAAGAAAGGAGGCCAAATGAAATAAAGGCCGGAAGAAATAAAAAAAAAATTGTCTACAGTTTATGAGACCGAGTGCACACGGCCCGTCAAAAATGGTAATAATGTTTGACAAATCAAATGAAGCACGTTCCTTTTTCCTAACAATATACGCGATATTCATTTCGAATCTGATGATTAATACACCGAAAATTATTCTGAAGTTGATGAATCTTGTATCACAGATACGCTCATCACACACTACTGCTGGTGGGTGTGACGGAGGAACGGGGCTCCTATTATATGTAGAAGGAAATTGCAATTCTCCAGGGCACGGTACTCACAGTGCACGGTGAGGGTGGTGTTGGCGGCCACGATGCCCACGGGGTTCTCTGCGGTGCAGGAGTACACGCCCGCATCTTCGGGGGACACGTGACGCAGTCGCAGTACCTGGTAACATAACACCAACCTATAATATACACGCCCAAATGTGTGATATACTGTTTCACTGATGCGATTGAGTTGAAATGTATGAGAGTATATAACTAACACAATTCCAATGTAAAATTCTTAAAACTGATGGAGACCTAGCAATATAAAACATTCGATTCCTAACGCACCCTGTGACTGCGGTGGTAAAACCAGGAATGTAATAATAATAATAATCCTAACGCACTCAAATTTCGGCAATTTTGCGTTTAATAAAACTGCCGAGTTTTGAGAGAAGTGTTGGATTTTCAAAGGGAGTATTCAGATTATCATACAGTAACTTGAAATCGTCAGCTACGACTCATTTGCAATGTACAGCAACAGGGCTTTCGAATTCGCGCACTTACTAAGAAAGCACTTTCAAAGAAACTACTTTACTTGTTGAAATCGAAAATAATCATGATTTTTGGTTAATAATTTACATAATTAAAAAAAGTCCAGTGGAATAATTGTCGTTCAAATTCGTTGTTCCGAATGACCTAAATGAAATTTGTCATTTTATCCACGTCGGAACCCTCCTAAGTTCAATCTCAACAACGACCGAGTAATTTTGTAATTAAACGTCATCGAGTGAGACACTGAGTATGTTTTTTTTACCGTACACCGTTCGAAAAAATTTGCATTTATCTTTGAACGTCGAAAATTGCAAAACTGGATCGATACAAAAAGTTTTGCACCAACCGTATAAAAAATGTATTACTTTGCAAACCATTCCACAAAATTCTTTGAATTGCATGCCAATCTAGAGTTCAAATTCGGTGAGTCCGCATGTTACGAGGCGACCTTCTAACTTACATCTACTACAACTTTCTCAGAAAACTGTAATTATGAATGATGAATCGAGATTAGGAAGTATAAAACTAACATTCATTAATCTTCCGCGCTAACGTTCCTCGCTGCGCGTTTGAGCAAAATGAGGTGAGTTAAGCACAAATAGTGCCTCAAAAAAAGGTAAACAAAATCACTTGTATTCGAATGTGTCGACGCAGCATGAAAGGATGACCATATCTCATTAGTAGCAGATATATGAATGGGTAGTGATGATTTTATTTCGATACTCAAATGAGTATCGGTAATTTCGCCGATCTTTTACCCACATTATAACTTCGGTCTAGCAATGCAAATACCCTTTCCCCTAATTCAAGATTTAAAATAACGTCGCAGGGCAGTATTGTATTACCGTAGTTGCAGTAAATGACAAATGTGATAACACGTTGTCACAAAAATGTAATTATTATATTTTTATTGAAATTCAGGCACTTAAAATTCATTTCCAAAACCAAAATCGAAAGTGCAAATAATGCATTTGTTTTTTAAGACTATGAGCCTTGTCCCAGAAATTTTGAACTAACTTTGCTTTCATAGCACAGCATTTGGATAATTTTCTTTTTCTTCCCTTCGTCATACACTACCTGTAAACGCCTCTCCTAAGTGGTGTTTGCGAGTTCATTATTTTGAAACCCAGTTACTACGAACCGAAGACTCGACAGTAAACTTCGAAGAAGCCTAAGAAAAAGTTTTACCTGTCCGCTTTCTTCCTGTGTAAGTCTCTCGTGGGGAAGTTGAGCCCCTGGGGGGCTGACGCGCCCCCAAAACACCTCCGGTTGGGGATCACCTCCCACTCGGCACACAAGCTCCACCGTGGCACCAGACTCCGTGGTCACGTCTCCCGAGGACGACACCAAATGGGGTTTCACTGCGGCAAAGGAAAAATTAAAAGAGCTATTAATGTGTCTTGGGGTCTACTTTCGAAAAGTACGTTTTTCTTTCCAACAGGAGTGTTTTAAAAGCAGAAGTGAACTTTTAAAAACTCAAGGACACCATGGATATTTATAAGGTAGAATAAAAATATAGGATAAAAATGCTGTGTTGATCATAATCGTAATAAGTAATGAAATAGTAATAACAGTACAAGAAACACACTTGCAATTTTTTAAGACGTTTTCTTGAACTTCAGAGCAATTATGAGCAATGAATTTTGCATCCCGTAACTCCAAAAATGTTCTGTTTTAATTTACTTTCCAACCTCATTCCACGTATTCTTATTAAAATTCCTACGAGCACCTAGACACAAACGATACATCAAAAGAAATGTTTTGACGACAAAATTCATAGGAAAACATGAATTCTTTTCTCACATAGTTAAAAACGAACATTTACCACGTAGAAAATTGTTAAAGGACTCAAGATGATGCTGATAGTATCATGGACAAACATCATTCAATGATTCCAAAACATAATTGAATTCGATATAGCATAGGACAATGAAATGTTATCATGCGTGAACTCAGCATCCATCAGAGACAAGATCGAATTCGATCAATGAAACAAAGGCAAGTTTTCTACTAGCGACGAGTAGTTTTCATCAATAAAGAAGTACAAATTATAATAGTAGGGCCAATAACAATGTTCATAGAGATTAACGAATCATATCGCCCAACAGGGAGTAAAGATATTTTAAAAAAGTTGTGCTAAAAAGTTGTGCTGAAAAACTGAAAACTAAACCAAAACTAGGCCAGTTTGTTCGTCATAACACGATAAAGCTGTTAGTGAATGTAAAAATCTGGAGATTATAACAAAAACATTAATACGGGAGGAAGAGTTGACCCCAAAATGAAACGAGAACAAAAGAAGGCAGATATGATGCGTTAGGCAGCGAGGGCAAGTGAGGCGGAAGAGAGGGAGTGGTCTCGTTAGCGAGCAGCTCCCTAAACAAGGAGGAAAACTAGGAGGTCGCACAATGAGATTATGCTGCCCTTCTGCGGAAAACAGAGCGACACAACGACAAGTCGTACGCAACAAAATATGCGCGTAGATTAGTACCATGTTAGCACTGAAAAATGAGGGAGGAAGAAGTAGATTCGAGTAAGAAAAATGCTAAAAACGAGGAGATACAAAAACTTGAGAAATTACAAAAAAAGGAGTATTCCCGTGGGTCTCAAATGAAGAAGAGTCTTCAGCACACGTACCGAAGATAAAAATTTAAAAGTGTTGGGAATGTAATTAAACATTACAAACTTTTCACAGTATTTTAAGTTCGGAGAAATGAGCTATTGACAGAGATATTCTTAAGCTATTCTTCATGTGCCGCCTCCTGGGTGCAGACAAAATAGGCACGATTACGCAGGCTGTTCATCACGGTGCTGGTGAGATCAGATCCAATTCGCTGGATTTCTTCCTCGATGGATGCCTTGAGCTGGTATAGATTTGGGGCTTTTCACTGTAAACTCTTCTTTTAAGGTATCCCTAAAGGAAAAATAAAAGGGCGATAGGTCAGAGGGAAGATGAAATCCCAAAGGGAAAAAGGGCTGTTCTTTTGTCCAGCTTGCCCTTTTGGGGATAATGTCAAAATCTGATGCATTTTTCATTTGAATGTGGTTTTTATGCCAAACGGCATGTCTTGGTGTATCCAATATAGTTAGTATTTTTAGGATTTTATGAATACTTTGTTTTTTAAATTCCATTCAAAATTATAGGAGTTATCAAATATTCTTTTAGGCCCCACATTTAAAAATCCCCTCATGCTATTAAACGCTATTACTCTATAACTTTTTAGCCAAGTATGGCAGAACCAGTAGGCAATTAATTTACAATAAGTAGCAAACTGAAATAAAATATTATAAACTACAATAATACCACATAAACTCCATACCACTATTATCTATCGAACAATTTCCTTCACTACAACAAAAACATCCCAACAAAAGAACACAAAATGGTAGGAAATACGAGTGGATCCTGGCGAATACAGAGCATTAATATTCTTCTGAAAAGAAGAAAAAAATCCCCACAAAGCGAGACCGAACAAGACACACCCTGCGGCCAAGAAACAAACACCAGCAGACGAGGAGAGAACAAGAGGGCCTGCGCAGCCCAAGGCAACGGTCCAGGATTCATTTTCGGCAAGATTTTACTCCAGAACAGGGACTACAAAAGCTCACGAAGAAACTATGCCTCGCTCTTTTATATGCTCATGCCTGTTGAAAGTCCAAAAATAACTTAATTGAAGCTTGAAATGTTTTTCCACTTGTTTGTTAATGTGTAAACAGAAAACGAGCACTAAACTTCAACAGTATTTCAGATATAGATGACGTGAAATTGTGATCAGGGACCAACACGTTCAATCACATAAAACAAACTCACTATTAAAAGTTATGCTTGTAAAAGGAGGAATTACTTGCTAATGTGTTTACGCTGTCGTGAAGGCTCGAAATTTGATGGACTGTGTTAAATTATCGTTTTATCCGTACATTTTCCTCCCCACGCTACACATGACTTCTATTTCTCGCTCCTAAAAGCAGAAACAAATAAAATATCACTTCATGGTTCTGTTGCAGCGTCAAGAACGTTTGTATTTTCGACAATTTTGACTGTTATTCAATTATTTGAACCACGCTATTTAAAAAAAAACACGATAGCCTGCACAAAGGAATTTACGTTGGTTTTGTAGAAGAAATTTACTAATCATGTATATTTACAAATCTTTCTGGACACGAATTAGGCACCATTATGAAGATATTCAATAAAAAGTAAATGTTGAAAAAATGCTAATTTCCTTAACTATGCAACCAAATGAGAACGCAGATATAATGATGCGAAAGAAAGCATAACGAGTTAGTTTATCCTTAACAGAAATAAA
>JACJUY010000361.1:187894-232350 GCA_014220935.1 Platorchestia sp. MABIK
TAAAAACAACACAGCACATTGTAAAAAACAACACAGCACATGGTAAAAAACAACACAGCACATCGTAAAAAACAACACCGCACATCGTAAAAAACAACACCGCACATGGTAAAAAACAACACAGCACATGGTAAAAACCAACACAGCACATCGTAAAAAACAACACAGCACATGGTAAAAAACAACACAGCACGTTATTAAAACAACACAGCACATCGTAAAAAAACAACACAGCACAGTGTAAAAACAACACAGCACATCGGAAAAAACAACACAGCACATCGTAAAAAATAAGATCGCTGATAAGGTTCATGTCGCAAGATGTCCAGCATCAATTAGAACTTCTGAAAAGCTCATCCTGCTCGGACTCGATACCAGGTAACTTGGGGCGGTCCAAGTTCAGAAAATCTCTCAGTAGTTTTAATTAAAGCAGGTCACACGGTGTCGATACTCATAATAAAGTGTAAAATTAAATTACTTTCGCGTGTCTCGTTAGCCTGCTGACGGACAAAAAATTGGCGATGTAAATGATATACTCGGTGGAGTCGCGTGCTAAAAAAGTAGACACTTTACTCAAAGAGTTGATGAACGTTCTTTCAGGACATTTCTTGATTCTTTAAATATTGTTGGCAGCTCACTATTCCAACTCATGTAAAAGGTTTCAGAGATTTTCTTTATCACAAACTTTCTAACGTGGAAACTGAGAAAATAGAATTATGATAGTGGGAATGCTAACCGTGGTAGCTCTGTGCCAATTACGTGTACAAAGTCGAACAAAAATTCATTTTTATAGTGGATATAAATCAACACAATTAATTGGGGTAAAAAGTTTGGCATATCAGAGCCGGAGAGCTCCTGAACTCAGCGATATCTGGTCCAATGCTAACAGAACCTCCCTTAACAAGCGATGCCGAAGAAACGGCTAGCGAAAATTTGTTAACTTCACAAAACTCTTGCTGGAAAGAAAATTGGTAAATAAAAAATGCTCGGCGCAAAAGCCGCCAGCAACTATTAGGGTAAGGAGTTTCTTCCGAGGCAAAAAAAGCTGCACCTAAAAACGCCGCAAAGATCGAAAAACAAAAATTTCTGAGCAAACAAAAGCAGTTGAGGAGGCCAGGGAAACAAGGGAGGACAACGGACTCTTCTAACATCAAACGCTTCTGATCTTGCACTTTAATTGCTATAAAACGAACGGAAAAATATTTTCGGGAGATGCTCAAAGGCTCTATGCAGCGTTCGGTGACTCGGTTAGCAACGCTCTATTGCAAATAAACAATGGAATTTACGTGGAAAAACTATAAGGAATGAAAGTATTGAAGATTTAGATCTTTTACGAAAGTTTGTCAAGGTACACAGACTCACAATTGAAAAACTTACACGCTCTGCTGTTTGTTGAATAATATATCATAATGTACCACAGTTAAAATAATTCGAAGCTTTAGTCCTCCATTTAAAGAAACTTAACATCAATTGCATCATATATTAAAATGAATTTCAATGACATAAAAATTTAAATAAAGTAGTCACGTTACGCTCAACTGAGCAAACCCCTTAAGGTCAAAACCGACATTTATTCCATTCATACTGTTCACAGGTTGTGACATTTTTCAGACGCCAGAGCTCACAAAATTCCCTACTCCAGAATAAAATGTGCGCTACCCATGATGCTATAATTCTTGAAACTAAAAACCAAACAAGACGTAATGTTTGAAAGTGTTTGTTATAGATTACCATGCGTAACATAGCCAGAGAAACATGAGACAAACGTTCGAGGATTCTTGGCCCAATTTTCTTGTTGCGAAGATTAAGTTCAATGTCCAAGTGAGAGGAGGTCCCTGAGGACCACCTCCGTCAGACGAGCTCATTTCACGGCCAGTGATTTCCGGCCTTAAGATTCCCCAGCGTGTTGCCTTGCAGGTTCCGAGCAGGTCTACTTACGCACAAAATTTTCTGAGATAATAAAACACAGGAGAAAGGTGAGAGTTATTCTAAAAACTAAGGTGCGACGGGAGTTTAGAAATAAGATGAAATTTCAGAAAGGAAAGTGAATTTTTGTGGACCATTGTAAGCAAGTTAGTCAAAGCGACATTAAGTCAAATGAAGATTTGTGAGCAGATGTGCTACTCTTTCTCATAGTCAATATATTCATCTAAACAACGATGCATAGTCTTTTCAGTACGTGAAACAAGGATAATTTTCTTAACTTAAACGCTCATAAACGTAAAAAAATAAATAATATTCGAGACACAGAAGTGCTTCATCACTCAAAATTGACAGACAATGGCGGAGAAACTTTTGATAGATCTTCAGGGGAAAGTGCAATTAGCTGAAAACATCCCCGCGAAAGAAGGGGTTATGATAAAACTTTGGAAATTGCACTCTACTCTTTTCAAGCTATTGGTAAAATTAGATTTGATTCGTGTAACTCTTACATAGTAATCAATGATTTGTACCATGAGCAACACAGACGATTTTTCCTGCAAATATCAATGGGAATTACAGCGAATTCTATAACGATAGTTGTACATGTATTCGGTAAAATTATATAGGCACTCAGCTTACAGCCTTGCTAGCGTAAGAGATTAGGGCAAATTGGCAGAGCTTTTCCTCTGAAAACCAACGCAAAAGAAGTGTTAAGGTCGAAAGTGTGCATTAGGGCGCATAATTTCCAATTCCTTGAAGGCTTTCATCAGGCGACAAGCATCGTCTTGGGAGCATCTCTAGGCGCTCTGTAGCGGCGGCGCCACCGTCTCCAAAATTAATCCGTATTTGCTCGTGTAATTCATTTTGTGTTGGGTAATAAGATTACAGTGACACAGATATCGATTGCGAAGGGGAGGCATTTGCCAGAGAGATTTCCGGAAGTCTAAGCGCCGTGATCGAATCGCAGCCGCGCACAAGACAGTCTTCTTGGCGCATCAAACAAAAGAAATCGAATGTCATGGCAAAACTTAGATGACAGAACTCAATTTAAGGAAAATCAAACAGAAAAGTTGTCCCCTAGTGTGGAAAAATGTTCTCATTAAATGCCTATGGTGAGAAAAGGAAAAAATACGTTGAAAGAGTTATACATCGATGGGCGTTACTATGATCATATTTTTACATGATAATGGTAGATAAATGAGCAGAGGAATGTGTAAATAGATTCACGAAAATGGCACGATAGTTAAGGGAAAGAATAAAATTGTCCCAGTGATGATAAAATTATCACACACTTCACTGTATGATGGAACAAAATTTACAAAATTACAGGCACATTTAGATCATAGCGAAAATGAATGAAATCAAGATGGATTAGGTGAAGCGGTACGAATCTTTCATGCTAATTTTTTCAAAACATCAATTTTCTGTAACGTTGTACGTTTGTTCAGTCTTAAGCCATTGAAAATAAGCTAACAAATAGGCGAACCATAAGAACTTCACTAGAGAAAGATGACAGCGCATTTCTTGTTATTGAAGTCTACATCATCGTAAGAAATAATGGAAGTACCTGTAGTAAATAAGCAGAAAAACATTAAGTACCAGATAATAATCAGGACTGAAGCACTTTCGTTCACTGGGAGAAAAGAAAATGCCTGCAATTGTGTAGTGGTTTTGACAGCTACTCGCAGGACAGCAGAATGTGCTCCAACGAAAACGGAAGCCTGACACGGGGAGGAAAAAAGTAGGAATGATTAAACGTACGAGTAAGAAAAAGTTTGAGGTGCAGTGGAGGCAGGAGGTGCAGTGGAGGCAGGAGGTGCAGTGGAGGCAGGAGGTGCAGTGGAGGCAGGAGGTGCAGTGGAGGCAGGAGGTGCAGTGGAGGCTGGAGGTGCAGTGGAGGCTGGAGGTGCAGTGGAGGAGGTGGAGTGGAGTGGAAGGAAACCTCCGAGGTTTGGCTGGCCTCCAGCAGTTGACGCGCTTGCCTCTCACTACAGAGGCCGCTGGGTGACAGGCCGAAATGTCGCCTCTTCCACTTAAAGATATTGGTAACTCTTCCACTTAAAGAAATTGGGAACTTTTCCACTTGAAGATATTAACAATGAGCCATGAAATTTAAAAATTGTCTCTAGTGACAGCCATTTACTTCATATTTTGAGACGAAGTTTCGTGTCTTGATGAATAAACACCGAAGTATATTTGAGTTTTGATTTAGAGGAGTGAAATGCTCAAAAACTGTGCGTTTTTCTTAGATCTGGAACACGATTGTGCGGAAGAAACATACATTGCAAAAAATCTAGAGCAGAAATAATAATGATTTACAATTAGTTGTTTTATAATGGTTTGCCTACAAAACAGATTCAATGAAACACACGTGTGATAGAAATAACTGAGCACAACTTATGCATTGATTGCATTTATCAATTTTCGGAGGCGCAAGTCGTGTTCAACGGAAAACAATTCTTATTAATGTTATCAGGTAAATGCTTGTATTTTGCAGGCGAACGTTGAGGAAAGCCATAACCTCATTCAAAGAGGCCTCTTCTTAGTTTATACAATTTCACAAAGCCACTAATTATATTTTTGTATATCTATGACCTGACAGAAAAATTATGGAAACGGAAAGTAACAATTCATTTCTGGGTGAACATGTTCTTTCATGGGAAGATAAGAAAGCGTTGAGAACCAGTACGTGGAACAATACACGCGGTATGAAACAAAAATAATATAACTTGCAGCAACGAAATCCTCACGTGCCACACCAAAGAAAGCTCAACAGTCAAGGTGAACTTTCATGGTCCAGGAAAACGCGCAACATTTCTGCGCAAAATCTGCCCTCGGAACTCGACAGCGGTGCCTAGATTACGGGAGTACTTCTGTCGCAAAAATGTGTCTGATCCCCCGCTTGACGTGGCAGGCGGCCTCAGAATATTCCAGCGTAAGAAGGCCAGCAGATTTTGTTATGGGGCCCGTCGAGACAAACAATATTGCGGGAAGCTCGCAAGCGCGAGACCTTTCATGTTTCATGAAAATAAAAGAAGGGAGAATGGGGGGTTCCAAACGCAGCGAGAGTTTGTCAAATAGTTTGATCTTTCGGAGAACGAGAAAGACTGAAAGTTTGTGTTGTTGAGAGAGGTTCTTCGTATGAGCGGGTATCTCGTGTGATGCGTTTGCTTCATACCACCATTTTCAAGGTGAGAAAAACTTCTAAAAACTCAAGAAGGGTTGAAACCATCTGTCAGACAATTTAGGAGTAAACCTAATCTGTTCACTATATACATTATCATAACAAAAAAAAATATTAACTTGAATCTCCTAAGCGCTATTGCTTATGGGAACATAAATGATGAGGAACATCACATATTTGATATTTTTGCGCCGACAGATATGATGTAGATGATTGACACTAGAGAAAACAAACATGAGTTGCATTCACCAGAGAATGAATGGTGCACAGATCACCATGACTCAACGTCTGCTCGCGAATATCTATAATTTGCACGTTCTCTTAGAGCAAGTAGACAGATGTTGATGCGAATAGACGAGAGTGACTGGTGTACGAGAGAAGACAAAAACAATTAGACAAAAGAGGGGAAACAATTAGACAAGAGAGGAAAAAACAATTAGACAGAAATGACAAAAGTAATTAAACATGAGAAGGAAAAAAGCAATTAGACAAGAGTGGGCAAAAAACAAGTAGACATGAGAGGAAAACAACAAGTAGACAAGAGTGGGAAAACAACTAGAAAAAAGTGGGAAAAAATACGTTGACGTGAGTAGAAAAAACAAGTAGACATGAGTGGGAAAAAACAAGTAGACAAGAGTGGGAAAAAAAACTTGAAAAAAGTGCGAAAAAATACGTAGACGTGAGTAGAAAAAACAAGTAGACAAAAATAAATGAAGACCAACAGAAATGTTATTGATTTCGATTTTTCACACGCGCCCGAATAATCTCACGGGTTAACCTTGGGTTTAAATTCTCAAGGCTTAACAAAATACAGCTAATGCATTGTTGTCTCACTTTTGCAAGCAATGACATTAAGAGCTAATCAAAATCATCAAGCAGATACGGGAACTGCAGAGCTTTTCAGCATCTTCCTCCCTCGCCGCGTGCATGACTCACGAGCCACACAAGTGTACAGCACGGCCCGCACACATGCAGTGAGCAGGGAACGTGTTGCTGGATTCAAGTGTGCCAGATCTATTATCAACACTCTCAGCTTGCAATGGGGGAAGTTTCGTGGTCTGAGTATGTGGTAAGCGAACACGCTGGACCCCAAGTTTCACGGCCTAAACATGAAATAAATGAACACCACCGTTGGAAGATGCATGGTTTAGGTATGAGATGAACGAACACGTTGAATGTGGAGTCGAAAGAACCGTTTTGCGATCAATGATGTATCACAAGACTGCACGGCGCAATATTGTCGCCTCAGACAAATAGAAAGTTGTTTCAAGCCCGTCTATAAATTCAGAGTAGCGAGTCATCACAAAAATCAGTACTGAAATAATTAGGACAAGGTACTTTAAGAACTACGAGATTTATCAGAACAATGAAACAAGAAACCGTACAGTAATGCATCGCCATAGTACTGCCTGCGAACATGTACCGCTTAGCTTGCTCAATGAAAAAGTAAAGGAAAAAGTTAGAAATTTATTGAATAAAACGACCAACAAAAAATTGAATTCATTGACAGTTTGTGAGTGAAATAAGTAAATACCCAGGAACCTCTACCGTTGTTCGCGATAACAAGAAAACACACTCGGGGGAGAAATGCAAGAAGACAAACAAAATAGAGAAGCAACTCGACTAGCAAAATTGAGTTATAAAAGTGTGATGTAGAACAAGAATATTACAACAAGGAAATGAAGAAGTAAATAGAAGAACAAAAACATCACAAACAAAAAGACAAACGGACAAGAATAAAAACAAAAAAGAAGACGAACAAAATAGAAAACGAACAAACGAACAATAAAACGAACAAACAACAAGACGAAGAAACAAAAAGACAAACAGACAAGGAGACTAGTAAACAAAAAGACGAACAAGCAGGAAGACAAACAAAGAAACGAGAAGACGAGCAGAAGGAGACACAAGGGAGACTCACCCAGCACGGTCAGGGTGGCGGGGGATGAGGTGCGGGAGGCGTAGGCATTGCGGGCGGTGCAGGTGTAGCGGCCGCTGTCACCCACCCTCGCGCGGGTGATCACCAGCTCACCCGTCGGGTTCACGCGGTACCTGTCCCCCGTCACACCAAATTATCCAATTGAGAGATTTATATATATACAAAAAAATACAGTTTACATCGTGTGGTTAGGTAATGGTGACTGGCGGTGATGTTTATCAATACAATACGGTAACTTTATTCACCCACAAAATGTTGAGAAAAATTCTTTGCGGATAATTTTTGACTTGTTTAATGTATTCTCTCTAATGTTTTGTCAAACGTCGTTGAAAAGTTGCAGGTTCACTTCTGCTTCTCAAAGCTCTGAGATTCAGAAATAAACTCTCGGATAGACACATTCCTATGATATTTTTTTTAGAACTGAGATCTAAGTTTTGCCATGACATTTTTCATAGCTAAAATTCAAGTCTCGTTCAACCGTGGGAGGAAACCAACGTTTTGATATATTTTTCCAGAAACAAAATTTCTGATAAACTGAAACGAAACTAATCGACAATATCTTAATTGCATACAAAAAACAAACATTGGCATCTTAGGATGCTTTATTTCCAATCAAGCCTGATACATATGATCTTAAGCATTGGTTTTTCAAATGTCTTATAACTAACACTATATATAGGACACCATGACGGTTCCCCCGTGAAGCCGGTACCCATTTTCGACACCTGGGTTGAGTGGGGTATTGTGCTTGAGCTCTCCCTTATACCCAACGGGGAAAATCGCCGCGCCAGTGCCGGGATACGAACCCTCGTCTCCAACATACAAGGCCGATCCCTTAACCACTGTACCACTGCGAGCACAAGCGGAATATGCAAGAAAAATAAAAAAATTACCTACAAAGTAAAGTACGAACACGTTTCTATGAATAAAGGGGAAGAAGTTTACGTACAGTACAAAACAAATACAGAATAATCATTCAGTACTTAATTACATACCTCTTATTCACAGTGAAACATTGATGCACACAAGTTAGTGTTTGAAATATCTTGTTATAGTGCTACTACATTCATTCTACCCTCTATTATGTGTATATTGCCAGCTCCGTTTGCAGAAAAACATCAGAGACCATGCTACTAGCTTCGCCTAACTTTGCTGTAGGAATTGTACCGTCTATCCTCCTAACAGGATTTTGTGAACTAAGACCACATAATTCAATTTGGGTCTCGTTCGTCCATTGAACGCTTTCCCAGAATGTTTTGGATTTATTCTTATACTTTCGAGCAAGTTTAAACCGTATATTCCAATATCATTCCAATAACAATCAAGTTTTTCTTAAAGACCAGTGTTTCAGTCGATCTATATCGAGAACTTTTTGGCGCATTTTCCTCGAAGATCTTGGAGATATCTTGCATGGTGCACTAAATTTTCCACGGTTTTCAACAGTTCCTCGACTTTTATGCTTAGAAAAAAACTGAAGCCATGGTCGTCAGAGGAATTTCGAGCTTTTTTGACATCTTCATGCAAGTATCACTTGCTTTCGTTAACTTTAATTATGATTCCTTTTGCTGAGATTGAAAGTTCTTTACTTTTATTCATTATTGTGCCACAGTGGGTAATGTTGCAGTATTGACTGATGACAATGGTATTTATATACTGCACAAAACATCAACGGAGCGCTTAATAGGAATAATTTAGAAAGTTCTGTACTTAAGGCTTTCGATAAGAGGTAATTTGAAATTTTTAGAAGCAAAAATTTTTCCTCTCTAGCACTTTTTTCACTCTTAAGTATTCAAAACCGTATATCCTTTCTTTAATACTTTAATTTTTTCGACTTTCATTGTATATGCTACTTTTATGCTCTTAAAAATAAATATTTAGTCAATTGCTTTAGATTTTTTGTTAGTAATTTATTTAATGACAAATACCTTTGGTATAAATATTCATCTCCTCCCACCGTGTTTGAAAAATAACCTTGTTAGGAGATAGTTTAGCAAAAGGTGTTGTTTATACTACAAACTAATTACTCCTTTCCCTCAGGGGAATATAGTTTTCAAACATTGGCTCAGACACAACTCTTCCCTCAAAATTACCGAACAGTTGCTGTTCAACAGTTCAACCTGATAATCACATGACTTATACGAATACTAAAATCAAATTCAGATCAATTAAATTCTGCAAAAAAAATGTATTTTCGGCACAGATATTTAATCCGACATGCATAAATGTAAACTGAAGCTATGTAAATTATCTCCATAAAATTAGAAGATATTTCATTCACCAGAGAATCATAAGCTTTAGACGAAAATATTCAACTTGAACAAAGACGGTACCGGATGTTAGGCATTCGAAATCCAAAACCACAAAAAGAAAAAGAAAACTGCAATATTGCACATGAAATTGTTTTTTTCAGGAAAACGTTTCATTCTCACACGAATTTTCATTGCTTTATATATTATTTATACTGTTGAATGCACTGACAGCTGAGAAGGGCTTTGAATCGAAGCATTAACTTGTCCATGACAGTTTCTTATACATGGACAAGTACGAATTTACTCGTCTTTGCCGGGGAAGAGATTAATACTATCACAATGGGTGAATATTTTCATGAGGGCTTAGTAATTGTTTCCATACTGATTCACAGGATGTCGATATTTTCATGAGGGCTTAGTAATTGTTTCCATACTGATTCACAGGATGTCGATATTTTCATGAGGGCTTGGTAATTGTTTCCATACTGATTCACAGGATGTCGATATTTTCACGAGGGCTTAGTAATTGTTTCCATACTGATTCACAGGATGTCGATATTTTCATGAGGGCTTAGTAATTGTTTCCATACTGATTCACAGGATGTCGATATTTTCACGAGGGCTTAGTAATTGTTTCCATACTGATTCACAGGAAGTTGATATTTTCACGAGGGCTTAGTAATTGTCGGTACGCTACTGACCTATGGTTGACGGCGGGATCCAGCTGCCGGCCATCTTTGGCCCAGGTGACGACGGGGGCGGGTGACCCCGCAGGCGGGCGGCACTCCAGCATGGCCACCTCTCCCTCCCCGACCTTCGTGTTGCGGGGCACTTGTTCGAACTCTTCGCCCAGCTCTGCAACGAATTGTCTCATTTAGATCGCCATTAACAATATCAGCTTTATTACCTTTACAACGTATTGTGTACTTCAGTATAACATTACCTTCATTGTTTTCAAAATGCATCACCAGTAATTCAGTATAATATTACCTTCATTCTTTCCAAAATTTATTATCATGCAATTTAGTATTTTATTACCTTTATTATTTTCAAGATGTATTATCATGTAATTCAGTATATTCCCTTTATTATTTTCACAATTTATTATCAGGTAGTTCAGTTTAATATTACCTTCATTATTTTTAAGATGTATTATGTAATTCAGCATCATATTACCTTTATTATTTTCACAATGTATTAACAGGTATTTCGGTTTAATATTACCATCATTATACAAGCTATGGCAATGTTGTTTTGTGTAATGTTGCCTTTATAATACAACCTGTTTTAATGTGTACAATTCCCTAAAATTAGCTCCTAAAGACATGAACTTCAATAATATATTTGTTTAAAATATCAGATTATAGTATAACACAATGAAATATATAATACAACTATGTTTAGGCGAAACAGTCTCCACCCTCGTTTCGAAACCAGTTTCACCAATGTATATTCTTTTCAAAATAATTTTTAAAATAATTAGAGATTATCAGATTCAATTAGAGAATATCAGATTACTTCGTTGATTAAAAGTTAATTTAAGCATCCCTTACCACAACAAAGATGTTCAAAGAGAGGAAGGAAGAAGGCACCATTTGATGTAGAGTTAAGGGACCGCGGAATATATTCACAAGATGTTTTCGCGCACAGAAACAGTGAGTTAGGAAGGAAAGTTACGAAGCAAGATAAAAGTTGAAGAAGAAAGTCAGAGATGCTAAAAAATAGGACAGTTGTGAGCCAAAAAAGTTGGTTCTTAACTAAACAAAAAACAATTATTTCAACAAAATGAAGGCTCACCCAACTTTCGGCTTCGAACCTCACATTTTCCCCCTAAAAGTGATAGTTGATCATTAAACCTTTCAAGTTACTACCACTGTAATTTCAGCACTCGCGTACAATGTAGGTCCGTTTAGAAAAAAAGAACAGAGCGCACAGGAAGGAATTTTCGCGCTAACGTGATCAGAACTTGAGAGATTTAGGAACCGCTGGGAACGAGATTTGTGAGTATACAATTAGGGAAGTCCTCCAAGTTTGAGAACAAACCTATTCTTGACCAATCGTAAGATCTCTCTCATAGGAAATTAATGTCCTGAAGACTGTTAAGTCTTGCCAATGATCATTTAGAAATGTTCGCTTAACATTTGAAAATACTTGTTAAACGTTTGGAAATATCACAACATTCGGAAATATTAACTGAAAATTTACAAATAGCGGCTAAATATTTCGAAAAATCGGCTAAATATTTAGACTAAAACAGATGGTGCTAGGAGGTATGAACTGCATATTTACCTCTGAAAACGTGCACCGTATTCTGTCAAGGAAACATTAAACTTCAAGAACCTGGAGGTTCTGATCAGAAATAAGGATGACAAATTATAGCATAGGAACACTAATGCTGACACAGACAAGCGGCGTGCCATCGCCGTCGCTGATGAAAAAAGAATAGGAGAAAAATAATTTATAGGCCTTAGATTATTATTAACGAATGCCAGTAACACGCGTTGCTCGTTAGATGTGCGGAGTTAATGATAGCCATCGCATAAGACTGCAATGCTCTCGTGTGTCCCTCTTGTTGGTAAATAAAAGGAAATGATCAACTAATAAATTTCTCCACTTTACAGGTTGCGAGGATTTTAATTTAGCTCTAATGCAGCATGAAAATAAAAATTACGTATTCATTTGTCGTGTCATGACTAACGACAGATCATTAGCAAGAAGTATGCGAGACAGGATTTCGAAACAATTTATTTTGCTGCAAATGTACAGCAGGTAGCTAAGGTTCTTCTAAGATGACTTAGCTTCCCCACGGGGTGCAGCACGTAGCGTAGCCAAGTCATATCAGACCCGCTATGACAATGCAAATTGGTTTAAAATTAGCATCTAGGAAACTCATACACAGGCATTGTGTTCTCAAAAGATGCCATGACCAGTACTTCCGCCATCGCAAGCAGTGCACGGTCGCACTATGCTCTCAAGCCGCATTTAATTTAGCAGAATGCACCAAAATTGTCTTGAAGAACTCAACGAGGGAAATATCACCAGAAAATTAACTTACCGAGCTAAAGTGTTGACTCCAATTCTCACTACCCAGCATTCCGACCTAATGAAACACAACTCAAACATTTATAACAAAATCTGCTTGAGGATGTACATATAACGCTGAAGATCCTCGAAAGATTTTGTGCTCACTCAGTCGAGTCTAAAAGTTTATCAAATTAATTGCGGGGTAGTTTAATTTACATACGCCAGAGAACAAACAATACAAAATGTTTATAGAATTATACATGGCATGAGCAGCTTGGCTCAATGAACGTGATAGCGCAAAGCTTGAAACAAGTTTAATAGAAAGAGGAAGCAATTTTTCAATCTCAGAATGAAAAATAAAATGAAGCATAGCAAGAAGTAACTTCCATCATATTTCTCTCATGTGATCAATGATGGGAAATTTATTTTATAATGTAATGGGTAAAAAAAAGCACAGGCTATTTAAACCGTGAAATATTGGTAAATATGTGTCACGAAACGCCCATCAATGGCATATGTTAATGTACATCAACATTACAAGTCGGACGATAATTTTTGTACAGAAATCTAATAAAGATATCTGCTGCAAATTTGACCGTTCATACAGACAAACTAGTTACAAAACGGTTTATTTAAACGAAGAATCAGAAGGAAATTATGTAGTTTTCATTAGGCATCAGAAGAGCGTTTATATCAGAAAAACTGGAAAAAGTGGCGACACTGGATATTGCTACGCGCGAGGGGTGGGAGGAGAGCGGGATGTGTTACTCTGCCGAGTTATGACGAATTCAAACGCAAAAATACTAGTTAATGAACTATTTTACTTGAATGTGCAATGAGCCAAACGCATTTCAATAATTATGCACGGATACAACAAGAACACAACAGCAATAAAGGGAAGATCTATACACGAATGGCAAAAAACTTGAAGGGAAACTCCTGAGCGGTGTAGAATAAGATGGTCAAGGCGCAAACTTACGCGACTTCAGAGAATAGAGAGCGTTCTTACGTCAGCGTGCAGACGTGTGTACAGATCGGTCGATCATCACAATGTAGTAATTACGAAACATATTATATATTGGAGATATCATCGTGGAAAGAAAAAAATGATAAGGGAAGATGAGAACTAGCGAATAAAATGCTTATAATATTTCTACAAGAAACGAATAAGTGAAACACAAACTGTGGTCACATACAAACGGTAGAAAAAAAAAACAACGGCCAAGCATGGCTTAGAACTGTACTCAAATGGGCACAGTTCGTTCGAGACATAATTTCGGTGGAAATGAACACACGAGCAAAATTGTTTCTAAATAATCCTCAAAATACGTATAAAACTCTTTTCAGAGTGGTTAACGGTTATCAAACTTGAAAATAGTGCGGTGCACATTATCGCAATAAGACACAACCCTTAACTCAGCCCCCAGAACACACCAGTCAGACACAATGGAAAAGCCCGACCAAGTCACGCCCTACATCGACCCTCACATCACATGCGTTATCCACAGGAGAAAGAGCACATCTTTCCTCTTCCATCAGTTGGAGGTGGCAACATTGGAACCCCTCACTAATTCGGCTAATTCGTGGAAAAAGTTTTGCGGGTCGTTATTCGATTAGCAGTCTTGATTAGAGGCTCTCGAGCTTTGACTTCCAGGCAGCGAACCGTGAAGGCGAGCGGCCGCGTCCGACAGGTCTTTGTGCGGCGGCGCTGACGGTCTGCGCTAGTTTATTTCTGCTACAACAAAGCGGCGAGTGTACAGAAATGAAAGGTGATATTTACAAACACACGTTCTTATCTCCCGCCGGCGGGCGATAAAGAAGATAGCTATGAAATACATGGGAAAGGTTTATAATAATAGAAGTTGATGTCTAGCGCCACGAAGGGAAGTGGATACAAATGAAAGTTTATGACTAGTACCACAAAGCGATGTGTGCATAAAAATGAAAGTTGATGTCTTCTACTACGGAGCGATGCGTAGCACAGAAATAAAAGTTGGTATGTATCAGAGTGGGATAGAGTATGGAAATGTAAGCCTATTTTAACTGTTACGCAACGTTTCGTGTATACAGGGTGGCCGGTACTTTTTTGTTGCTTAGCAAACTTTAACAAACGATTAGTACCGATGAAAAAAAAAACACTAAGCTCAATAACTGTGTTATCGAGAATGTTACGTTAAAGAGTTATAAGGCCTTGAAATTTTCACATGGCCACAAAGGTCTCCTGATATTACGCGCCTAGATTTCTATTTTTGAGGCTTTTTGATGAGTTTGGCACACGAGAGACACCGATTCATTCCGAAGAAGACTTCACCGGAAGATTTATTATTGCAGCCTTCGCAAGAATTCGTGAAACTCCTTGTGTCTTCGATCGCGTCCCGCAATCATTGTAACGGCGTTTGAACGCCTGCAACGCTACAGATGGGCGTCATGCATGATGAACATCTTTAGTAACTACCTAACCAAATAAAAAAATTTGGAACTTATTGTCTTAATAACTAATGCTGTCTACATCTTGGTTTCATAATAAAAATGCCTTTCAAACATCTACATTTCATTTCCCGGCCACTCTCAAAGTACGAATTTTTCTCTAATACGTCCCAAATTTTATGTTCATGTCACTCTTAAACGAAGCCGTAAACGAGCACATAGCTGTTGAGTAAAAAGCGCATGGTTCAACGGTCCCTGCCGTATGTTAAAGTTTGTTCAACAAAGTGCCCGTCAGCCTGTACACACAGAAATGTACATTGATTTCTATTTTAGACAGATACGTGTAAACACACTCTTCTTTCTAAATGGTACGGTTAAATTACAGAGTAGTTATTTTACAGAGTAGAATCGTACTGGAATGACATTTTTGAGGAGACTTTGTAAATTTTGACTTTCGTCTGGCAAACCAGAATCAAAAATGATTTCCGATAATGAAATTATCACAAGAATGCCGTAAAGCAGGTCGAAGAAAGGACGAATGATAAAACAAAAACGACATCAACCAAAGCAAAGAAGCATGATGGAAAGAAAAATAAGAGGAAAAAAAGGCAAAGGCACAATAAAAACGGACGATGGCAGGGAGATAAGAAAATGTATGAATTATATCGAGAAATCGCACACTCTCGTCACAGCGTCATCGTCAAAAGAGAGAGAGAGTAAGGTAAGTTAGGTTTAACACTACTTCTTAAATTAAATCTGTGTGCATTGATCGTAACCACAAGTTGACTGGGATACCTCTAAGAAGCGCGGGCCAAATGCACAGCGACGAGCGAACCATTTCCTGTGGTGACTTCAAAAGAATAACTTGAAACTGAAGGTATAAATCTTAAAATAAAATTAAATGGGACAATAACTTCATCGTTCAAGCAGTTATATACCCTAAATTCTCACAAATTCCAGACATATCCGCAAGATCAAAATTAATGTTATATATATTTTTTTAGATGAAGATGCACAAAAACCCTACATTGCTTTCGTTTGATATCTTCCCAAGCACTAGATGATTTGCTTCCTGCAGCTTAGCCACCTCGATGTGGCGGCTGCAACAACTTGCAATAAAAGCTGCGTTTGTCCATTGAATTTGCGACCAAATTGCATTAATTATACGAAAACTAATCAAGAATGAAAGCAATGACAAGAAAAGAATTGTGGCAATAGAATTAAAAGTAAATACCGAACATAAAGCATCATAATAGTGCTCCTGGTGTGGCATGATTTGAAAAGAACACGAGCATGTTCTAATGCACTAATGAAATGGGAAACTTGAATTACAGTTTATTCTTAACACAGTTCGCCTGAACTGATTCTTGAACGCACTTTAGAACAGAGAAAGAAGAAAGTAATATTAATAAAATACTATTGATTAATTCAAGGATAAAACTTGAAAAAATCAGGGGATGAGAAAAATTCAGCCAACATGCACTACTTCAAACCAAGGAGAGGTAGCTAAAGTAGACGAATATCCGAAGGAACGATATCGTAGAGCTACAGTAACTCTCCGCGACAAAATATCAGAAATGAACTGAAGATTAGATTATCAGTTAGTTTAAGCCTCCCTATACGCAAAAAATGCGATCCAAAGATAGGAAGAAGGAAGGCATCATTTAGGACGGAGTTAAGGGAACGCGGAATCTATGCAGAAAGGGCATAGAAACAGTTAGTTGAGAAAGAAGTTCATGAAACAAGATTAAAGTTGAAGAAGAAAGTAGTTAAGCGCTGGAAAACAGGACAGCAGTGAACCGAAGAAAAGGTGGTCCTTAACATAACAAAAAAAGTTATTTCAACAAAAAGAAGGCCTACCTAACTCTCAGCTCGGGCCCTCACTTTTTTTCCCTGGGAGCGCTAATTCCCATAGATACAATAGTTGTATCCCCCTGAGGGGGAAATGCACTGAAATTATGAACAAGTTAGATAGAAAACTGAGTAGATTAACACTTTGACTGCGACGTGAGCCACCGGTGGCAATCGGAGGGAATGTTCTTAATACTGCTGATCGATTAGCAGTCAAAAACTCAATTTTCCATAAATACTTAATGAAAACTAAATGAAGATATGGTCAAGTTAATGTTTGCTATTTTCAGCAATATTCACGACAATGGACTTAAAATTTGATATAAATATTAAACTTCAGCTTTACCTGCCGCAGTAAAAATGTTAACACGTTAAGTGCAGCAGGTTAAGTTGAAATTCAACATTCAACTCAAATTAGAGTTACTTTTAGAGATCAGGTCTAAAATAACGAGCATTAACTAAATCGCGCCTACATTTACTTTTCATTAAGCATTTATCGAAAATGAGTTAGTAACTGCTGGTCGGTCAGGTGCATTAT
Organism: Platorchestia sp. MABIK; assembly: GCA_014220935.1. Lineage (NCBI taxonomy): Eukaryota > Metazoa > Arthropoda > Malacostraca > Amphipoda > Talitridae > Platorchestia > Platorchestia sp. MABIK. Next base: position 205,030 of record JACJUY010000361.1, read on the forward strand.
GAAAATCTCTTGAGTGACCACCGGTGGGTCACGTCGCACTTAAGTGTTAAGGAGTGGGGGCGATGCTGCACGTCAGCGCGAGGCGTTACAAACACAACTCCGCGTTGTCTAAGAAGCAGTTGTCCAAATGAGTCTTTTATGAGCGATGGGAGTTACAAATGATGATCGTTGAGTACCACATGGTAAAATGAGAGAATAATAAGAGAATGTATGAAACACTGTATCCTAATGCTTGAAAGGAATATCCACATTATCTAAATCATCTCCTTTAAAACATTCACTTCTCTAAATTAGGAACCAACGGATCACATAAAGTCCACGGACATTTGAACGAACATTACACTACCTAACTTGGACATTTTTGGCCATTATTCCAAGATAATTTTCATAATAATTTAGTCTCTATAACACACACTATCTAATAAAAACGGGCTTACGGTTGTTTATGAATTTTTTTCATGAAAATAAATTCTGTAAAATTCACATAAGCTCATTTCGTACATTTTGATAAATTCTCTAAAATTCACAAGACAAGCTCATGTCGTATATTTTGAGAAATTCTGTAAAATTCACACGAAAGTTCATGTCGCACATTTCGATAAATTTTGTAAAATTTAAAAGACAAGCTTATGTCGCACATTTCGATAAATTCTGTAAAATTCACAGACAAGCTTATGTCGCGTATTTTGAACACGTCGTGTTGAAAACCCGTCAGTTTACATGAGTGGGACTGATCCCTTAGCAAACCCTCGAGGCGGTTCATTTCTTTCGCACGACGATAATCCCAGACATTTGAAAAGGGTGCTGATATACAGCGTACAGGATTGGAAAAAATACAAGCATTAATGCCATTCCTTTAGAATCGAGGTGTTTTGGAGTGACAAAATATTTCAACGTAGAAGAAGTGAATATTATAATTATTATATGCTACACCCAACACCCATACTAACCATTAGCAGATATGACGCACTAAAATTCCACAGAAGGTTTCCCAATAAGCGTGAAACCATCGTTCGCAAGTGAAGTTTTCTCACAAGTGCAACTGTTTCGGAGATAAAATGCCAACACAAAATTTAAACTTCGCCAAAACACATCACATTCATTTTTCAAAGATCTTAGGTCCTCGTCAAAAATGCGCAAAGTCTTTAAACTCTTAGTTGGTCTGGCGACCATCCGAAGTCTAGAAATAATCCTGAATGGAGGCGGCTCAAGTGAAACAATAAAAGAGCTCTCGAGAGCAACATCAAATAAAGCCTTTGTTTTTTATGTCTTTGGAGACTCGGCGAGATTTGGCCGCCCCTTCTTTTAATGACGCTGATGGGAGCAAGGATCGCGCCTTCGTTCAAATGAAAGATAGCTCCAAACACTTGAGAATTAAATGTCAATTTAAGGTGAGGTCTCCTCGGGCAAAATAAAACAATTCAGACCAATCTCTGCTTGGCAAGCAGCAATGAAAATAAATATAAAAAACAGCCAATGTATGGTTTGTTTGACGAACAGACTAACTAAATTTGACGAGGCCCAAGGCGTACGTAAATTAGTTCATTTCAAGCTAATTACTTTCATAACAGCTTTATTTCTAGATTTTGCCCAATTGCCGATTTTAGCAATAACATGCCATGAGATATAAAAAATTGAGAAAATTGCATGATTTTTTTTTGTTACGCTAACGCTCTTGTACAAGAATGAGTTTTCACGCGAGTACATTTACCATTTAATTACAGAACAGAAATACATAAACTATTTACTCTACAAATCTCAGCAATTCATTTCCCATAAAACTGTAACTAATTTATCGACCAGAAATAAACCTACACTTGCAGCGCCTGAGACTCACGTAGACTGTAAATTACCTTCAGTATTGGTAGCACGTCTGTTCCATTGAACTCAATATAGGTAAAAGCATGAATTTCGCGAGCAGAAACTGGCCGGTGAACAAAAGAAAAAAGACAGCGGCGCCGGACTGCGCTAATGCACCCGAGGCTTGGCTGAGAGCAGGCCAGCCCTGGGCACAAAAGCGCGTCAGTGAAGTACGATTGCTGGCCCGAGGGTAAAATTCTCCAACACATAAGGTGAAGGTTCGGTTATTAAATTAAACCCTGTCCTGAAGGTGAAGCGACCATTTTATTGGGTACATAAAACAACCACACGACGAACACTGCTGTTAAAAATGGATGTGTCAAGGAAATTATCAGATCAACTTAGTCGTGATGAACTTACTATAGATGGACCTAGCTTAGGTTTTCAAACTATCTACCGTTTATTTCGATACGAAGTTCATTTTACAACAGATGCAGGATATTTTAAAAGCTGCTTCAAAAAAAAAAAAAAAAATGACAGCAGAATTCATCTATGGATAATTTTCTGTAGACCACACCTGTAATATTAAACTGCAAATTGGATGAGTTAGTTTAAGCCTCCCCAGCCGCAACAAAGGCGTTCCAAAGAAAGGAAGGAGGAAGGGATCGTTTTGAATAGATTTAAGGAAACGCAGAATCTATCCCAAAATGAAAGTTCAAACGAACGAATATAAATGACGCAATTTCTGAAATTATTATAACACTCAGAAAAAAACCTTCGACAACATCTTAGGACAAGCAGAAATAACGCAAGGTAGCGAACGCTCGTCAGTAAAAACTGGCATGCCGGCAGAAACTCAGCATACGAAGCAGACAACCGTGAAAACTAACGTAGCAAAAAAATACCATTCTTCACAAGTGGGATCTCTTGGCAGAATAATGCATTGAAGTGCGGTCTGTGAAACAGAGCACGGGAGTGAAGCATCGCAAACTCTTGTGTCTTCACGTTTAAGCAGAAAAAAACGAAAAAAATATGCAACTCAAATTGAGTTGTTTGAGGCATGATGACAATTTTTAAAATACTTAGGCTGAATTAAAAATAAATGATGATCATGTTTCCCAGCGAACCAAGCAAACGCTTCGAAGTTCCACAGTAAAACGCTCGTAGAATTTAGGCTCAAGGCTTGTATCACACAAGCCGCCTCACGTAGGCGGAACTAAGAGAAGAGAGCTCATTGATTTCTACCATTTGGCACGGCAAAAAAAAGAGGAAATTAATTTGTTTCCAGTAAAAATAGCAGATATTCACCCATCGTAGGTAAGTGGCGCACACAATGAAAATCTGACCCAATACTTAAATAAGTTGAAGTTATAGTTTCACCCGTAGAAGCATTTCGAGATACCATTGAGTTCATTGAGACAGGTTTCAAGTACACTCATTCTGACCTTAAATAATTTATTTCAAATCTATGGAATTTACAGTTATTGATAATAGTCCAATAGTGTACACACTCTCAAGCAGTTACGACAGTTCTCAACGTAGAAAATTTATTTGCTTCAAGTTATCATAACTTCAAGAGTTGAAGAAATTGGCATGAAAACATTTTAATGATCACTTTTATGCACTGAAATTTGTTTTTTCAAAAGCTGCGTATATGCACGCTGAAAGAACTATTCTGACTCAGAAATGAACTTATGTAGCTGAGATTAATTGACTGAGGCGTAAGAGGATACTCCCTAAAATAACGCTGTCCCCATTAGTTCCCTGAAGCGTAATGAGAACAACGCCAGCGTTTTCCGAGTCGGGCCCCTAGCTAGCGGAAAAAATACCTTCAAATGTGTAAATTATTAAGTAAACGTGTAAATTATTGAAGTAAATGGCACCATCAGAGAACGCGTGTTTATAGAATTGGACAGCTCAGATTACTTCATATTTGAAGTCCAACAAAAATTAAGAAGAAAGTATGGAGATATCTAAGCAGAATTTAAGCGCAACTTGTCTCTCTCTAACAAACTGAGATACAGAGTAAGGAGGTAAAAAGATCAAGATTAAAAAAAAATTACAATGATGAATATAATTTACTCTAGAAGGGATACATTAGAAATATAAGGAACATTCAACATTTGGGTTGTAAATTTTTCTTCAGCGGAGCTGAATGCATTAAGATATCAAGAGTTGAAGGTATATTGCACTGACTTATGTTCACCTAATTTACTTCCTCAAAAATCTTCCCAAATAATACTGCGATACTTAAAGCAAAGTGCTTTTCCGAGTTAAGCGTATACAATTTATAATAACTTGGAAACAAGTAATAGAAACTCAATACAAGAAAGAGCATAATGCAGCCACTGACGACAACGGATGTCGTACAAACATCACTTTTTCCCTAACTAAAGCTAATGCCTGGAAGTACATGCAGAGTAACAAACAATTTTCCAGCAAAGTTATATCGCCTGAATTCATACGAGAGTATTTCATAAGTGAAGCATAAGTTGCCTCAGAACTTAAGCAAAAGAACGATTAAGTTTACCGACTGGTGATAAAATCGAAATGTCATCACTGTAGGAATGGCATGACATGCAGTCGTCACATAATAATGAACGCGATATAATCAACATCATGGATACCTAAACTTCAATCATGAATTTACCCAATAAAGTACTAATTTAAATGCTGAATAACATTAAATCAATCCCGCTGAAAGCACTCACATTGAGGAACAGAGTAACACAACTTATTTAATGAAAAAAAAGCAGCAACTGAGACCAAAGGAGCACACCAATCAGCAGCTGCCATTCACGGAGTTTCTAAGCAAAACTCAATTCTGAGATTAAAAGGAGCTATGTCGCAAGGAGAGCACAGCACGGGTACAAAAAACTTGAGATGTTTCTGCCGCTGATCTGAGAAGGGGGAGAGGAAGCACAGAGGTACGGGGGAAAAAAGGGCCCTGCGATAAATGAAGACAAATTGTGAGTGGCAAAGGAAACAAGAAAAGCATTTACGGAATTGAAGGGTGATTACGAGAGACATGGTCACAGCAACATCGGTAAAACGGGAGCTGCGGTGGAATAGGATGAAAAGGAGAGTATATAGAGCGAGTTTAGTGTGAGAGGAGGTATGGCAATCGAGGTGAAAGGAACGGGGGATTGGAATGGGAACTTTGACATAGAAGACATAACAAAAAATAAACCAGGGAGTAAATAGGAAACTCTCATAAAATGAGGCAACGGTAAAACGGTCACACCGACTAGATGTTAGCAATTGTAACAAGAGAACAAGTGTAAAATGAGAGTAGCAAATAGCGCGGCAGCAATCGTGGAGCAGATGCATCAAGACAAAGAAAATGAAGAGCCGTCGAGAGGAGCGCAAATGAGAGCATTATCAAATCCCATAATAATCATACGCACATTATATCTTCAAAGAAGCCTTCACACATTTACCGTCAAAGAATATTCTATGCTCGTTGACTGCACCGAACATGAAAAAGACTTACGTGGGAACGAAAGTGTTACAGCAGAAACCCTGTACTACGGCAAAAATAATTTTACGATATTAAAATAGGAGAGAACCTCTCAATGGAAAATTGCATGGCTGAAAAAGGAGTAATGCATACGAGTAAATTCAATGGAAAATTGCATGGCTGAAAAAGGAGTAATGCATACGAGTAAATTGACTTCAGCACGCGGATGAAAAAAATCCCTCTCCCTTCAAAAACTCTGACCGCAATTTTACTACTTCACAGAGCTACATTTCAAACAATTCAATTTGTAGCAGCACCAGCAATGAGCATCCCGTTTCATAATTAGAAAAGTTAAGCAAAAGTCTCGGTTGAATAGCGTCGACGGCGCATGAGTTTCTGCTTCTGACAAGCTCGTTAAATGAAGCGTGAGGAGAAGGGCAAAGAAACACAACAAAAGTCCAGATCTCGCAGAAACAAAAACTGAGAGCGCAATTACAAGGCTGCGTGAGAGCTACGGCCGTAGCTACACAATGCTGAATTACAAAACAGAAAGTGGCGCGCGTCTAATTTCATCACTGATTTAGTTCCATTGTTAGTTTAATAAAATAAAATGTCAGGTCAAGTCCCGCAGTGAGGTTACTAGGGGTGGTAGTTGACGAGGTGACTAATGTGATGTTGTGAGGTGGGTGTGTTGGTGTCGTAATGGTGGGGAAATTTCATAATTATTTAACGGCAATGAAATAAATGACTATTATTCTGTATTATGTTTTTGAAATAAATGGTGATTATTGTGCCCTATGTCTTTGGAATAAATGATCATTATCGTGCACTATGTTTTTCAACAGGGAAGAGCTGATGAAAGATGAAATAAATGGCCTTACATCATAACCGACGTAGAAAAATATCAGTAATTATGTTGATAGTGGCCAAATAGAAAAGAATATTTAAAAAAAGTTACCCCCAGGATGTTTATCTAGTCGATTCCATGAAGTCAGTAGAATGCCATGATTTAATTTATGGCGATGCATAGAAACCAACGTGAATAAAACATGAAACAAATATTTTCACGAGTCATATTTTAAGAGCAGAGCTTTCTTCTGCTAAATTAAATTGTTAAAGTGAAACTCAGCCAAGGTGAAGTTGAAGCTTTGCATTGCTAAGAAGCAAAGTTTGCGAGTCTCGATAGACACAGAACACGACAGCTTACGAAGGAGGCAAGCGTAGCTGGTGCATAAGACGAAGTAAAATGCGACGAAAAATTAGAAGCGAAAACAATCGCACAAGCAGTCGGTTGCACGGTACGCCGGCTCATCTCATGGAGACTGACAACTTTTCTCGAGTGACGTCGCCAGAGGAAAGCATTCAAATTAAACATCGGGGTCAGTAGTAATTGTCTCGTTAATATGTAGTTCGGTTATTAAGTTCCTCTCTTTTTTGCATGAAAATAAGGATGAAATATTATTCACGGGGCTAGTAAACTACTGTGAGTCACCCCTCAATATAAGTTTTTTGTTGAAACGCTCAATGGGGAAAAAGTAAATTTAAAAGATAAACCAATGACTCAATGCAATATTTATTTTTTCTTACACGACAGTCAAGCAAACGTGAGACCGGAACTCAAAAAATTAAATTAGGAAATTCTATTTCACGAAGCATTTTTGCTCGTCCAATTCTAAAAAAAATACATCACTTCTAGAGAATTCCAATTTAGCTGTCACTGCAGCGAGTCCATCCACTGATCAAACCCTACAGCGCACAACCATCGCATCAATTCGTCAAAATTTAAACAAGAATAAAATGGCACGAGTGAAGGACCTTCAGCACGGCGATACAGGAACGCTCTCACAGCGGCCCAGTTTGCAGAAGATTAAGAGTGGATTTAGTGACTATATTGGACTGGACTGAAAGTGATATGCGTGAAAGAATAAAAGTTAATTGTCATATTTGCATCGAACAAAGTTGATAGATTTTCATGGCGTATTTTCTACCCAAATAGAACCGGATGCATGAAATTGTTAACAAAAAAGTAGTCTCGCTGAATGCCAATCACCGGGATCGACATTTAAATTTATGTCAAAGAAACATTCAGTCACAAAATTATCTTTGATATTTTCTTAAAATGTTATACTGAGTAATGAACTCATAAAGGTAATACAAAATTTCAAACACACGTCACCATTAGATAATGGAACGAAATTGCGCAAAAGGACCGAGACACACTCAGTCCAAAAGTAACGCTTCATAAATTAGGATCAGCTCGTCCCATAAAATGAAGGAGAGAACACAATAAATTCACAAGCTTGAGCTGGAGTTTGGGTAGGCAGCATCTCCATGAAGAAAGAACGGAAAATCCATCTCGCGAATCTTCCAAATTAGATTCCTCAAAGACGTCAAGGGTCGCAGCGCGTGCTGTTAAATGAACTGTCACTGAGGCCAAGAACCTCCGAGTACCACGAAGGGAACCCTAAGTTGTCCAGGAGTGCTTGACATGTAACCAGCTTGAAAGTTCTACCTATACCCAGCAGCAGCAGAACAGCAGTGAACCAAAAATAGATGGACCTTAATGTGACATAAAAACTATTATATTACAACAAAAACTGGTTTACCAAAACTTCAGTTTGGGACCTCACATCTTCGTCCTGGGAGCGCCTATTCCCATGAATACATTAGTTGTACTCCTCGAGAGGCACGGAAATAACTATCAAGTTATTTTCATGGCATAAAAACTTGGTTGTGTGAATAATCCTAATTACTCTTTACGCTAATAATTACCAAACAATCTTACCTTAATGGTCAAATTACACCAAAATATTGAATGTTCAGAAATTTCAGCATTGACTGGCTTGGCACTAGCGTTGGGTCAGTAGACAAAAGGCTAAGGAATGTATACAGATAACTACTTTCTACAAATCCTCTTAAAATTTCTCCTTTCAAAGAGATTTTCACTGGGGGTTTCCAACAACTTTTTGTTTTTATTTTATTTGGAGAGCGTTGAATTTAACCAGACAACTACATTTTGACACGAGTTTATCACACGCAAATTTAGAATACCCAGTTTGAGTGCTGCCACACGTATTCTAGGGAGGCCCTCACCAGCAGATACAGCGCGACCGCCTGCCTTGCACTTCGCCGTGCATCTCGCTGGAGACAGGAAGGCTATGGAGATCGTGGTCACCCGCAACATTCAGACGCGTTCATTTCGCTCAACACGTCGTACAGCAGCTTGTATCGATCACGTCTCATTATGAGAGTTCAGAGTAAGCCGACTAGCGTCTCTGTAGAGGGAGCAGCAAACCGACAGCGTTTCGTAGTTTTTGCTGAGTGCGTCGCAGTTTTTTACTCAATTAACAAGCCGCCGCCGAAGCGCGAAGGCGACAGAACAAGACACGAGCGACGTTGGCTGCATAACAGATGAGGCATCTGTGTCCAGGCCTGCAATTAATCATCTCCAGTCCTTGTATAGTTGGCCGAGCAAAGGCAGCTGGTCTGATGCTCGAAACATGCTCGAGTGGATCATATTGTGGCGCTGCAACTGGCCCCAAAGGTGGCTTTTGAAGGTTAATTTTTTCCCAAAACTCATAAAAAGCATTTTGTCATGAACGAGTACAAAAATAAAACTATTCGCTAACATTTTCTCAAGCATTTCGTATTTCAACGTAAGAATGCTCTAAATATCATTCAGTGTGACTTCAAAACAACAACTGAGTACCAGTTCGATCCGAAGAAAACCGTGCGCAAGAGCAAGCAACACACGAGTTTTGGGTTAACTGATGCGGCCATTTAAGAGTTCATCCAAGCGTGCAATTGGTCACAATGAGGAAGCCCCGCCGCTCCGGCGACACTCGGCCCAAACGGCCGGCATTTCTGTCGCTCACCACGGCCCCGCACAGCACCAGGGAAACAATGGAGTGACGCCGGCAATACTCATGAACACCAGTCATAAATAATGCCTTAGTTGGCCACAAACTCGTCCAAACAAGGGCAATAGACGCAATCGAGCAAATGAGCTCCCAGCCACCTGCACTGCAGCTAAAATTCTGTCAGCAATACATAGTTGAATTTAAGCGCCAGTTTCAAGGTGAAATTGAGTGGGGTACATAGAACGTATTTTCAGGAGCTCTAATTTTAGCATTTGACTCAACGAAGCCGTTTTCTAGACACTCAAAATATTCTTGAGTAACTTCAAGATTAATCAGATGGCAAACCTCAGCGTGAACACTTTTTAAAGTCTAAGACTGGAAGCAAAACCGGTACTCCGAATAAATTTAGCTGTGTAATAAAATCTGCAAAGCCACACTCTTGAGTAAACTATGCGAAAAATAACCAGCACACCCGATAGCGATGTTGTCTTACACGGAAGTGAGCCTTCAACCTAAGCAGACAGATGCTGGGGACAACATGCCTACTCGCTTCATTGAGATAAGGGAAGCTGCGGAGGCTGTCTGAATACATAAACTGGCAACAGACAAACTGCAACAATATGACACTATTAGAGCATGCCAGCGCGTTTACTGGACTTACAAACACAAGTCAAACAGTGTCCAAGGTGGGATATGCAAGCCAGAGTCGAGCAACGTGCTTGCAGGTCGAGCAAACAAGGGCTAAGTTTTGGGTTTCTGAGTAAACAAAGAAGAAGTTTGGCAATGTCAAGTGAGTTGACCGAGTCCTGAGGGCATACGCATTTTCTACAATGCACGTCTTTGGGTGCATTGCAGACGTTTTAACATGTGTGTTGACCGTTCAACCAACAAATGCATGCTAGTACGATCATTTCCGCGCTGTTACAGGAGCGATATAGGCCCCGCACAACCAAAAGGTACCAATATAAAAAATAAAGTCGACAAAAACGAAGAGAGCACTGATGCAAGTCAAACGTTATGTACGCCGGTGTAAAGTATAGACATAAGATTACCTACCTGTTCCAATACGTTATTAGCCCATTGCTTACATTAACTGAAAGAATATGAAATAAGGAAGCAACGACTGTTGCTGGGTTCACATTGCTAGCCGCAAGATAAGCTTCAGTGAAGCGCTGCCACGTTAAAATTCTGATACTCGCAGAAAATCCCCTCAAAAACTATTGAGCGTTTCATTTTACAAAATATTTTGTCGTAGAATTTTAGTTAACTGTCAACTTGTAAATTAGAAGTGAGTGAGTGAAATACAAGGTCATGTAGCAAGGATCTCCAATTAACTCGTTTTCTCCTTTTCGATATCACCAAAGGAGCCGTTCGCTCTGGAAATTACATTTGATTAATAAGTTAGTTCAAGCTTCCCTAACCACAATAAAGGTGTTCCTAAGAAAGGAAGGACAAAGACACCATTTAGTATGGAGTAAGGGAACGCTAAGTTTATATGCAAGGCGTGTTTCCGCACAGGATACCGTGCTCATAGAAGTAGAAAGTTCAGAAGGAAGGTTAGAAAACAAGATGAGAGTTAAGGAAGAAAGTCAGAGTTGCTCAAAAACAGGACAGCAGTGAACTAGAAAAAGATGGTCTTTAGCAAAATAAAATATTTTATTTCAACAAAATGAAGGCTTACCTAATACATAGCTCGGAACCTCACATTTTCCCCTGGTAGCGTTAACACTCATGGATATACACTAGTTGTATCCCTCTGAGGGGATACATTCCAACAATACATCATACAATTTATTACACAATTGACAGATGCCACCTCGCAAAAGAGACAAGAAAACGTAAAAATCAAAACATGCTTAATTATATAAAAAGTACTCATTTGTGAAATTAAAAGTAAGAACATTTTCACATCGGTTTTTGACTGCATAAAAACACTATCAAGCGTGCACTTTTCGCAGTAAGCACATTGGAATAAATGCGCAGGAGAATAAGTAGGGAAAAGGGCGTTATCTCGACTAGAAAGTGACACACGGACCGGCTCAGTGAATCTCGTGGTCACTATCATGCGTCCATCGCAGCCGCAGCCCTTCTCCACTTCCTGCGGGTGTCTAAGTGATGCATTAATCTCTGTACCACCGCTCCAGCCTCCAGCGCCGATGACGTTACGTGGCGAAAACTCGCAGTGTTAATGTTTCCACTTGAGTATGTAGTAGACGCAGCCAAAAAAATTCAATGCAGTTCAAATGTATATTTTTCTTTATTTTTCAGTAGTACAGGGCATGATCGAATGTTTCGAAAAAGAATGGTCACTTTCGGTTAGCACTCGTCTCTGCTTACAGAGCCAAGAATTCTAGTATATATATTTACCAACAAGCAATCGATTTTTTCTACATTTTGAATGAACTTGCTAAAGAGAATTCCTCGAATAAAAGCTAGGGCTAACTTGGCCAAATTCGAGAATTGTTTAACATTTGTAGATCCTGTTCTCTTGCTATGCATGCAACAGCCAGCGCTTCAACGTACGTCGCTTTCATGTAGTAGTAACCGGAGAGAATAAAATTCCTCGGTCGACTACAGTGATAGCGCGTAAAATGCACCTCCCAGAGAACGTGGAGAGAAAAAAGGACAGAAACAGAAGTGCATACGATAGGGCCTGGAAGTGGTCATCGATCTGCCATCTCCAATGACGGGAAAGTCAAGAACAGGGAAATGAAGGAACAAAACAAAACTGAGATAGACGGAGACGACTTACTCTGATACTACATGAGGCAACGGCAAAAATATTTTTAAAATGTCAAAAATAACGGAAAATATTGAAAATTTGAGAATATTTTAAATTTGTTTGCTGCGTTACTGGCACAAAATGTTCTCCATGGACTGATCTAGTACATCAAAATTGGTCTCATTTGAAGGAAAGCGATGAAAAGACATTCACATCCACTCCTCATGGCGTTAAAAATGAAACTGAATCTGAAAGGTTATCGTAACACTTTATCAAAGGAGTTAAGTCTTGAGAATTTGCAAATGAAATGGTAATGAATGTGCTTCATTCTCTGGATAGCCTCACATAAAAAATCATAAGGTGCAAAAATCGGGGATTCATGCCGGCCAATCAACGTAAGTGATCCATCATTTTCATCCTTTTGGGAGGTGGTATACGTAGCTCACACTTTCAACCCTTTTATTTTATTCAAACCGACGATCGAAAAAGAAAACGATAAGTTTATGCCGCTCGATATAATAGAGAACGGCTTTTAACACGTAATACTTCAAACAGAACTAAAACATCAGAACTTAATTGAGAGTAAACGTGTAAATATGAGATAATTTTTTCTAGCACAACTTCTGGAGGTAGGGAGGAGTATTCTTATTCAAGTGCATTGAATTCTCATTCAGTCGCTTGTGGGAACGTACAGAATTTTTGGATAGTCTCTCAGTTCAAAGCGATATATTTTCTTCATCTATCAAAGAAAAAAAAAACAGCGTTCAGAACTCTCTATTCGTCGTGTACGAAAAATTTTGCACTCGTGTTGCAGTGCCGAAAATGACTTCATGATCTACGAGGCCGTAAAGAAACGAAGCCCACATGAGACTTCTAATTACTTATATTTATTATTGACACGCGTGGCGTCCGTAGAAGAACTATTGTAATGAGGTGAGAATCCGAGCAGCACGAGCACACCATTTGCATGAGGAAGCCACGTAGCCCAAACAACCATGTACGCGCTGCAGCTGTTTATTTGGAACACTTCTCTCGGGAAGACAGTAGCGCTGTATCCCGGCCTGAAGAAGCGGTGGTAGTAGCGGCTCATCAAGAGGTCATATAATGCAAGCCTGACGCCACGAGATCACCGAGGTAATGCCTTTAATGGGCGCCGTAGAGTCGCGGATTAGAAGATGGAGCAGCCTGGCACCTCTACGGCGCTTTACAACAACCGTCGACCCTTCCCTCGGCGCGAGGCAGCAGCGCGATAAGCGCCCAATATACCACCAGAAAATGTGATGCACGATTATAGTCTAGAGAATGGAACATCAGGGCTCCACTTCGCTGAAAAGGAGCTCGTTCTGCGCAAATGATGCGCGTAATATTAAAAGAAAGCAACTCGGGTTTCTGAGTTCTACAGAGTTTGCGCGAACGAAGTTGTGAGGGTGAAGTGATTTCAAGAAAAGGAGCGTGTGGTTACATGCGAAGAAAATCTGATTAAGCTTCATTTGCGGGCAGGACCTCACCCTAATCTTGCGAGGTTCTGTACAGAGAAAATTTTGTCGTTCAACAAAACAACATTAGGAGAAAGCGGATAATTGCCGAACTGCCTCCGCTAAACAAGTGAAAAGATAATAGATGAAAGCTAAATTAAGAGTTAAAATGACGGAAGTTTGAAGATCAAATTAAATTAAGAGCTTGTTTAAGCCCCGTTCACCACAACAAATGTATTCTCAAGCGAGGGAGGAGGAGAGCAATTTTTTGTGAGGAGTTTAGTTTAGTTTAGTTTATTAGATAGTTTAGGCTTCTCCCTCCGCCACAAACGCGATCCAAAGAGAGGAAGGAGGAAGGCACCATTTAGCATGGAGTTAGGGGAACGCGGAATCTATGCAGAAAGGACACAGAAACAGTAAGCTGAGGAAGAAGTTCATGAAACAAGATCAAAGGTGAAGAAGAAAGTAGTAGGTGCTGAAAAACATAACAGTGGTGAACCGAAAAAAAGATGGTCCTTAACATAACAAAAACATTTTATCTCAACAAAAAGAAGGCCTACCTAACTCTCAGCTCTGGCTCTCACATTTTCCCCTTGGGAGTGCTAATTCCTAAAAATACAATGGTTGAATCCTCCTGAGGGGCTTTTTGTGAGGAATTACGGGGATGGAAATCCTATGCATGTGCCTCCATGCACTCCGCACGGAAAGAGCAAGACAGGAGGAAGTTTATGTATCAAGATAAAAGTTGAAGAGAGTAATAGGTGCTGAAAAAAGCTGTAACTAATCAAAGACCTATTTTATTAAATAAGCTTATAAGTAAGTTTGAGCCTTCTTAACCGCAACAAAGATATTTCAAATTAAGAAAGTAAGAAGGGTCCATATAGTATGGAGTCAAGGGAACGTAGAATCTATTCACAAGGTGGGTTCCCACACAAGATCCACTGCACAGAGAAACAGTAAGTTGAGATAAAAGTTTATGAAACAAGATAAAGTTGAAGAAGAAAGTCAGAGGTGCTGAAGAAAGGCAGCAGTGAACCGTAGGATGCTCATAAGCGAAACAAATAAACAAAAAAAATCATTGCAACAACAAAAAAGCTCACCTAACCTTCAGCTCGGGACCTCACATTTTTCCTCAGGGAACGTTAATACACATTGAAACAAGATTAGATTAGATATTAGTTTAAGACTCCAAAACCGCTAAAAAAAAAGCGTTCCGAAGAGAGAAAGGAGGAAGGCACCATTTAGTATGGAGATATGAAAACGCGGAATCTATTCAGAAGTTGTATAAAAACAGTAATTTGAGAAAGTTGTTATAGAAACAAGAAGAAAGTAGAACAAGAAAGTACATAGTAGGTGCTGAAAAACAGGACAGCAGTTAACCGAAAAAAGGTGGTCCTTAACATAACAAAAAACATTTTATTTCAACAAAGAGAAGGCTTACCTAAATCTCCACACAGAAACAATCAGTATGCTCCTGATGGGGTGAACACTTTGAGCATTGCAGACAAATAATATCAATACGGAACTATACTGTGGAAGAAAATTATCGCAATAAAACTACAAAAACACGTTATCATAAAAGTAATTTACATTGAAGAAATTTCCACGTCAAGAAATGCAGAGCGGAATGGCTGCATTTCCAGGAAATTTCTACGGAGCACGCTGAAATTAACGACAAAAAAATACGGTAGCAGATGGAACAAGACCCCCTCAAAATTAGAAAGACGAACGCATCGCGTTCTTATTTCACGCAAGACGACACTTAGGCAGAGCTACAGCGACGTCGATGTCATATTTTGGACCTCTGAGGTCGAAGTTAGGACTGACACAATTGCAGTTCGGGAGCGAGGTTGCACAGCGACGCAGGCAACCACAAAGGATTGATCGAGCTCGAGTTGGCCCCCTTTTGTTGAGCCTCAGATAAGGCAGGAGTCCGACAAGGCAGCCTGGCAAGGGCGGTCGGAAAGGTCGTAGCACTGCTACGCCATTGTCAGCCAAAAGACGTGCATCGGGCGATGATGGATGGCATCCACGAATATTATTAAACGTTGTATCGAAACTACTTTCTCCCAGTCGGAAACATGGAAATCAAGGAACCGCGTTTAAATAATGCCATCGCAGGTTTTATCAAAGTGGAATGGAAATTTCAGTATGCTAAGTATCTGATATATTTGTATGGCTATTGTTTGATTTCCTAGACTAAAAATTTGAAAGCAAAGAAATCAGGATCATTTATCAACCCAAACAGCCGTTAAGTAAAGATTTACAAATACTCAATGAAAAAAATTGATTGTAAGTTTTAGCCTTCTTTTACCACGACAAAGATGTTCAAAGAGAGGAAGAATGAAGGCACCATTTAGTATGTAAAAGGGAACGGGGAATCGATGCACTAGGAGTTTTCTACACCCCGTGCATAGAAACAGTACAAAGTTAAAGGAAATTTTATTAAAAAAGTAAAAAGTTGAAGAAGAAAATAATTGGTGCTGGAAAAAGGACAGAAGTCATCTGAAAAAAATGATTCGTAATACAAAAAACATGTTTCAACGAAGCCAAGGTCTACCTAACCACTAGCTTGGAACCTTCAATTTTCCCTCTGGGAACTCTAATTCTGAATAATACAATAGCTGTGTCCTCATGCGAGAGTTACTTAGAAGCAAGAAAACGAGTTACTACGAGGCTAGAAAACGAGTTACTTCGAGACAACAAACAAATCGAACTAGATTGAGACGAGGAATCAAATTAATGGGGGAGCAAAACGAGCCCCATTGTAGTAAAAAAGATTTAAATTGAGACAACAAAACAAGCAAAATTGAGGCAATTCAACTAGCAAAATTAAGGCAACACAATGAGCGCGGTTGAAATCATGAACGTTGTCACGATAGTGAAATTAGGCAGGCTGGCACAGGAAGTGTGCTCACACAGGGATTGCTTGAGCCCTTGTGATCACGGAGAACTCACCCTCTCTGTCATGCTTAGAGGTAAATCAGCGCAAGCACAGGACACTAAGTGACGCGATCTCTAAAGCAAACCGTCGGTCGCATCGACAAGCAGAGTTTCCGGCGCACAACGAAGGTACAAACGCAGATCCTTCCGACGAGCGAGCAGCATAATGAGACCCTTGAAGTGTAGGATAATAAGCAACCAGCTAGATTACAGTCTGTCATGCAATACTTCAATACGGGACTCGTGGCTCAGAGAGAAGCCACTTCTGGAGGTCGAGGACTGGGCTGAATATCAGTGCACGATATGCCAGTGCTAACGAAATAGAGTCCATTGGAATGAATGAAAGCGGAAAATTAATTGAGGTAATTACGAGCAATGCGAAAAAAGCAATAAAATCGAACCTGCGAGTTAAAGGAAAAATTAAGTTAAAGAGGTCGATTGCTATCGCTGCAAATCACATCGATTCGAAATGCAAACGGGGCTGAGAGACGCAAACTAAATCCCATGATTTATTATTTTTCTGTCTTGCGCGAATAAAGATATTTTCCTCAGGTACTCATCTCAGATAAAAACTCACCTAAGATTCATGAACTACAAAAACCTGAAAATCAGGAATAAGAACAGAGACCATGCGTTTACCCGATCAGCTCACGGTGGCAGGAAGTAGCGTAAACGATGCTAGATACATAGACACAAATTTAGAAATAGTATGGCCAAAGAACATTATCTTGGCACTCAAATCGGTTCGCTAGTCACATGAACCTAATTTGCATAAAACAGCTTCAGCCGAACAACGCGGTACTTTAATTCGTAACCTAAAATATAAGCACACGTAACCCCAATAAATGAATTCGCGCATTGAGCCAGGAAATACAGCAGTAGTCGAAATAAAGGAAACATCAACATCATAGAAGCAAAAAATCAACAGCAAAACAACGGAGCCTCAGAATTTTTTCGAGTAAGAGTACCGTGGAAGGAAGAGAAATAGTTGTCAGCAGCAGTGCTACATCACCAGAAACGAAAGTAGTTTATAGTTCCGCAGCAGCGACGGTAGCAAAGAGCTCTTGATCAGCAGTGCTCGGACAGAGCTAGCGTGCATTTGTTCGACACAAAGGAGTCTCTGTGACTCGCGCATCGTTCTTTCAGAGCAGCGAACAGTGAAACCCATGATCAAGGGTTGTCATACGCAGAGCGCTATTAAGCAATTACCGTTAAGGCATCGCACATTCAAAATACTTTGGAAACATTCCTTCACACGGGCGGCTGCACCAAGCAAGGGCGGTGCACTGGCAGACCTCGTCACATGACAAAGATGTGTTTGTCGGGAGTTATACTGGCGGTCGACATCTGTACACAGACAACGGTGCACGCTGATGGGAAATGTAAGGTGGCTTTTAAATATCAGCTTCCGCAGTGCAATATTCTCTAGAATATCAGCCTTCGCTTAAAAATCATGCTTGAAAATAATTTCCAGAAGGGTATTTAAATGGAGTTAGTTATAATCTGTATGCTTAAAAAATATACAGTGAGATAAAACTAGAGTAGTTTCAAAACAGGTCGAGAATTAGTTCACTTAATGACATGTTTTAAATGTCTCGAAGCAGAATTAACGTCAACATTAAAATATAAAACATTCATCCGTATATTCTGCACCCTTGAAAAAGGTGTTCTACATAATTTGATGAGCATATTTCAAATTCAGAATTAACCATATTTTAGTTTCGGAAATAAATCAAACTTGTGATTCAACAAGAATGAGGCGTAAAAGCAAATTTCCGAATTAAATGACTGATACTAAAACTGAGGCAAGTTATGTTTAGTGACCATACGACCAAGTGAAAAAAAATTAAAAAATAGCCTAAATGCTATGCTTACATAATGGTGTAAAGCATATTTAACGCATGTCAAATATTAAGTCTGAGTTAATGATAACAGTCAGAACAGAAACATAGCACGGTAACAGCGAAATCTATAAGGCTAAGCGGTATTGCACAAACTTCTGCTATTTAGTATTTAGTTCAGTATTGAGCATTATTTGGCAAACTAAAACAAAACATGGGAGTATACACAAAAAAAAGGGAACAAAAGAGGGCCAAAAATTTTCGACAACACTATCAAACCGAATCTCAATACAAACAACAAATTTTCGATCAATTCAATTCGATCTGTGCGATGAACTTCAACACTGAAGTGAACTGAACAGCAAAAACGGGTGAAATGAAACAAAAATCCTCGCAAGAATCGAGGCAAATTTTGCTAAGCCAAATAAGACGGGCCAGCACGCGCCCGGCGCCAAAAGATGCCGAGCTCTAGCATGAGAATGCGGCCGGCGCACTTCACTAGAGCGCTAAGCGGATTGCCTCTTTCTTTCTTCATAAATATTCAGGCTAGAAAATCTGACAGTGGCAGGAGGATGAAAAAATTACCAATCCATTAATGCAGACCCATTATTCTTGCGTGGCCGTATACCATTAACGCTCACACAGCGCTCGACAGAAGCCGGTTGGCTATTCCTAGACCCAATTCCAACATTTGTTTGCGTTTTCAGAGATGAAAACACCACAACAGAAATCCATCATCTCGCACACACGGTAAAAAGGAATACACATGAGTAAAAATGCCCTAGCAGTCAGGCATAGATATAAAAAAAAATAAATCACGTCTTCACAAATTTGACAAATCCACTATTAACGTTGAACCGACACATTGAGTTGAACCGCAATCTACGATTGGGTTGAACCGACACATTTGCCTCTATTTCATGAGGTCAAATGTGACTGTATTTCTATCAAAATTTGCATCCTCGACACATGTTCAAGATATGCATTGCTCAGGATGTCACAGACCTGTCCCAGAGCACATGATGGAGAGTTAGCGGCCCAGGACCTGACGGAGATGGCGCACGCCCGTCAGGGGCCAAGACCCCGTCCACAATGGGCGCAGCGGACTAAGGACGGATTATAAGGATGAACGAAGGACATCAGCGCCGCGATCAGCAGACAGCGCGCCCTATTTAGCAAAACTCGCCGGTCCGCCCGACCGTGTGCTTTGAACTCGTGAACTCGCGTCATAAGAAAATGACATTTGTCCGCATCTCCGACTCAAACGTGCCGCACGGGTCGTCCCAACAGATGCTCAACTGCCACAACTGAATATTTTTCTGAAGAGTCAACGAGTTGCACAGTAATAGGCTCGCGTTTGTCTTCGTAATTCGAGTGAAAGACTGGAACAATTACTTTTTCTGTTAGTACATTAGGATATCGTGAAATATCAAGACAGTATTTCAATTCAGGTTACAAACGATTTAACAAGTGCTGTACTCATGAGGGATTTTATTGTAATTTTAGGTTACCTACTTTTCAGAGAAATATTTCATTTTCCTTAAAAGTGAAATTTTTCGGATATTCTAACAAATAATTTCCACGTCAGTAAATCAAATCTTGATAAAGGTTCATTTGAAAAGAAATCGCAGAAATAATATTGAAAAGCATTCAATCGGCTGACATTTCAAAGTTAGACAAAATTATACTCAAGTGTCAGTCGAACATGGGTTTGCATCGTGACATTTTTTCATTTACATTGTCAAATTTGAGTTCTCTGTAGAAAATTAGCTGGAAAACTACATCGGAAAAACAACATCTATATTTCTTGACTATGTCGATGTGGAATTAGTGCTGCTTGTACCGAGAATCGCAGAACTCCCTTTAGCCTACTTCGTGATCATAGCCTACACGAAAAAATAGTTACTTCTGCTGAGTAGAAATTCCCACTCAGAAAATATCCTGCGTAAATTGAGAGTCTCAAGAAGTACTTTCCGAATTGTGAGGATTGCCAGTAGCAGATTACCGATGATGCAAGCGCAGTGAAATTGGCACATTGTTTCGTGGACACGTCAGAGAATGTGTCCCGCTTTCGTTCTAAAGAATACTCACAACTCCAGAAACACGGCCGAACGCTCGATATCGTTCTGCTCACCTGAAAAAGAGAGAGAAAACACGAGGTTAGCTTCAAAGTAAGAATTTGCGCAACTACCGTCGGCTGCCGGTTAATTAAAATCGACTCATGATCGTCGAAACCTCAACTAGTAGAAATTTTGAGTCCACAAATTACATGTTGACTTTACCAGCGCTGAATGTCAGAATTATGGAGGAACAAGATTTAAAGGACGATGATCATATGAATAACCAAACACAAATTCCAAAATGCCATTGGATTTGTGCGAATCGATACTCGCTGTGAATTAAGAAAACAAACCTCTGAAGAGCTGCAAGATGACAGGCATTTGAATTGTTTCATTGGAGAGAAACCGTAACACTCGAAGCAAACTGATATATAAATTGAATAGACAAATATCGTGAGTAGAGAGACCGAGTGCGTACCAACTAAGGGTTTACGGACTATGAAGATTGAAGTGTAAATTGGAGTAATTCAATATTATGGCTAAATTAGATTGAATATGTTCTCACTAGTGCAAAAAAAAATATGTAAAAAAAAATTTGAAATTCCCGTGAGCAAAGAATTTCATGTAAACGAACACAAATACTCTCCAAGACAATGGCGATGTAAGGGTTTTATTGGGATAAATAAAATGATAAACACATAGAACCAAAGGATCCACCGAAACGATCACGGTCGAATTTGCGACACCGAGAGCATCTTTGCGGTTAAAAATAGTTTGGATGGACGCAGATGCGCACAAAATAGAAATATAAGTAAAAATGAATAAAAAATTCTAGCATACGACATTTGACATCACAATAAACAGCGAGTATTGTTAACATGGCGGACGTACAAAATTGTGAGTATGAAAGTTTTGAGTTAGTGTAGTCAACTTCAGCTCTGGTTATAGTCAGGAGAAAATGAAATCGTGGAAAAGATCGACCAGAAGCTGACGAATAACATAAAAACTAAACAAACGCCATGCTATCGAGAGTTATTTTCTCTTCAAGAACTGCTGCCAATTGCAGATTTGAATCAAATAAAGAATATTCTGTTGAAGACAGTGGAGATTTCTCAAACAAGCAGTTATCCACAACTTTGATACAAAAGAATTCAAACAGAAATATACACTGAGAAAACGAGAAAGATTTCTGAACAAGAAATATTTTTTCCATTTTCTTAAAAACATAATGGCGAACAACGCAGGAAAAGTACAACGAAGTGAATCATTTCTGAAACAATAAGAATTGAGTCATGGAGACCCAAACAGTGAAGATAAAGAAAAAGTGTGTGAACAGAGGGGGCCAGTTCGAGGTTCAGGCTCTGCCAGCTAGTAATTAGATTACGAGTGAAAAGCAATAAATATTTTACAAGTCTGCAGTCATAAATAAAAGTTGAAGGTGAAAACCCTGGGGCAGTATAGGTGAAGAGGTCAATCGCACATCAATAAGTTACTTTAATGAATGAAAATTGCGCAACAATAGAAGAAAGAAACGAAATAATAAGAAAGCAAAATTATCTACATTGGTAAGTTAGGCATAAAACGATAAAGCGATCACAGACGAATTCGTTGTGATTATCCCTAAGAGGCAAGCGAAAAATGACGAATGATACGTAAATATATAAAAACACTTCATAACTTAAGAAAGAACGAATAGCAAAGGCGGGAGAAACGATTGATAACAAAAAATAACGAACGAAAAATAAGAAAGAACCAGCGATAAGTAAGACCGAACGGATGATGAGCGAGAAAAAACGACTGATACGCAAGAAAAATGTGTGAGAAATAAGTGAGGGAATACGATGGGTAAGAAAGAATGAACGATAAATTTTAAAAAACGAATGACAAAAAGAAAATGTTAGAAAATAATGAATCATAAGCCTGGAACGTTCAATGATCATCACAGAGCAATGAATAATAAGTGCAAAATGAAGAAAGATGTGTACAATAATTATCCACAATTGTAAAAATAATAATAGACAACAAACAGCAGCACACGGAATGCTTGGGGCGAAATAAGCTATCATTAAAGCAAAACAACCTTCGCAAAGCAGTGAACGATTAGGCCGAATAACAGATACCGTCAATACTGGGTCTGATCACAATACTGGTGAAATATTTATTATAAGAGCGAAATAATGAGAAGATGACGCTATAAAATAGAAAGGAAGGGCGAGCACAGGTCGAGACGAACACGATCAGCCTGCAAGCAGCTGTTGTCGTCAGGTAAGAGCCTTGAGAGCTCTTAGGGAGCTCTTGAAATGAGCTCTCAGTCTGCTCTTTTGAAAGGCTCGGACAACTCTTGGAACAAGAGATTGACGGACGGATAGAGGGAATGGTGGAGGATTAAAGATATAAGCAGGTCTCGTGCACGCGGTGAGGTATTTGAATGGGGACACATGACTGCTGGGGGGAAATACTGGTGAAGGGTGGAGGGAAATACTGGTGAAGGGTGGAGGGAAATACTGGTGAAGGGTGGAGGGAAATACTGGTGAAGGGTGGAGGGAAATACTGGTGAAGGTGTAGGGAAATACTGGTAAAGCTGAAGGGAAATACTGGTAAAGCTGGAGGGAAATACTAGCGAAGGTGGAGGGAAATACTAGTGAAGGTGGAGAAAAACACTGGTGAAAATGGAGGGAAATACTGGTGAAGGTGGAGGGAAATACTGGTGAAGATGGAGGGAAATACTGGTGAAGATGGAGGGAAACGTATTTTTTCTGCAGTGCATTGGAATGCGACTGGGAAGCTACAAGGTAACTATGATCCGTATGAAAAACCGTGAAAACATCTAAAAACTCAAATTTTACCGACGTTAAAAATCAATTATTGGATTTAGACCTTAACACGAACCGCTGAATGCATGTATGATACAAGAAGTATTATGGTTTTAACTAACTCTTGTGTTAAAAAACAGAATTCAATAGACGAAAACTATCACCATTTCCGTAGAATAGATTTTAATTCGCATAATTAATTTCGAGTCCCTTTCCCTTATACGTGGAAAACCCCAATTACAAAGCTCAAGTCAACCAGGAAGTTTTCATAGGAATTTAAAGCCATAGATACTGCTAACGAGACGGATCCAACCGTAAAAAAACCTACCACCTCGTCACACGGCTTCCTCAGCCTAAGGAAAGCTAACACGCGTGACAGAAAGATGAACACGAGTTGAATCTAAATGAGCTCGGGGATATCGCAATTACCAGGAATGAAAACTAAATGGATGTGTTCTTAATTGAAAATTGCGCAGCGCATCAGTAGTCTGCAGTAGTCGCTTTTGCTGATACCTGTATTTTTTATCACTATACAGGGCATCTTTATGTCGCAGCTGCCTTATACGAAAATTGTTCAAGTGGATCATAACTCCCGATGATGCTCGCTTTACAGGTTGACGGTTAAAATAATCTTCATTTGTCACCTCTTTTTATACATTTGCTTCTTTACTTAATCGGTTTCATCAAGTTTGGCTTTGTAAGGTCTCTGCTTAAACCTTTACTAGTTGTTCTGCCGGTACTTCAACTCAAACTGCATGACAAACGACAACCGCTTCAATTTAAATTCCTCTATTATTTGATAGTGACTGAATTGCAACCGCTCCACTATCTACAAGCAATTAAACAGCAACTGGTATCTTTTCAGATTAGATTAGATGTTGGTTTAAGTGTCCCTAACCGCTAGAAAAAAAGCGTTCCGAAAAGAGGAAGGAGGAAGACACCATTTAGTTTAGAGATGAGGGAACGAGGAATCTATGTAGAAGGAGCAAAGAAACAATGATTTGAGAAGTTTATGAAACAAGATAAAAGTTGAAGAAGAAAGTAGTAGGTGCTGAAAACAAGACAGCAGTGAACTGAAAAAAGTTAGTCCTTAACATAACAAAAAACATTTTATTTCAACAAAAAGAAGGCCTACCTATCTCTCTGCTCGGGCCTTCACACATTTTCCCCCTGGGAGGGTTAATTCCCATATATACGATAGTTGTATCCCCCTGAGGGGACTCGTGCCCAATCAACAAGCGCTTAATTTTTCCACAAACTGACAGCTTTTAGAACTGACGACTTCACCGATATCTTTTACTTCATAAGTGCATGATCTCGAATTGCTTCATTTCGAGCCACTACGAGCGACTCATGAAGGCTGAAGCGGGCACTACTTCAGGCGAGCTAGGGATGCTGAACCACGACATATGAGGGCTAAAGCGGTCACTACTTCAGGCGAGCTAGGGATGCTGAACCACGACACATGAGGGCTGAAGCGGGCACTACTTCAGGCGAGCTAGGGATGCTGAACCACGACTCATGAGGGCTGAAGCGGGCACTACTTCAGGCGAGCTAGGGATGCTGAACCACGACATATGAGGGCTGAAGCGGGCCCTACTTCAGGCGAGCAAGGGATGCTGAACCACGACTCAGAGAGTCAGGCGCAGGGGCACGGCATAACGAAGTCTCATTGTTGTCCCCATCGTGAAGTGGGACGGCGGGACGGCCATAGCGGGGCCGCTCATGCATATGGAGAAGTGACCAAGAAAGTGGAGGCCGCTCGCTCTCAAGCATACGTGCCCTCCTGCTTCTCTGTAACGAGCTTCGTGACAGTGTCCGGCGACTACACTTAATGTTTAACTGCGACAGCAATGGCTGCGGATTTTAGGGCATGGGAGTGTGCGCGACTGCACATGAGTTCGCCTTTCAAGAGACCGCGAAGTCTTAACATTTACATGCAAAAATGCCGCCTACGTTCGCCGCACATTTCTTCTATAATTTCTATCCGAAATGAGGAGCATTGAAAAGTTTATAAACGAGCGGCTTCTTGAACGTCCCGTTCTTCATTCTATTTATCAACTGAAGAGCCCGTACCATGTAAAATTTGAGCAGAAATAATTAAAACTTTCCCTGAACAACGATTCGCACGTAAAAGATAGAAGGTCTAAAACAGGAAATTTAACTATTCGTCGTTACGTAAATACAGCCAGACAATTGCGAGATAAAGAAACAAAATACGAAGCCCATATTTTGAAACACAAGTATGAAACGCACATGAAAAGAAACGCAGGAAATCATGGGGAAAACAGGGATCAGAAATTTTTTTTTAACGAAAGATGAGTTGATGATTTATTCAATAAAATGCATTTCGGAAACACTCGCCTAGAAGCAAACGTAATCTCACTTTCATGTATTCTCCTCGCAATTGCTGAAGAGATTATTTTTTCTTTAGACATAAATAACTTTTCCTCTGCCAAGGTACGGTGAACAAAACGAGGGAAAACAAAAACACTACTTGAATTGTTAACGCACCTAACATCTAACAATTTTGCTAAGGGAAGAATAAAACTCACGCCCTTTTTCCATCTCTGATGGAAAGGGTCATTATTGTAGGTGTGAGAGTAAGTTGTGTGCAGCGGGCACAGTTTGTACAACCTGCAGTCTTGGTGTAATTTCAATGATGAGTTGCACTCAAATGCGTCTTGACAAATACAAATAGAAATTTGCATAGTTTATTCAAACATTCGAAGGTTCATCTTTTATGAAAATATATGAGTGATTTCGACTTGGCCATAAACGATTGTGGAACGTTTTATTCGAGTTGTAGCAAAGGAGTAATGGTGTCGCACAATTTTCCATCCAGGCGTTTTGAGACGCACTTGTCTGGTAGACCGAAATAAACACGGTTATAGAAAACTCTAAATTATGTTTACCTTCCATTTTCATTTTAGAGAAACTAGGTACAAAAATTTCGGAGCAAAGCAGAAAATAAAACCTTTTTTTATCTCAAAGTTCCGTTAAAAATAATGAAATAGGTTATACCTTGTAAATCTATACACCGCTAACATTGCAGAAGACAAAATAGTTCCAGCATAAAACAATGCGAGGAATTTGCAAAAATTACAAAATTTTCTCCCCCTTTTCTAAAAATATCTGTGGGAGTTATTTTGTCTCACAAATGTCGTAAGGGTCTACATCTTTTGCGACATTTTTATGGAGGAGCCGGAGCGGTCTCGAACCGTAACACACGTCTTACAGCCGTCCACATACATACTAACGGCTCAGCCAGCATCGAAATGTGTAATAAGAACTGTGAATAATTGCCACCCTTCGAACAAACTAGCCGGAATGGAGAGATCATGCGAGACAGCAGCCGGAAGCCTGGCGCAGGCACGCTCGAGTCCCGCAAGTCCGGAAAAGCTGGTTGCCCAATCCCCGGAGACCGACCAGCCTCAACACCAAATTACAGGGCGGAAATCGTATGTAATTCTCAAGTAAAAGCAACACTTGTTGAGTGAGATCGGGCGCAAGATAAACGTTCAGAGCACGACGAGATATCGCTTTCTTGCAGTCCAGTGTGAATCTGAAGCTGAGCTACACTAGTGATCAGATAAGGCAAAGTATGCTGGAAATGTGTGAGTTGTAAGAGAATCTCTGAAGTACTAAGGCATGGATTTCGTTATTGATGTCCTACTCTGTAGCACGAGTGTTTATCCATAACAAAATGACTGGAATGTGTGTGTACAAAACATCGGAACTAATTCGAGGTTTGCTGTGATGAGTTTGGAATTTATAATTCAAGTTTGGAAACGAAGGACAATGCATTGGCTCATCGGAGCGGACACTAACTGAGCTAAAAATGTGAACTTGACGAGTCAATCCAATTTATTTTTCCCGAATTGATACTGGCGGAATATTTTACTCATGAAAACACTTGTTAGACATTTCTTCAAATGATAGGAACAAAAAAACAGTAAAAAAGGTCCACTTCTGTGATAATAGATCAAAAGACAGGAAAAGCTAAAAACTCTTTAAGACATCACTTAAGAAAACCTGGTATACGCGACGGCAAAATTACAAATTATTTTCTCCGTACGACTCCCCCGCAGCACCCATGAGTTCGCTTTCGCCGCTTGTAGTTTAGTTTAGTTTATTAGTTAGTTCAAGCCTCCCTATCCGCAACAAAGGCGATCCAAAGAGAGGAAGGAAGAAGGCACCATTTAGTATGGAGGTAAGGGAACGTGGAATCTATGCAGAAAGGGCATAGAAACAGTAAGATAAGAAAGAAGTTCATGAAACAAGATCAAAGTTGAAGAAGAAAGTAGTAGGTGTTGAAAAAACAGGACAGCAGTGAACCGAAAAAAA
>JACJUY010000361.1:238443-250825 GCA_014220935.1 Platorchestia sp. MABIK
ATATTCAGAATTCCTTCTATTCCATTTGGAACCGAAATGTCAGCTGCAGGTAACTTGCGACTCTTCAACTACATTTGGCGTGAAAGCTCCATCTGGCATCCACTTTTTAATGAAAGTTGGACACTGCTTTTGAGCTAAACAGTGTCGAATGCAAGGCGTCAGCTGTGAATGGAGGAGTTGCTCTTGAAGAAGCTTCAGTTACTTCAATAGCACACTTGAGATCGCTTTTATGTAGGCTTCTAGTATTAACTGGGGCCTCCTGTGAGTCCTTAGCTGCATTTCCTGCTCCGCTGACGACACTTTTGAGAGCCTCGCTGTATCTAGTTGCCAGGAAATTCAAGCGTTCATTGCTGCTAAAACGGAAGTTCATTTATTTACCGTGCTTATTAATGAGATGCTTTACTAGTTTTTTTTAAACGCAAATGACATCTCTCAAAGGCTCGATGAGAAAATTTGCAAACTGCGTGTTAAAAGT
Source organism: Platorchestia sp. MABIK (assembly GCA_014220935.1). Classification (NCBI taxonomy): domain Eukaryota; kingdom Metazoa; phylum Arthropoda; class Malacostraca; order Amphipoda; family Talitridae; genus Platorchestia; species Platorchestia sp. MABIK. The sequence continues at coordinate 238,919 of JACJUY010000361.1, forward strand.
ACAAATTCATTGTCGTCATTTACTAAACAATCGAGATGCGTTTTATAATAATGTTATCAAGCGAATATGCCGGCATACTTTTTTCGAAAAATTTCCGTGTGAAAGCTTTTTTTTAAACAAAGGGGTTTTATTTCATTCAATTCTTTGAATGGAACTTCGATTAAAAAAAACAGAATTCCCAATACGCATTTTCATATTTTTCATGCTCATCTCTTTGCCGTTATTTTCGCATTGCGGGCATTAGCATACGCACAATTATTCGTTGGAGGAGCTATACAACCGGGAGTGGCGACCGTCTTATGTGCTGGCTGAGTTTATTGTCGCTTTGGCGATCTCTAAGTCGTGAAATTTACGATTGCCGACGCTACAGAGACGATAAAGTCTGGTTAGGCAGTGTTGCCGTCCTGAGGCTCCTTTCAGCCGCTCGCTTCTCTAATATCGCGCGGCGTCTCCACACCGCCAGACAACAACGGCGATTGCGCACCACCATCGCCGTATCATGCACAACTTTCTAATCTTTTCAAAACCTGATGTAATCTTGCTGCTCATGCCCCTTAGATATTACGATTTACTACATGGGCTTGTGGTACTATTTCTGGCGGCTTCATTTATTCATGTCGCTTTCTCCCTGCATTTTATTTCTTGAGTCACTTATTGATTTTATTAAAAATTTCACTCTTTAAGCGCCCCTGTTATTTTCCTGTAACCTACTTCAAGGCAAAAAAATTTTTTAAACTTTTTAAAATTTAAATTTCGTTTTGAATTATAATGTGGTATATCGAAAGTGTGTTTTTAATTTTTATACCGTGACAGTTTCTTTATATTTTTTCACTTCATTATAGTTATTGATGCAGAAAGTGCACATTGAATATTTGAATACAAGTTCAACTCCATTTTAATGTTGATATTTTCAGAATGTGCAGCGAACAAAGTTCATATTTTCCATCTGTGGATTAACTTAGTGACTCGCAGTTGACGAATACGGCAATTTCTTGTTCAACTAATTTAAATATTAGCAAGGTTTGTTACCTATTTTTTCCAAAATGCTTTAGAGCTCGAGTAATTTGTAAAAGGAACGTATAGATATTAGGTTACGTGTGAAAGAAATAAATTTTAGGAGAGTTAAACCATTTAACTCCTCATGTCGACGTATGACATCTTAACACGATGACTACGGTTTTACGGTTACTACTTTGTTTTGTTAGGTTAGGAAAAGTAGTATTGAAAAACCGGTTCAACAGCTCCAATACAATTTTAATCTTTCTAAAAAGTGCAAAGAATACAGTTAAACCATTATGTTACCTTTTACTCTAAAATTTATTTTGTAAAAGGTAGCAAAATAGTGGAAATCTTAATTGTACATTCCGGTATATAAATGAGCAATTTACCTAGTGGTACACATATATAGCAATACGTAGTCAACGTGTTAAACTCTGAAGAGTATGGTTCACCCTGCACCGTCGTTGTTTCAACAGTTGTCTATGTTTTCTGCAGCGTTAAAGCAAAGTGCCGTAAATCTGTTGTCGAGATCATCCTATACCGAGAGAAGAAAAAAGCTGGAAAGTGACCTCTGGCCGGCCTTATTCGCTGTGCTGTGAATTTCATTCACTGGACCATGAATTTTGGTTCGTTAAAGCCTGGAGTGAACTTGTACCGCCGACTCGTTAGCTCATCTTTCGGACGTGAACTATAGGCTTCAGCTCGTAAATCGTTCCAGACCCCATTCTCATCTTCATTAACGTTTGATAAACTTTCTGAGTGTAGATGATAGTCGGTCTTCGATGAGTGTGGGTATTTTTGTAGTCTTGTCTGGTAATTGGAGTTAGGATTATTCGAAAGGATTGATGTTTCTCTGAACTGAAGACTTCTAATGACTTTTTTTTAATAATTAAAGTGTGCTTACCAAATAGTCATTATATCAGTCAAATATAATAATTGCTAGCCAAATCTTTTGTCGAATAATTTTCGCTACATTTGGATCTCCTTCCTTCTTACCATTGTATGCTGGCACTTAGGTTAAATTTGCTCATGCGTACGTTTTGATCACAATAATAATGACACAAGGTATCAGCTTAAACACGTGCGGTGGTATCAGCCTAGTACCTTCTTTTTAGTAATGGTTGTTGTGTTTTGTGCTGGCAAGAAGCACTTTATCAATGTTAGGTATCCATTTACATTAGTGTATCTCACCTCTGGTTTTGATTTTGTCACCTACGTAAATTTCTGTACTGCTGTGTGGTATAGTTTGAAATTATTTAGATAGTTTCAGTGCCCCAGAAATTCAGGTATTTAGCCGGAGCTTTCACATGCAATTAAATGCTATGAACGGGCTGACTTGATTTAACATAAATGAACAATGAACAACAAATGAACTTTTCTTGATTTTGGTAGTAAATTTATTTTAGAGAGTTATATGTACACTTTATGATATTGTTTTACACCAAACGGTCACCATCTCAAACTGAGACCTAATATCCGAAATCATCAGTGTCGAGAACTATTGTATATCTGGGAATTAGCGCTCCCAAGGAGAAAATGTGAATTACCCTGCTGAAGGTTGAGTGGGCCTTCCTTTTTTACGGTTTTTGTGTTTTTTGGATTGAGGCTTTTGTTTTGTTACGGTCTTTAATTTTCCGGTTCACTGCTGTTCATTTTCTACTACGTTTTGCTTTCTTCTTCTACTAAATCTTGTACCATAAACTTCTTTCAATCTTACTGTTTCTATGCGCAAGGTATGGGGACTCGCCTTGTGCGTGGAATCCCTGTTCCTTCAATTACATTGTAAATGACCCTTTCTTCCTTCCTTTTTTGAAAACACCTTTGTTGTAGTTAGAAAAGATTAACGTAACTTTAAAATCGATTTTATCAAGATGGGTGAACGTCGTGCATAATTAACATGTTCGCTTCTTTCTATCATCTAGAAGTGTTATTATTTATGATGAAGTGTTCCTTGTAGCTCTAAAATATCAACAGCATTTCTTCTTCACTACGTTTGACTGATGAAGAGAATCCTAACGCGCACATTTTTGCACTGAAAGTTACATCAAAGTGTAACTGTCTAGCTCATATCAGATTATAATTCCGCGAGTCGAAAAGTCTCTCTCTCGGGAACCATCATCTGCCGGTACCTTGGGGTTCTGTCCTGGAATTAATCTTGATGGACCCCCGGGATTTCGAGATCACGGCCGCTGGTTATTTACTCCTGACGAAGGCCCGATATAAAAGTTTCTTGCTGCGCTCGAGAGGACCCTCGACTGTTGCTTATTGCTCGGTATTTTGCGAGCCTCTCTCCTGAGTCGAGTTGCCCGACCTACAGTGGTGGAGTCCGGCCGGCCTCTAAATTAACTTTGCACTCCAACCCCCCTGCAAACGCCTCCTTCCTGGCCATCTTTCTCATAAACTTCACTTTACGCAAGCGACTCGCATGTCTATGTCTAGTAATGACCAGCTATGGAGCTTGCAAATTTTTTGGTACTTCCTGATTAAATAAATATTATGGGGTGTGCTGCTCCATGCAACAGGTGCTTTCGTATGCACGTTTCTTTTCATTCATTTAAAAATAAATTGATTTATGTCATAAAAACCAGAATGTTGTTCATCTGGCAACAAAGTAACTCCCGCGAGCATTTTCTGGGTAAAGGCATTTTAAGTACAGTGAGCTTTTAATGCAATTTGACTTCCGATTTCTGTTTTTTAGCTTGTCTATTCAATGCTCAAAACATCATGAATAGCAGCAAATTCTTATTAAAGACTGCTTTCATTGAAGTCATTGAGGTTGAAACAGTTTTCCTGTATTTTTCAGTGGTGTTCATTTTCATTTCAAAAACGTGTTGATTACTCGACAGATAATATGCTCAAAAATCTACAGATAACCATATTTGTAGCAATAATTTCTTCTTTACACTTGCTGTTGCTGCTAATTAGCCTACAACAGCTGCAGCTTATCGTCCTAGAATAGTTATTCAGCGGCAATAATCGAGCTTGTATCTGAGAAAATTCGCATTTCCTCCGGTGAGATTACGAATAGAGCCTCTTTTGTTGCTTGCCTCGCTACAAAACATTCCAGAAAGAAGGCTGTAGCCACACCTGCTTCCTCACAATGAAAAAAGAAAGTAATTTATAATGAAAAGAAACAATGAAATGCTCCTAATTTCTTTGCAATGAGGAAAAATTCTACGAATGCACAAAATTATTTTAACCGGAAAGGCAAGTGGCTCTGAGCTAATGGCAGTAGGAAATCTTCTTTGGAAAAATCGAAGAAAGGCCGAGAAGACGCGCTGTAAAAAAGGTCTTGAAGAGAAAGCTCATATGAAGCCCAGCCTGCGGTTGCCTGCTCTGCTGCGCCTTATTGAGCGGCTTGAGGTGGTCGCAGCCTCTCGAAATTAGTTCCTTTATTGCGGCCGCCTCCACACGTTTGCACTTCCTGCAACACACTCTAAATGCGCAAACGTTTTCCTGCCAGCAATACAATTCCGCTCTATTGATTTATTCGGACTCCTCAAGAAATTGTGTGGTGAGCGAGATCCGAGCCTTTTTTGTATTTTATGATGCTTGGATCGGCCGAGAGAGTTTGAGTCGGTAAAATGAATCGTTGGTGTGACAGTCCGAAATAGTTAGTTTTTAGCTGCAAAAATTGAATCACGTATTGCGTATAAAAACAACTGATACACGGTTTTCCTTGATGCAATTTTGCGCTAATGTTTTATTTTATACAAACGGAAATATCAACGCCTGAGGAAATATGTTTAAATCAATTCCTGTGCAATTCATTCTAATGTACTTGCACTTCTTTTCGAAGCCCCATAACTTACACCTAACTTGGGTGTCTCCCTCCACTAACTCAAATGATGCATGAGCGCACGCGGCGTATATATCTTACTCCGTACGCTCGCCAAGCTCTTTGCTCCTCGACCAAAGAGACGCCGAAAAACATCTTCATACTTGCCTTGCATTTCTTCTGTGCCGATGATCTCTCTGTAGTCGCGCTGGCGTCTCTCACGCAGATGTATTTTTATTGCCCGCTCAAAAACCATCGAGGGAATGTTAGTGCGACTATTTTTCGGTGCGCGTACGCAACACGGCAAAGCGTTCGGCATGTGTGGATGTCTTTGTACAACTTCCCCCTCCAGCGTCGTGGGAAGACTTATTTTTAGGCGAAAATAACATGATTGATGGGTTTGGAAACGAGGTGAACTTTGTATTCATTCTACATAACTTTCCGAAGTCTGCGCTGCATAAGACAATTGCGTTTGTTCTGAAGTATGCGTGATCTCTCGAGTGGGAATTTCTCGTCAAATGGTGCTCTGGAATTGCGAAAAAGAATCTCTGTTTTTGTTTCGCAAAGGCGATTTTAAGATAATATGCGAGCACAGCTACTCAACTCCATACTAATTGGTGCCTTCTTCTTTCCTCTCTTTGGATCTCATTTGTTGAGGATAGGGAGGCTTAAACTAACTAATAATCTAATCTGTAACTGATATTTATACATCGTTGGTTGTGAAGTAAATAATCTTAAGTTTAGTTGTTATTTGTTCTGAAATGTTTTTTCAGTTTTTTTGAGTAATTGGTGTGATTACTTTTGCACTTCATCTAATCTTGTAGAGAAATTTCTTAGATTTCAAACTTCCTTCAAAACGCTCTCTTTTTATTTATACATTTGAAAGGTAGCGATGCGTTATCTATGGCGGTTGTTTGTTTTTTATTTTTCGTCTTTGTTTAATCAATTAGAAAAACTGATAAATCTTGATTGTTGTGCATTTTGATATTTTGAATGGTCCGCAGACAATCTACTTTGAATGTCGGATGTTAAAGTGACATTATAACAGTTTTCGCTTAAACTTGCCCACGCCATTCAGACTAGCGGGCATGAAAATTTAGGTTGTCGTTTTATTTCCGTTTTGTTCACCGCTCCGCTGTGTCAGACTTGACAGTCCCTGTTTGTTAGGCGCTCGTGTGAGCATTTGTGCAGTCGAATAAAGTTATTTCAAACACTTCGAGATAGGGCGAATTGCAACTTTGTAGCTCTGGTTTTATAATTGTTAAATTAGTACCTAGGTTCTGCTGCTCTGATTTATTAGGAATTTGCGCTAACTCAACTGATTCTCGAACAACTCTTTACGCAAGTCATCTATTCGTGTCTTTTTTTATCAATGAATTAGTTCTCCGACTCTCACACATTCTTTGCTTCTCAAACATTCATCAGAAAAGCTTGTTGTAGACGATTGCTCTCTGATGTTCGCTAAGAGGTAACATGTAATGGCTGTGTGTTGTACAAAGAGTAACTTGCTCTTTTTCTCTTAACGTCATGATCAACTTACCGCTGATAGAGTAGCATTAATAATTGTAGGCGTCTGTTGTTGAAGTTTTACAACTACAGAAGGATTGTTTTCTTAGCGTGACCTTGAACTCGTGCTCAAGTTTCATTCATTTTCTTTCTGTGTTTTGCTCTTCTCATAACGTTTTCAGTGTGTGATGTTTTGCGTCAACTACAGAAAGGGTTAATCGTAACATCTATTTTATCCAACGATTAAGTCATTTTCTTATTCAAGTATGTGATTCTTAGGGTCCCTAAAAATGAATAACTCGTGGTGGACGGCCATGTTCTGAGTGTTGTGGCCGCCTCCGTAACTCTTCACTTACGCGCGCACAACTCGCATCTCAAATCAGCAGGCCAAGGTTCCGTCAACATGCGCGCTCGTTTCTGTCGACATCGCTTTCCGGTTGTCTTTCTTCTTGTTATTCCACTGGAATTTTTGGCGGAGTTTTGCGTGGCTCTAAACACGGCCACGGTCTCACTGACGACAGAAAACACGATCTCCTGACAGCAAGAGAGGTGGTTCAACTTTGATTTATAGTCTCAACTTGCTGAACTCAATCTGCTTTAAAAGACTGTCCGATTGTGTGGAGTTTAATCTTCGACTCGACTGTTAAGAGGCGAATTTTTGCCAAGTTTTTCGTCTTTTAGTGGCGATGACGCTGGTTTGCAGACATGTAGATGATTTGTGATGTGTATATTTTGTTCTTCCCACGGACGATCAGTCTCACTTGTAAGTGCTGTCTGCTGCACTCGTGCGTGCGATCTCCATTAGCAGTGCTCGATGTCGGAGCTCGCTGTCGTGGGATCGAAATTTCCGTGACTTATTTTTATTCTTCGGGTCAGGCGTGCACTATATGTTCTCTTTGTCTCTCGCAGTGTGTGCGTTAGGGATTTTTGTCTGCCGCTATTGGTTGATTCCGTTCCGTAAGCATTGGTGCTTTGTCCTTTGGAAAAGTTTAACGCTTGCTAGAAGCTTCCCTTGTGGTGCCACGCGTAGACTCTGTAAACCGGTTTAAATGATTTATTCTGTTCTTTTTCTTTACGTTCATCTTTAAAAAGTTGCTGTGCTGTAATAAAACTCGCTTGACAGTTAGCTGCAGTAATTCCGTTCCAGTAATTTATGGTCTTGGAAAGAAAAGAAAACTTATTTTTGTCCATTTGAAGTTCTGGTACAGCTTAGTTCATCTTCTATATTACAAGTCGCCCTTCAAGCGGTTCACGGGTCAAGTTTGTCATGTTTAAGGAGTGTCATTTCTAAGAAATAGTCGCTAGATGTATTTTTGCTGGATGAGAGCTGACCTGTTGCGAGGCATTTAGATGACCTGTCAGATATGCGCCGACCTGCATCTCTGCTTGCTCGGCTAAATAACTTGCTTGAGAGGAACCTGTTACGAGTGTATCTGTCTCGACTTATTTTTACCTGTTTTAAAAACTTCTTGGCTGACAATTACTCTACGAAAGCGTCAAGGAACAGACAGATACCGAGCCCGTTAACTTCGCTCACAAATCTTGCTTTATGCGAAATATTTAGGAGGGAGTTGCCCTCTCGATGTTATTCTTCTTCTCCTCCTCGGCTTGCCTTTAAAAATTATTCCTTTGGCCTAGCTAGTATTTGTCTTAGAGAAAAATGTGTGTTTGAAGTTTTTGGGTGATCGAGTTCGTGACTTTCCTTTAATCCTGTGCTATATTTAGCTTGGAGTTCAAAGGTATATTGTGCATCTTTCTTAGGAGGTTCCTGGTGACGAAATATTGACTTAACTATCAACTTTTTACCTTGAAGTTCTTCAGATTTTCCTCCTCTTTGCTGACCCATATAGCTTTATAATCGTTGTGGTTCAAATTGAGCTGGGACAGCTCTGCATAACCTTTTATTTTTTGCTGCATTAGTGAGAAATAATTCAAGTTAACAGTATTGAATGAGAAAATTTTACGGAGGTATCTTAATAATGCATGTGAGATTCATTTTTTCCTATTTTCGTTTTTGTTGTGATGTAAATCACGAATTGCTCTTTGCAGTAAAGCGTGCGTTGCGAAATGCTAATTTTGTAATTCCTGCAGTGGTTGCTCCACCTTATCTGTAAATAAATTATATTTTCCCATGACTTAGCTCATAATAAAATGCTCCAGGATGGAAGGCTTTGCTTCACACGCCCTGATCGACACTGCTCATTTTCTTCACCTTGCTCTTTTGCATGAGGTGTTGTTGAAGACTGGTCTTATCGCCGCAGAAATGTGTGAGAGATCTTTGCTCTCTCCAAAGGTGCCGCTCAGTCAAAGAAACCTAGGGCAGTGTTAGAGATGGTTGTTAATAGTAGATTTTTTAATTTATTCATTGTGATTATATGAAAAGAATGTTTATGTGGTGTTTATCTGAAAACATGTTTGTGTGAAAACGTATGTTCATGTGAAAACGTATGTTTGTATGAAAACGTATGTTTGTATGAAAACATATGTTTATATGAAAACATGTTTACATGAAAACACACATTTAAATGAAAATTTTTGAATGAAAAGAATGTCTGAAATAAGATATTTTTATTTTTAAATTTTGTTCACAATTTTCAAACATGTTGAATGATTAGTTGGGATTTTACTTTTTATGCTCCGCAAGGTCATCCTCTGTTCAAAGTTTTTGGACATCTATAGTGTCCGCCAACGGGTACGTGGCCGCCACTGTGTGATGTTTAAATATTTTATGGCCGTGCTACTTGTTTTTGTCAAAAGTTGTAACAGACATGGCAGGTTCGTAATGAGTGATTTTCATCTTATTTTTATCTCCCTCAATATCATTCCTACTGATGGGAACGCAGAAATTTCGTCAGCTTTTGTATCAGACCGCAACGTGTCTCAAGTTATTTACAACCATCATTATGATTTGCAAAAGAAAAAATTATTTCTTTCTGTTCTTGCGAACTACCCATGTATAGAAGAACCCAAATTGGATGTTCCCTACAAAATCTTTTTCAGGAGATGCAACTATAACATTTACAGGACCCCTCAAGGGAGTACAACTACTGTGTAACTATGGGAATTAGCGCTCCCAGAAAGAAAATGAGAGATTCCAAGCTGAGAGCTAGGTAAGCGTTCTTTTAGTAATAATGATACATGTTTTTTGTTTTCCTAAGCACAATTATTTTTCTTCTCACTGATGTCCTGTTCTTTAGCACCTATTAATTTCTTCTTCAACTTTTACCTTGTTTCTTAACCTTCCTTTTTAAGTTACTGTTCCTGTACACAAAAAATCTTGTGTGGGAACACACTTTGTGCATCGACATTGCGTTCCCTTTAACTCCATATTAAATGGTGCCTTCATCCTTCCTCTCTTTGGAACGCCTGTTTTGCGGTCAGGTAGGCTTAAATTAACTCATCTTATGTCTATATTTGTAGGAAATTAGAGCTTCCAGAGGGAAGATGTGAGGTCCGGAGCTGGAGGTCAAGCGTGCGTTTATTTTGTTGAAATCGAATAGGTTTTTTGTTTTGTTATTGACTTTTTTCGATTCTTTACTGCCCTGCTATCCAACACCTACTGTTTTTTTTCCAACTTGTATTTTATTTCATAACTTACTTTCTAACTTCCTGTTTCTATGAGGAGGGTTTTGCGCGGGAACACTTTGTACATAGACTCCCTATTTTTATCAATTCCATACTAAATGGTACCTTCCTTTCTTTGGGACACCTATGTTGTGGTTTGGGATGCTCTAACTCGTCTAACAAGGGCCTAGTATAGCGAAGCTTCTTCAGTGCTTCTCTATCGACCACGTCTCTCTTGCGAGGTTGGCATTTTGCCTCAACCATTAGGTTTATGCCCTAAGACTTGGGTATATAACTCTCGATTACATTGCTGTTCCTTAAGTATGACATATTCCCTGACTAACATTCCTTGCGAATTGTTGTGAATGTTCCTTAGAAGTGGTCTCAGCTGCTCACCGCGGTATCAGCAACGCTGCAGCACAGTTTTGTCGTTTCCGAGTCGAGTTGTAACCCTTGTGCTTTGTCACGTTATGCACCTGAGAAGGTGAGGTGAGAACGCTCTTTACTTCCTGTGAGAATTTCTGAGTATTTTCAATGCTGTACTGTGTATGTTTTATTTTTCTCGTCTTGTATTTGAGATGGTCATTGCAGTTTTCGGAAGTCTTTTTGAAGGTTGTTCTGTGTAATCGCCTTTAAATCTATGAACTCCATTTTAAAGTTGGTTAACAAACGCAACAATTGAACATTTGTGAGTATCAAAATTATTTTTTTCTGTTTAAAACCTAATTTAGTTTCATTCGGCCGAGCACTCTCAGAACAAACCGCACATTTATTACAAGAACCACGGAGGACAACGAAGATGCTAATTTTTTCTAGACGTATGCCGGCTGTAAGAGGCGGCTCTAATCTTTATCGTAAATGCAGCCAGTGTTCGTTGACCTTGAGCCTGAACAGGCAACCCACCAGCTCTTTGGCTTGACTATGCAAAGGTTCGGCGCTCCTTCTAAGGGATAATTATACTTGCTTTATTATTCTCCCGGACTCGCGACTGCAGCCCTCTACGGAGGCCACAAAGATCTTCTTGTGCCTCGAGCTCTGGGTTAGCAGTTTGTCACGCACTCCACGCCGCATGCAAGTCATTTTATGTGGGCCCCAACTCGACAAAACTTGTGGATTCTCTCGGGCATGCTGCTCGCAGTTTCTGGATTTTAGGTAGATTTACTCGCCCTGTTAATGTGTCTAGGAACGTGTACTGAAGCTGTGCTGTTTTTTATGTGACTCAGCAGATTTGAGTTAGCGCGAGAAATGTGCTCTTACTTTGCGCATTCATTTAAATTATACAGCGTGTTTCAGGTCTACTATTTCTTTGGTGTGTTACAATTTCAATCTTTTTTAGGGGTTTCGGAATTAATTATTTTGTTGATAATTGTGATGACATAACTTCACCAATGAACTGTTCACTAACTGTAAAGCAATTTTCTGTTAGATCTTCTCTATTGCTTTTCTGGGGGAATCCTTGGTTTTTCAACTCTGTAGGCCCTGCTTTCTTTCATTTTCCTCATCTTCCCCAATTTTCAATCAATAAACCGAACTTTCTCTCACATTTCCAAAAACTTACCTTCAGCAACTCATTTTTCGTTTGCGTGTGCCACGTCGACGTAGAGTGACTAATGGTATGTACTTTATATCTCCATAGAGCACTTCTCAACACTGACAGACGGTGCGTCATATCGCTCAAATCGTGCCCTCTTAGACCGGCCAATAGTGCGTCAAATCGCTCAAATAGTGCCTGTTTAGACCGGCCAATAGTGCGTCATATCGCTCAAATAGTGTCTGTTTAGACCGGTTAATAGAAGGTCATATCGCTCAAATAGTGCCTGACCACCGGCCGACGGTGCGTCATATCGCTCAAACAGCGTAATTTTAAACCGTCCGTTGGTGCGTCATATCGCTCAAATAGCTCCTGTTTAGACCGGCCGACGGTGCGTCATATCGCTCAAATAGCGCCTGTTTAGACCGGTCGACGGTGCGTCATATCGCTCAAATAGCGCCTGTTTAGACCGGCCGACGGTGCGTCATATCGCTCAAATAGTGCCTGTTTAGACCGGCCGACGGTGCGT
>JACJUY010000362.1:0-58893 GCA_014220935.1 Platorchestia sp. MABIK
GTTGGAGGAATTTGGCTTTGCTTTCATTCGATTTACGAACGAAAAAGGTGTCCCTAACACCGTATATTCTGATAATGCGAAAACTTTCGTAGCTGCTCCTGACCTCATGTCAGAAATGTTAACTTCATCCTTGTATGAAGAACGTTTCCGTACTTTTAATGTAAAATTTAAAACTATCCCAATCTATAGTCCACAATTTGGTGCGATTTGGGAACGCTTAATTAAGTCTATAAAGGAGAGTTTGTATAAGCTCTTTGGTCGTAGTACTTACCCATACTCAATATTTCTCACCGCTATTTCAGACATAACTCTTAATCTAAATCGGCGTCCTCTTTCCTACACAGAGACGGGAGACACGATTTTACCTATCATGCCTATTCAGTTTCTTCAACTTTATCCTACTTCCAATTCATTAATTATTTCCGACGAGGTCCCTGACTTGGAAGCCGAAGACGAAGAGCATCGTGAACATTTGCTCTTCGCGCTTGAGAGGCGCGACGTCATGGTTGCCAAGTTCCGGGAACTCTGGTACTCGCAATATTTAATCTCTTTAAGAGGTCCTTACTCTCTCAAAACGTTACCGCGCAATAATAAATTACTTTCTGTTGGTCAGGTTGTCCTGCTAAGGCATCCTATAAGACCTAGACCTTTCTGGACTTTAGTCCGTATAATTGCTCTACTTCCCGGACGCGATGGCAAGGTCCGAGTAGTTAAAATTCTCAAAGCTGATAACTCTGAGTCTGCCGTTAAAATTTCCCTTCTTCACCCACTGGAGTTAGCTGCTTTTGATACTGCTTCAGAGGAGGGAGGGGAAAGCGCAGAGGGGAGCTCGGGTGAGGATTTACATCCTTATTCCGAGCCTCCCAAGAGTTCTTTTACTCTCGAGGGTAGTTCTTCCTCTATCGAACGCCCTAGAGATCAGTTTTATTCTTCTGAATCAGACGCCTCGATAATTACTGAGGAGCCTGAAACGTATACAGCTGCTCGCCCTTCTCGGCAGGCAGCTCAGCAACAACGTAGAAAAATTGCTGACTTGATTAGGCGAGGTAACTTTTAATTTCCTCTCCTACTGTGTGTTCCTACGTAAAATTTTTATGCGCATAAAATGTATTAAGTGCTCTTTCAGTGCTTTCTCTGAAAAGTCACTATAAATGTATTATAATGTTTGTATTGCAAATCTTGTAAGGGAAATTTCTAATGAAACCTCCGTTTTTCTTCTTGTCGGGATAGTGTCGAAATTCTAGCCATTGCTCGATCACTAGAGTCCATAACGGACTTTATAAGGCAGATTAATGAGCCTTCAGCGATAAAGTTCCTGGACTGTGATTAACTTGATCAGTCTAGAATTTAATAACGCAAGTAATTTGAGACTAAGAGGAGCAATGGCGGGGGTTTCTCACAACTTCGGCGGGAAAACGCATAAGCAAATTAAAAAGTGTACGTCTGTTCTTCTGGCATCGAATCCCAAGCTACAGCCAGGGATTCGGAGAAGCTGTCGAGCGGGTCGGCCGGAGGCTGACCAATCAGATGAACCTATGCCGTGGGCGTGAGCACATCTCCTTAAGTGTGCCGCTGCTCTTCGGCTATCAGCCCTTGCTGCTGGGGACTTTTGAGTTCTCATCGGCCGGCTACATTGAAGCTAGTTCTCCTGAACTTACTTAACGAACGAAGTGTTCAGGTAAGCCCTCAGCTTTATGTTCCGCTTTTGCTCTTAAATTGCTTTGTGTCCTAGCGTTTCCGACCCCTCCTGGGTGTCAGGCAAATGTGTGTGCAATGGGACCCGTTAAATTAGGAACTTATTTCCATTGTGCCAGGTGGTTTGCGCACAATAGCAAGAATTTTTATAGCAGGTGCCAATGTTTTTAATGTCAACTTTAAATTGAGTAAACATGAACGTAAAGTAGCTCTTTTTTGATGTCCTTATCTGGTTTGTCACATAGTTTCTGAATCCGTTATATATTTCTCTAGATTTTCGCCCTTCGCAAAAGAGGGCTAGGTACGCTTGAATTTTCTTCATATTTATCACGATGTCTTCAGTGGTCCAGGGCTTTTGTCTATTTTTCGGTGTAATAATTGTACGAGTTACATTGGACAACACTGATTGTATCCGGTCATTATAGTTTCAGTCAACTTTACTCCTGATTCATGAATGCTCGAGGCATTATTGTTTTGTTGAGATACCACCCAGGGTCTCGCTCGATTGACATTCCGCCAGTGTCACCTGTGATGGTCCGTCAATACACGACGGGTTCACCGAAATGGACCCCTGCTACCCCCGTTGAGAAAACGGGTCCGGTATCCTACAAGTGCCAACTGCAGGGGAGAGAGATCGTTCGTCGACACCAGGACAAAGTATCCATACAAAACATCGGCATCTTAGGATGCTTTATTTCCAATCAAGCGTGATACATATGATCTTGAGCATTGGTTTTTCAAATGCCTTAAAACTAACACTATATATAAAACACCATGACGGTTCCCCCGTAAAGCCGGTACCCATTTCCGATACCTGGGTTGAGTGGGGTATTGTGCTTGAGCTTTCCCTATTACCCAACGGGGAAAATCGCCGCGCCAGCGCCGGGATACGAACTCTCGACTCCTACATGCAAGGGCGATGCCCTTAACCACTGTGCGAGCACAATATAGTGATAGCCAATAGTGAACATAATCACCTGCTGACTGATTACAGTAATTAAACTCAAAGTATTCTGAAATCAGAAATTTTTTGAAGCAATGAAAACTGGGAGAAATACGTTCAGCTGTAAAGCTATATGCAGACCTAGTAGAAAAGAAAAACCGTTTATTTCCAATCAAAATGATACACAAAGCTCATCATTGGTTTTGGGAAGCTCCAATAACCTTCAATTGGGGAAAAAAAGAAAAAAAAACGTTGCCCCGCCAAAGCTCATACTGTAAATGAATCTTCAATTTTTTTTTTACAGTCCAACTGATGTGGTCAGTCATGTGTATGTACCTGTCCACCAACAAAGAGGGTTCGAATGTATAATACCCGGCTTACATCATCTATCTATCACTGTCGCCATATTGGAGTTTGTTTACTTTCAGTGAAGGCGTGACAGAAACTTGAAGGTTAATTTATGCGTGTTTAGTTGTCAGCGATGACTGGAGAGGCATGGAGTTGTTTCATTGTTTTGATTTTCTTTAAATAATGGAGAGAAATGTGAGGAGTGATTGATTTAAATTAGTGAAGAGGTTATGATTTATTGAATTACGTGTTCTAATGATCAGAAAACCATTCTAAATTTAAAATTTTCTTTCCAGTTTAATTTATTGAATATTTTATGATTACTAAATACTAAGTTTTCGCTATTTTACCTAGCTCGGCATAACATGAAAGTTAAAACTAAAGCTTTTATGTGTTAATGCTTAATTGTTATTGTATTGGCTTCCACTTGTGTAAATCATATTGCAAGTTATCCAAGACGTAATGTAACATGTTATACCTTGCTGAAAACTTTTCATAGTTAATTTTGTGTGAAGTTTTTGATGTTTGTAGGAAAAAGTAGATGTTGTGAAATTGTTTTCATTTGATCCTGCACAAAACAGCAAAATATTTTTATCCAAGTTCATGTCCGATTTTCTTCTTGCCATCAACACAGAGAAATGCATGTTTGCTATATCATTTTAGAATGCTTGTATGATGAATTAATTTTTATGCCACTGTATTCTAATGATTGGTATTTTATATCCAAACCTAAAATCATAAAAAGATATTGAGGTGGCAATTTTGGTTAATGGTTTTTAGATATTCTAAAACATCTTTGGTTTCTATGAGTGTAGAATTTAGAAAACTAAATAAAATTGATAAATTGTTTATATGCTTAAAATAACTTTTTAAGGAAAGCTAATGAGCTAAAGATAATCTATTGTTTATAGCTTATTCTCTATATGTTTGTGAATATTTTTTCGTAAATATGCAGCATTTGGTACTTGGTAGTAATCAAATTTCCAATTTTGGGTGCCTAAAAATAGTAAATTAGATGTTAGGGAGCAATTTTTTTTGGTCAATGTGTAGCGTTTGATAATAATCAAATTTCCAATTTTGGGTGCTTAAACATAGTTAATTAGACGTAAATAAACAATTTGGTTAATGTATAGCGTTTGCTAATAATTGAATTTCGAATTGTTGGTGCCAAAACATAGTTAATAAGATCAAAATCAACAAGTTTTTTCTACGCACTTTCCGTTGCAAATGAGTATTTTACAAGTTATAGCGGTAAATTAGTTACCGCAACTCTAGTGTTTGAAGCGGAAAGTAATTCATCTAGAGCGTCGTATGGCAACACTGCAGTGGACGCTTCCTTCCAACGCTCTTGAATGATCGAGCCCGTTCCCGCCATCTAAGACGAAAGTTAACATACTGGCTGACACTGCTATAACTCTTTGCTTTTTGGTGATAATTTCTATTGTGTTATTAACTAAAACATTCTAGGAGTCGGTTCAGGTTCTGTGGGGTCGGCAAGAAATAAATTACAAAGTGCTTAAACGTACTTAAGCAGCTCAATCGCGCAAAAGCAAAACCTACCGCTCTAACTCGTAAAATACTCATTTGTAGCAAAAAGTGTATGGAAGAAAAGTAGTTTATTTTGATGTTATTACCGTGATTCAAGCAACAAGAATTCAAAAATAGATGAGTAGCTGTTTAATCGAGTGCATTCGTCATCATAGACAAAACCAAACCTACCGCTATAACTCGTTAAATACTCATTTGCAAAGGAAAATGCATGAAAGAAAACTTGTTTATTTTGATCTAATTAACTATATTTTGGCACGCAAAATTCAAAATTCGATTATTAGCAAACGCTACACATTAACCAAAAATTTTTCTACCATGCACTCTCCATTGCAAATGAGTGTTTAACAAGTTATAGCGGTGAATTACTGACCCCAACTGTAGTCTTCGAAGCGTAAAGAAATTCATCAAGGGCTTTGTACGGCAGCACTACAATGGACTCTCCCTTTTGACGCGTCAGTTACGTTAAAGTGGGGATGATTCATGGGTAAAAATGATAAGGCAGTTGCATTCTTTAAAGATCACGGTGTTTTACCAAAGGAAGTGATTTGTCTTAATAACCTGTGTTGGTATGAAGAAAAGAGAAATTTGTGGCGGTGTACCGGTTCGTACTTAATTTCAAAAACAAAGAAATTAAGAAATTTAATTAACTTCTTACTACAGCTGCAGGTTAGTTACAATTCCTACATACTATAAGATATTTTAACACGATTATTAGACCGTTAACGGAAAAGTCCATTTGGGATTTTTCCCTTATGTTGTTCAGTCCATTTGGGATCTTCCCCTTTTTTTGCGCTCTTGCAACAATACAGTTGCGATAAGTACCATACCGCTATAACTCGTTAAATAGTCATTTGCGATGAAAAGTGCATAGAAGAAAACTTGTTTATTTTGATATAATTAACTATGTTTCCGCACCCAAAATTGGAAATTTGATTTTTACCAAACGCTACACATTAACCTTTTTTCTATGCAATTTCCGTTGCAAATCGGTATTTAACGAGTTATAGTGGTGAATTACTGACCGCAACTCTAGTGTTTGAAGCAGAAAGAAATTCATCGAGGGCATTGTATGGCAACACTACAATGGACTCTCCCTTTTTCCGCGCTTGCAACAATACAGTTGCGATAAGTACCAAATCGCTATAACTCATAAAATAGTCATTTGCGACGAAAAGTGCATAGAAGAAAACCTGTTTATTTCAATCTAATCATCTATGTTTTGGCACCAAAAATTAAAAAAATTGATTACAACCAAATGCTACACATTTACCTAGTTTTCTATAAATTATTATCTGTCTTTCTAATTCAATGAACTAGGTAATTTTTGTTAAATTTATGTTTTCTTGAAATATAATGAAGTCAGTTTTTGTATCAATCTGTAGAGAGAATGTCTAGGAGTTGCAAGAAACTAATCTCAGAATTTAGTGGCAACACTTTTATTTCTCTGTACCTATTTACTTCCGAGACTCAAGTTCTTAGGAAACCATATAAACTCAATGCGCTTAGGCCTCTAATTCAGTAGCACAGCCAGGGGGAGGTCAACGGTGGTCATAACTTCCCCTCTCCGAAATGCTGAGCTGGAAGCCAGTTTATTGCCATTTTAAGTGAAAAAGAAGATTGCTAATTATTAAGGATTACTAAGAGAGGAATAAAAATACATTAAAAAGATTGCTAATTATTAATGTTTGAAATTTATAGTGCTCACCTTAATCTTTACGATGAAGAAAAGATCTCCTCCATAGGTGAAATATTGTAGCTGGAATTGTCCCTCAAAGTCGAAAAAGCATCTTCGGCCAAAGAGAACAGCTGCATTTGATATTCTAGGCGTTTCACAGAACGCACAAGCACAAAACCAGTCGCTTGAAAGGTCAAGAGACTACTAAACATCTCTAATGAATGGACAGTTGTGTAAAGACAAAAAAAAAAATTTGAAGCAACCAACCACAGCTAAGCAGAATCGCAGCTGGTTTCTCTAAGCGCGTCTGCGAGGGAGGGTGGTGATTATGGGGGGTTTGGGTTGCTAGCACGGGACAAATGACATTTCTACGTAGCATTTTCAGGCAATAATATTATTTTTGGTGTTTGACCCCAAAAAACAGTTTGATTCCCTTAAACTCTTCCTGGATGAAGCACATGAATCATGTAATTAAGATGACATCTATTCGTGAGCTTTTCTGCCTGATGATGTTTACTTTTTTTTGATCTACTTGAAACTCAATAGTGCACAACTTCATAATGCACAAAAAAATGAAACTTGAGAGTGCACGAAGAGCAATGACTTCAAAAGGATGAGATGGGAGGTACTTCTGCACTATTTTTTCTGTCTTTGCTATCTGGTAGAGGTCCTGGGTTGTGTTAGGTTAGAGGTTATGATGGGATAGGTTAAATTAGGCTGGCACTGATTTGAACTGCTTTTCCTGTATTCCATTACACTTGTCTTAATAAATTATGCCAAATCAATGAAACATAATAGGTTGTAGGAGAACTTTTTACCTGCTACATCTATAAAAAGTTATTTTGGGCAATTGTTGGAAAAAAGTAAAAGTTTTTGTACTAAATACACAAGAAAACATAAGATAGGCATTTGAAGTTTTTGCTGTTTTTTGTGTAGATATGTATTAAATCATTGCAGAATGATTTTGTTATATTTCTTTATTCATTGAAATTTCCTTATTGGTTTGAAATTGATCATGAAGTAGTTTTATTTTACTCATTACTCAAATACTTTCTTTCCAATGCATGATTTAACTATGGTAATTATCATATCAGTGAAAGTTATAACTACAACCATCGCCTAAATCTATGAATTGTTTAACTTATTTTTTTTTTATTGTGATACAAAGACTAAATTTTGTACCTGAATATGCTAGTTATTTTAGACCTGTTGAATGCATTGTTATACCTGAAAGCTACTAGTGTATATGTAAAATTTGACATGTCACCAAAGCAGAGGATAATAGAACAAAATATCTGTACTCCTAGGAAGAAGGTGTGATTTCTTGAGTTGAAAGTTAGGTAGGACTTAGGGTTTTGAAATAGATTAGGCTCTTTGTTTTATCACCAACAATCTTCCTCTCAGAGGCATTCAACAATTGTTTCTATGGGAATTAGTCCTCTTCCCAGATGTTAGGTCTAAGCTGAAAAATAGGTAGGCCTTTCTTTTGTTAAAATAGAATAAGTATTTTGTTTAGGATTATCTTCTCACAGTTCACTGTTTTCCTGTTTAACCGCACCTACTACTTTCTTCTAAAACATTAATCTTGTTCCATAAACTTCCATCTTAACCTCCATTGTGAATAGATTCCCCGTTCCCTCAACTCCGTATTTAATGGTGTCTTTATCCTTCTCTCTTCAAAACACATTATTGTGTTAAGGAAGACTTAATAAATTTATCATCTAATATTATAACTAAGAATTAGGAAGTTGGGTCAATAATTGTGCTTATTACGGGTAATCAAAGAGAAAGAGAAAAAAATGAAAAAATATGTCAATGCAAATATGTTGAAGAGTTTATATGAAAAATTTTCTGCAAAATGGTCATTAGTAAAGGACCATCTACAATAGAGCATGTGGAATTAATATGCAACTAGTCATACCCTGCCTTACGAAATAAATTTGTTCCAAAAGTGGTGTCTTAACCAGATTTTTTTTTCTTAGTGTCATATTTTACATGTAATAGGCCTAATTTGTTTCAAGGTGCCTAATTCCACCCTCTAAACCCTTTAAAAATTGTGTAAATATACAAATTTTGTATGAAATGCGTATTAAAACCAAAAGAAAGTTATTTATTGAACCATTAATATGAATACAACATGCAAATCATTTATCATTAGGGTTGGGTAACAGAGCCCAAGATCCGTAAGGGCAAGTGCGTAGCGCAGTGAAGTTTGTGGTGAGCGAGGGAGGATGGGGGCAGCTAGAGAAAGTCGAGTGTGCATTATTTGATATTTTAAGCTTTCGCATTATACAACTTGAACTTTCTTTCGTATTCAGAGACAAAAATTTAACGTAAATGTGTTTTGGAACTTGGATTTTTTGTTAGTTGGGTCTTCCCTAAGGTGAGATATGACTGTAGTAGCACCCGTGGAATGGAAATTCAACAGACCATGTTATCGTTAAGCTAGAAGGACCAATGAAAAAATTCTACCAACATTATCTATCGTAACCTATCTTAACCAAACCTATTTTGTAATTTATCGTAGCCCAACCTAACCTAACCTACCCTAATCTAACATATATTATGCTAACCTGACATAGCCTATCCTAGCCTCTCCTAGCCTTTGTTCATGTCAAACAATATTTTAAAATAATATAATTCAATTATTTGCCTGGTAAGTTATGAAGGAAAGTTGTATGAACAATACAAAATTTTCCTGATGAATTAATATTTGTACTGAAAATTTTGGCATTCATTTTTACATTTTGATTTTTCCCAATTTTTTTGAAATTAAAAAGAAATCAGAATGAAATAGAGGAGAAGTTTATTTGAAATGTCAAACATATTAATGCATTTAAAGGTCATCTTTTAATGTTATACAGAAGAATTTGGTAGCCATGATACTACAGACGACGTTTTTAACTTGCATGACGGACTAACTAAGGAACTAAAAAAAAAACAAGCCAAATTAAATGATAGGCCATGAATAAGGGAAATGTTTTTCTATTAGTGGAAAACTTTGGAAAGTTAAATTTTCTCCAATACAACTTTTATTGCTGAGAGCAAATTTTTCTATTTTTCATTTTTATTGCTAAAGCAGGATGCTGAATTTTACACTTGGTTCTTTCTGAAAGTTAAACATGGCAGTAATGATCAAGTTTGCACATGAACAAGCAAGTGTCAGAATTTTGTGAGTAAATAGGTAGATAAAGGAATCTTGAATGACTTGATGGAGGTTATTCCATTTTTATATTTTGAACTCATGTCTGCTGCTGGCAAAGTTAGACAGCCCCATCTGCACACCTAGGCAGGAGGGAGGCAGCACAGCTCCACATGCCAGCACCAACACTACGCCAGACACCCACTCACAATGAGCCACAAAAGTGTAGAGTTAGCTTAGCTATGGAAGGGCTATCAAATAACCCAACTAAACAACCATGAAACCCCAACACCAAACACAAATGAATAACACTTTGAAATCATTTCTAAGTTGAAACAGCTTGCCATCTGTCCTTTTTAGAGCTGTGAACATGAGGAAATTTTATATATGATCATGAGTACCTACAGATGAAGCAAAAGTAGAAACTTCATTTGTTGAGCATAACACTTTTTGTGAAACATTGCATTATCACTCAACATCTTGAATGCAAAACAACAGAACAAATCTTTACATGAATATTTTAGAATTGTTAAAAGCTCTTGCAAGAATAAGTGAGACAACCCATTAGTCCATTTTGTTCACTGCCTCTGTTTGGATTCTAGTCACCCTAAGGGCCTCTCCCTACTTCATATATACTAGGATACCTCTGTCAAATTTATGTTTGTTTTTAACAAACCAAGTTTTCTCTTCATGTGCAGATTGGACTGCAAAGTATGTTTTGAGCATTGCTGAGGTATGGGTTTTAATTTGCCAATGGCATTGTATTTACGATGATGAAGTGGGTAAATTCCAGAAGATATATAAGATAAAAAGACTTATGAAAGCTTGGCTGACATTTGACCTAGTCTAATGATCAGCTAAAATAATATTCACACATTTTGAGTGACAGAAATGCGTATTTTTTTATAATAAGGAAGCAGAAAATTACAAATATCCTCCAGCTCCAGTAGATGCAAAACTGATAGGATGTAAATCCTAATCTATGGTTCAATTATAAAGGCTTACCATTTAATTTTGCATTTAATTAAAAATATGCTTATTCTTAAATATATACTCACCTCAATGCAAAAAGTTTTCTTGTGTTAAATATCTCAGCACCAGACAAAATTTGAGTAGCTAACACGTTTGGATAGGTTTCTATTTTAAGGGGGAGCTGTGGTAATGCTGTTCTTGATTTACCCATTTAGTAACTACTAGCACTTCTTGTAAGGTAGTGTCCTAAAAAGAACAACAATGTGTTAATTCTTGAGTCAGAAGTTATATAGCTATTCTTAGTCACTCCTGCTATAATTAACAATCTTTTTTATGTCCTATTTTCCCCTAAATTTAGTTGGTGCTCCAAGTAATAAGTCACTTGCACAACATGCCTTGGAATATGCAGTTGTGCAGTCATATGCACACGTAGCGTGAAGGTTTCTTCGCTGGTAATCCTTATCAAGCAATCCAATGGCTTGCTGTGTACTGCCTGTATGCTGCAGCTTCTTGCAACACACATAAGTCATAATATTTTAATGAAACTACTAAATTTAAATGTGCACAGCATGGAAAGTCAGCCAAAATACTAATTTGTTGTATTTTGTTATCCCTTAAATTAGTGCAAGACCCATGATTTTAGTAGAATTTCTAGAAATTGTGCCATCAGCATATTATATTTTCCTTTTTTGGCTGTTATTTGTAGCATAGCTTTGTTGTCAGGAATTTAGCAATATTTTCTATGCATTAAACCAGACATATTTTAGAGCAAGAGGTAACTTTAGAGTTGGAAATCATGGGAATTATACTACTTGTTGGACAAACTTATGAGCAAATGAGCTTCCCTGAAATACATGTTTTGATAGTGAATCATCTATTTACTATCTTTGCATGTTGATCAAACCTTTTGGTGTAGTTTGTCAATGTTTCTTTATTCAATGGGTGTGAACTCCTCCTGAAAGAGGGTTTTAGTGATTTGTAAAATTTAAGTGTCAATTATTTTCTTCATTTTATACATGATGTGAGTATTTTTTTTCTGGCAATCACCAATGCATGTTTGTTACACTGCATACGTCTGTTTTTATTTGTGTGTGGTTTCAATTGCATTGAAGGGCAATAAATTTCACTATGATACTGATTTGAAGCAATTGATGAATGATGTGTTATAAATTGCCGTGTAAGATCTACTAACGGTGGGAAACTTCTTGATTAGTTCTCATGAGACCACTTCTTTAAAACTGGCAAACAGTCTTGAGATCGTTATGTGGTTTGGACTCTACCTTTTTAACTGTCCAGATCATGTGTGCTTGAATGTTAGCTAGCAGATCTAAGTTCCCTTACATAAGGTACGCATGGACATCAACATCTCACTAAACCGGTTTACGTTGTTAAACTGGTTCTTCCTGTCACAAAGGCTAAATAATATTCCTACAGCTGCATTACACGGACTTGGGGAAGTGACTGTCCATTGGTGTTTTCAAATTTACACTAGAGCTGGAGTGTTATTGCATCTTGAGTGTGTGTGGATGAAGAGTTTTGAAGATCAGTCATTGACTGCTGGCTTAATGCTTTTATCTCTCTCCCTTAGATAAGTGTTAGTTGTTTTAAGTATATGATTTAGTTTTGTTTTTACTAGCTGAATAAAGGAATAAAAAATGTTTGCTTTTAGGAAAAAAGATAAAGACCGCGAAGATGAAAAGAAAAAGAAGAAGGAGAAAAAAGATAGCAAACGCAGCAAAGATCGAGCTGGGATGACCAGAGAAGAACTCTGGAGACTAGATGAGGCTCGCAAGAGTTTAATTGGCAAGGGTAAGAAGAAAAAAGAGGAGAAGCTCCCCAGCGGCATCACGGCGGATTACATGGATCAGTTTTTATCCGGGCTGAAAACTGACACCGACCCTGACATCGCGGCGGTGAACAACTTCCACGAGATCAGGGAGCGATACGAAGCAATGGCCTCCTCGTCAGGAGTCCAGAGCGATTCCTCGAGCGACGGCGTGAGTCAGCGGTCATCGCTGGGCCACGTCACGTCGCCGCCCAAACGAGGTATCCTCAAAGGAGGGAGTGGCACCGAGTATCAGGGTGTCCAGGGCAATATTGATGACGACGTCTCTCTCTTGAAAAATACAAACTATAATGAAATTTATGAAAATCTAGCGCAGCATCGCCTCAACCGAGCTGAATCACAGACTTCCGTCCAGGATCGAAGTTCTCTCGGTAGTCCACAGAGAGCGTCTAATGGTTCTGTAAGTGTTAGTCCCAGAAGTCCTTTGTCACCAACGCTTATTAGTTCGTCTGCTATTCACCCTTTAAATGCACCCATGAATGCAAATATGTATCCTCAAGTGCCTAACAGGGATCATGTCCCACCTTTGCCGACATCACTGCCGCCTTCGTTACATCCTCACGGCCAAATCATCACCTACCAATCTCAAAATTCAAGAATAAATTTTACCGGTGGAGTACCGATGGGAGAGTCTGCGGGACTAAGCCATCATTTCATCAAAAATTTTAACGCGCACTTGTGTTTACCGACCTTAATTCCATATGAACTTCCGGCCCCTCGTACGCTAGCAATAGATCGCCTACCTGCCGGGGACTTTGGGTTTTCGCTGCGCCGCACGCAAGTGCTGGAGCGCGTGAGTGGGCGCCCGCCTGTGAAGCGCACCATCATCTTCGCTGAGCCGGGCTCGGTGGGTCGCACCAACACCACGGGGCTGCTACCCGGAGACAGACTCCTGCAAGTCAATGGCATTTCTGTGGAAAACAAGTCAAGGGAAGAGATCATTGAACTAATTAAAGCTTCAGCCGACTACGTTACTCTTGTGGTAAGTACGTACGCGTATTTTTTCGATTTGCTTTACATCATAGATTTTTCTGAAGTTTTCACAACACCTTGAGTTATTCATCACTTTAGTGTTAGATTTTGATTAAGGAATAAATTATCAGAATGTTCTGAATAAGGCTTCGCAACTGCTGGTCAGGCTGCGTTTTATTTCAAATTATTTACGAAACTTGACACGTTCCAGATTTATCCTTAAATTGGATATGTTCCATGAAGGCAATGAATTTGTTAGTATTTTATCTCATATTGGAGATAATTTTCAGCATTTGCTCGTTTTTGAAGTTGAGTTGAGATGTTGAGAGTTCTGATTTATTGTTTTCATGTTTGTTCGTTGGAGATGTTTGTTGAGGGTCGGTAGCAGGACTATATATTTTTAACTTTTGATGGATGTCTTTTTACGGAAAATTTAGTTGTGCTAATTACACATTTTATGCATTGTATGAGTTGATTAGTATGGATTCATGGATTAAATAATATGAAATTGAAATTTATATGGATTTATAGTGGATTAATAAGAAGTTGATTAATATGGATTTATTTGGAAATTGTTTATTTTATAATATGAGGTATTGAATCACTTCTCGTTTATTTTATGATGAATTGAGATGAATGTTTTATTAAAGTAATGCTTAAAAGACAACCACGTTTAGCTGTCACAGCTTTGCCACACGTAGTTGCCATTACTGAGTCTCATTGGCGCGCAATTATAAGGCTGCTACTAACGAACAGCAGTGCTGCTTATTATAGGGCACTGTTAGTGACCGCTATCTTTAGCTCTATACATTGACATGTGGGACAAGTGTCCGTATTATTCTGCGACTCCCGTGCAAATTTTGCATTACAGTGCACTGAGGGACGGACAGCTTGCTATGCATGTCGGCCACCCTTTGTGGTGCAGCGTGCTTTGTGTCATATTGTGTGTGTGGTGTGGGCTCGCTGTTGTGCGTCGCGTTCTCAAAGTTATTAAGTCATTTACATTTCTAATTGTGCTTCAATGGCGCTCTAGGCTCTAATTGAAACGACTGTTTCGATTATAGGTGGAATTTTTACGTGAATGTTATCATTGCTAGAAGAAATAGACTGTGTCCTGACTAGTTAGCTCTCATTTTCTTGTCGAAGGATTGATATTTCTCTATCAGAGATGTAAGTATCGAAAATGTTTTTTAGACTTATTTCTACACCATAGAACTTTGTTGTTGTATGTTTCCATTACCTCCAATAAGTAAAGAAGTCATTAATGTTGAGCTGCGAGCGTCATCTGCCGAATTGATAGCCCGAGTCCTACTCAAGATACCAACGATAAAATGTAGCGCATCTCTTCCCCTGTTCTTTATCACGAGTACGCTTCTTTTTGTAGTAAACAACATGCAATGTAGAATGTCCATCGTTAATCGTGTAGGAGTGATACAAATCAAAAAAAGGAAATTACACACTCAAGTTAGCTATCCTTATTACATTGAAATGTCATATATCTGTCAACCTTCATCGTGCAACATCACACTGACGGCAGTAGTAAACTGTTGCTCATTTCATCTTGCGACAATGAGAGTTCAGCTATACAAGGAATTGTCAGGAGGGAAGTATTTTCGATATTTAAACTAAAATTTTGAATTTTGGTTTGACCGTCTTTTGTTTCACATTGTTGATGTATGTACAAAATTTCCATCCCGAGAGTTGGAACATTTTTCTTTCTTGATCCATCTCCTCAGGGGGATATAACTATTGTATCTATGGGGATCAGCTCTCCCAGGGAAAAAATGTGAGGTCCTGAGCTGAGAGTTGGGTAGGCCTTCTTTTTGTTGAAATAAAATGTTTTTATTTGGTTAAGGACCCTTTTTTTTATTCACTGTTGTCCTGTTTTTCAGCACTTCTGACTTTCTTCTTCAACTTTCATCTTGTTTCAACCGTCCTTCCCAATTCACTGTTTCTATGCGCAGGGAATCCTGTGCGGAAATACACCTTGTGCATAGTTTCCATGTTCCCTTGACGCCATTTTAAATGGTGCCTTCATCCTTTCTTTCTTTGAAACACTTTTGTTTAGGTTAGGGAGACTTAAACTAACAGCTAACTTACATAATATTTCTTGATCTATTGAAAAGTAAACAGTGGCTTATTTATTGCTTTAACTGATGAATATAATTCTACTCGTTCACCTTTTAGTCTCAAACGAAATTCTGAACTGCAAGCGGCGTGACCTTACTGACGTAAGGTTACCCCTCATCGAAGTTCGCTAGAAATCGCCATATCAGTCCGCCTTAGTGTTGGAAAATTTGTTCGCACTGCGTTGTTCCCGCAGTAAATAGCGTAAAATTTCCAAGGGATTAGGAGCGCGAGACGAAGGGGCCGTGGGAAATCAGGGCTGGATGTTCAAACAGCTCACGTCGTTGCAGCGGTATAGCCGGCAACGAAAGTTTTTCTTTCGAATCGGCTATGCATCAAATGTTTTCTTTCCCAAAATCAAGTTGGAGTATTTTGAAATGAAATGTGATCTCAGAACATCTGGCAGCCTTGCAGCTTGGCGGTAGAAATCTCAAACCATCTCAGTGTTACCAGATACTCAATGCTCCAATTTAATTTGAAAACACTCAAAACCCTGAGAGGATTTGGCCACAAAATGCACACAGGGTTTAGATAAGTCTTGAAAACTTTTTGTTGTAGTGTATACCATTACGACAACGTGCGTATATTGTTCGTAAATTGGGCTCCTGGCTGTAAGCCTGTGTGCAGCTACGGCAACAGCAGATATAGCAGCGGCACCAACAGCCATCTGTTGCCTGGAGAGCCAGTCCTTAAACTGGCGCGACACTCACACCCCGTTACGCTGGTGTTCCTCTGACACCTCCTCTCAGTGTAGAGCCGTCCTGTTACTTGCTTGGTGGTTGCTCGCTTGAGCCGGCCGCTGCTCCATGACGCTGTGTCGCCCGCACATTCACGCTAACAGTTCCCAGTGGTGTTACTTTGTGTACCGTGGTTTCGAATGTTTCACCGCGAGTTGTGTCGAATGAGACATTTTTATTTTGAATGCGTGAATTCTTTATGACTATTCGCCGCAATGGTGGGCTGGCATTATAAGCTGGACTTCGATCGTCAACAAAAACAGCGAAATGTGCTACAAAATGTTCTGTCTAATTTATTCAACAAGACTTCAGACCAGGAAAATTCCGCTAACCAGCAGACTTGGTGGCGACAAAAGTTTTTGGTTGCTACCCACTCGCAACTTCAAAAGTCGCCAGTTTTAAGGAAGCCATCGGAAGATGACATACGCTGCAGTTGTGTCAATCCTCCGGACTTTGCTGCTTTCAAGTCTGATCTTACGTTGCCCGAACCAATCGTGCTGCGCCGCAAAAATCGACCTGCCCCTCAACCCGTGCCGGCAGAGCGCGAAGAGTTCCAGAGACAGCCAAGTGCTGCAGCGCTGCTCGTGGAAGCGCGTCTCCGGGCACAGCGTCAAGACCTTCTCAGTCGTCAGAATAACAAGTGTGGGAACAGCCAACCTCAGAGTTTAGTAGAAATAATAGATGGTGACGACCCTTTTCGTGATGATAGTATTGGACCTCCTCACGATGTATCCAGAACGTGTTCACTACGCAGTAGCTTAGACTCATCGGCAGGTCCTGCATCAGATTCTTACATTGTGTCTTGTACGTGCAACCCTGAGGTAAATTGCGCGTGTGCTTCTCATTCTCGATTTCATGCTTGGAAATTGGTCACGTGTGCCCGTGTTGTTCGTCGGATGTCTACTAAGTTGCGTCGGAAAAAAAAGGTTAGACTCAGAACTGATCACCCAACCACATTACGACAGCGCCGCTTGTTTGTTCACCAGTATAAGAACTACAGTTATCCTTTGCCACCTTCATCTATGAGGAGCAATTCAATGTATTCTACGGAAGGACGTAAAAACATAGTGACAAATGGAAGCCTCTTTCGTAAATCATCTATTTTGAGCGTCCTGCCCAAAACCTCGCGACCCAAATCTAGCTCTCCACCCGCCGGTGTGGCAGCCTCCACTTTCAATGATTTGCAGGGACTTAACGAGAAGACTGAAAGGCCTGTTGAGGACACGATGGCGTGTGATAGCTTAGAAGATCAGGGCTCATCTACACAGTATGGAGAAAACAGTGACGATGGTGAGGGGCATGATACCGATGAAGGAATTTATACTCATGATGAAGCTGAGAGCCTTGTGTCTTTCAAAGACCTATTTAGTAAAGATCCATTTAATGAGGAGTATCCGAAAGCGAAAACAACAGTTTCTCAAGTCGACTCTCCGAAAGATGAGGAAATTAAAGCAATGGTGCATAGATCCGCTTCATTCACCTCTCAAGTTTCTATTGATAAACTTGACTCCATAACGATCAGCCCAGCTAATATATTTGTTTCTTGTGAAAATGTAAAAGAAGATACAAGTACCTCTACCAGTTTAGCAGAACGCCTACGACCTACATGCAGTGCAGACAGCTTGGACGAAGACAGTATTAGTGACTCTGCCCGAATTGACGTTGAAAATTGTGAACGCAATGTGTTGCGCATTCTATTGAATGAGGTAACTGACGTTAACTCGAACTGGATTGCTGGATCTCCTGTCTCTTCTCAAAATTATGGTTATGTCGAAGAAAGAGATGACTCGCAATTCGATGACGCAAATGCTCCTCTGTCCACCGTGGCCGAAGAGTCAGATGAGTACGCAAGCTCGTTATTAGATTCTCTTCTTAGCACTCCTCCTGCACATCCATCAGTGAGCGCTGAACTAGTTCAGGATTTTGAAACCTGTGTAGATTCTTCCAGCTTATTTCTTCCGGAGTCAATGGAAGAAGTGCAGACAAAAAGTATCGAGTTCGATTTGGAGGCCTTAACTTCTGAAAGTGATTCTTTGGAATTTGAAGGAATAGAGCACACTGGTTTGAACTCGTACTCGAAAAATATTGCAGAATTTTACGATACCCGGGAGCTCAGCAAGACATCTGCTGAGCAAGAGCGTGAACTGACGGTTGCAATTACTTTTCTTGCAAATTTTTCTGAACAATATTTGCCTCCGAATGATTTTCCTCACAACTCCATTCACGAATCGGTAATTCCAATCGATGAAAGCACTAACGAGGCCACTTTCAATGATTTTGATTCCACCAGTGACGAGAATAGCGATACTCTAGCACGTAATGTCTTTCCCAGTGCTGCGCTGCAAGCGCAGCAGAGAAACGATGTTGTGGCTATAGAATCAGATTCAAGTAGTTTCACGGTCGAGGACGGAAATAATTGTAAGTCTGCTGATATAACTTTTGGACACTACCGTAACCCGCTCTGGGAGAGAGCAGTAAAGCTCGAAAATGAAGATTCTCCCCCCTCTGATTCAGCTGAGGATGAGGCGAGCCTAGTAGCTGCGGAGGGCCTCCTCCAGGCTGATGACCCCTCGCTGGCCACTGCAGGCTCAGCGCGTCACTTGCACGCATTTATCCGTGAACGAAGCTGTTCCGTGGCGACCCGCGCAGCTTGTGCCGTGCGGCCTGGCGTTAGCGGGACCGTGCCGCCAGCTGCTCACCGTTTCCCATGTCGTGCGAGTGCAGTCGCTCATGCTGCTCCTGTGATTGGCATCGCTCCGGCGGCCGGTTTGGCTGGCGCTGGTAACGCGAGCGCTGCTCTCACTGCTGCACCGCTCGCCAGGATCGTCAATGGGGACACTAGTTCTCACGCCTACGTTGAGCTCCCTAGTTACTGGTCACACGCTCTCCCGCAGGTGCTCTATGCTTTTGAACAATGGGCAGGTTTACCTAGTAATTGATTCTTTGCTGACTAATAACCATCTTTCTCATCAAACGAATAATTTTGGTGTTCGTGAGAATTAGCGCTCTCAGGGAGGAAGATGTGAGGTCCCGAGCTGGTAGGTTTTGTTAATAAAGAATAGTTTTTTTGTTTCTTACTGCTTTTTTGCACTGGGGATCTTGCATGGGAATATACCTTGTCCATACATTCCCCATTCTGTGAACTCCATACTGAATGTGGTCCTCTTTCCTCTCTGTGGAACATCTTTGTTGTGGTTAGAGAGGCTTTGACTAATCTAAGTTTATCCCATTTCTAGCTCAATGAAGATGTATTATTCTGTGAAATTTTGGCAAAGAACGAAATGTTTTGGCATCATCGGGGACGATGAGCAGCAGTGTTATGCTCGAAAGCGCAAAGGGTTAAGTTTCTGTAGAATACTTGAAACTAAGTTTTTACCCTGCTTTCATCTTATGTTTATTAATAATGGAATTGCGCCTCTCAATGTATAAAAAATTGGTAAGTTACTACTTTTGTGCCTTGTGTTTTAGGAATATTATTTATCGTTTCTCATTTATAGAAGTGTTATTTTACTTTCGCCGTGATTCCTCTCAGGAGGATACAACTGTTGTATCTATGGGAATTTGCACTCTCAGGGGAAAATGTGTGGGCCCGAGCTCAGAGTTAGGTAGACCTTTTTGTTGAAATGAAATGTTTTTATGTTAGGGACCACCTTTTTTCGGTTCACTGCTGTCCTGTTTTTCAGTACCTTCTCCTTTCTTCTTCGATTTTGATCTTGTTTCATGAGCTTCTTTCTCAACTTACTGTTTTAATGCCCTTTCTTCATAAATTCTACTTTCCCTTAACTCCATACTAAATGGTGCCTTCCTCTCTTTGTATCGCCTTTGTGGGGGATAGGGAGGCTTGAAGTAACTAATAATAATCTAATCCAATCTTGTTTCATGAACTTCTTTCTCAACTTACTGTTTCTGTGCACCTTGTGCATAGATTCCTTCCTCTCTTTGGAACGCTTTTTTTTGCGGTTTGGGTGGCTCAAACTAACATGTAATCTAGTCTAGCCCGAGGAATCATCAGTGAAAGAATGAATTGATATTTTTGAGACATTCGTAACGGTATTTTTACCTTAACACGTCGACTCCGTATTGTGTACCACTATTTGCTCATTTACGTACCGGTATAAATATTTGGCATTTTAATTACTTAATAATTTTTTTCAGAAAAGATTTTAGCGCCCAAGGAGAAATGATATTATGCCGTTTTATTTTACACACTTCTCAAAATGGATAGAAATGTTTTCAACCGTTTAAGTTGGTTTTCCAATTTTGCTATTTACATCCTAACAAGCCGTAGCAGCCGCGCGAGTGTAGTCAATATGTTGATACTAAATTAGTTTCGACTGTAAACAGGAATGATAGGAAACAAATATTCGGTGCCTATTATCACAGAAAAACTTAGCGAAGTTCAGCGCTGAGTACTGCAGACTTTTCATGCAGATGTCTACAGAAAAATTCACTGCTGATCGCTGTCGATTACCACATGTGGTACAAGCGAAAAATTTCACTGGTAGTCCTCGTCAGCAATCTCAGCCGATGTTGTCAGTAATTTCTGATTGGGTTTAAGTCAGCTTGCAAATCTGCGCCCCAGTATTCTAAACCAACACGAAAATGTCCAAAATTGTTGGCTCGTTTCAATCATATATATATTGGAACATATCAGTGGATTTTGTAGGTTTCAAGCGAAAATCACATTTTACGTATAGATATTTTTCGAAAAAGAATGGGGATCATGACACCGATTTTTCTCGGTAATAATTGGGAATTGCTACTGGTTTTCATACTGCCTATAGAGTATTTAAGCACTCAAAGCTTGCTTTTATCTTTCGTACCGTTACGAGTAGTAGTGTCCCACTCTGTGTCCCACTCTCGGAGGTAGCAGTGACGCTGAAATTACTAGTACGGGACAACGAATTGCATTCCAGACAAAATGCTGCCATCTATTGTGAGACGAGTTAGGAGGGCTGTGACCGCCTGCTGCGGTGCACTGTAGAGCAGCGCGTTTTCATGCTGCTGCTTTGCATCCCTATTGCTTGCACGAGCTGAATTGAAATCACTCTATGTAAAAATTATGGCAATGACAGTGGCTCAGCGTTTTTAAATTATCATTACTTGAACTTGTCACAAGTTCTTCACATGTTAAAAATTAAAAAAAAAGCACTCAACATTTTTTACTGCTCCATGTCAATCGTTAAAATTCTATACCTCAGTCAATCTATAAAATGCAACGTTGCGATGAAACTATCATCATCATCTTTAGGCTGGAAAAAATGAAGTAGATCATAATTTTATACGCTCAAATTAATAAAAAATATCAATCAATTGTTCAAGCAAATGCAGACCCAGTAAAATCACAAAAAATCACATTGTCAGACGACTAGCTAGGAGTAATTTTTGGACTGTACAAATATCGATCACCAGCAGACTAGCTAATATTGCACAGCAGTTACATGTTCATTGTACCAGAGACGCAGGCGAAATGGACGAACGAGTGTATGTTTCAGGCTTAAAAGGCTGCATTCTATTGAAAAGTTTTAAAGCAACGAAACCAGTTATATTTTCGTTGAGAGCCGGTTCAAGCTTGTGAATATGTGATGCTTCCATTATTTGGATATGCTCTTTTTTAACGATATGATATAGAATTTTTTTGAAAAATTTAAAAACGAAGAATAAAATTCTAAACATTTATGGAACGTTTCGGGATAAATCCCATCATCAGCTGAAAAACACACGACATGAAATAAATGTGATCAGTTACAAACACAAACGGTTCACGAGATTATAATAAATTAGATGGAAATGAGAAAGAACTAGACTTATCTTTCAGTGCTGGTCTACCCTTTAAAATATGCAGTGATTCTAAAATGCATACGTCAGTAAAATTTGACCCCTGCCCTATGATTGAAAAATTATTATTAACGATTATTGAATTACAGTTTTCTGCGTGTAAACAGATTGCGTGAATGGGGTGGTTGTCTTAGCCTTGACCCTGTGCGGTAACTGACTCTCCTATGCTGTGCGATCCTCTGTCCTAGGGTACGACCGGTGTAACCGATGTACCTGGATGGAGAACATTTGTGTTTGAATGAAGATCTTCATTCGAGGGCTTACAACCATGATCAATATGGAGAAATTAAAAATAGAGCCTTGATATTTATGCGCAGTTAGTCTTTGTTTTAGGGTCATCCCACTCATACTAGTGTAAAATTTATTAAGAGACTTACATTCTCTTCTTTCACACTTGAATTGATAGATTACACTGGCCCTGTTTAGGTCACTGACGTGGATCCAAAAAAATTATTTCGTGCTAAGAGATCACTGATTTAACAACTTTAGTAATGCACACGAACTTTAATTGCTGTAGCTAGATCTACAGGTTTAAAAAAAGTCTTGACAATGTTCTTGAAGACTCGTTCATCAATTGTGTAATTATTGTGCATTTTGTTTTCATAAAATATGGCAATATGACGTTTATAACACTGAGGACTATTGTTAGTGCTCAGGATTCGGTTGAAAAAAATTAGCAAGAGTTTTGTCAATCAGAAAGTTAAGGAAATTGTTATTGACCAGCAAGCGTTTAACTCTAAGCATCTCAGAATGAAAACTAGCCCAGCTGTCACACACTATAAACTCTATTTATAAAATTATGTATGAAACCCTCTTTGTACATTTTCAGAGCAACGCAATCATAATTTATAGTGTTTGCCGCATGAGAATGCTTCACATACACTAATTTTTGAAAAGTCCCGTGCGAAGCTTCAACCAAGACATCTAAAAATGGTAGTTTTCTATCCACGCCCAACTCGTACGTGAAATTCAACACCGATTTATCTGTCATCAATTTCTTTAACATCTCCCAGTGCTGTACGTTTTCTATTTCAATGAAAATATCGTTTACGAATCTACAGAACAATACCGGCTTAGCAGGCATAAAGGTAATTACCAGATTTTTCTCGTAGAACATATAGAAATTGGCCAACGTGGATCCCAAGAGGGAACCCATTGTTACGCTATATACTAGGCTGAACAAGCTACCATCGATGTATTTAAAAGGAAAAGAGCTTCAGTTGTGCAGATTGTAAGTAACTCATTCAATAGATGACGTGTAAACAGGTTAGGTGGAGAATGGTCTTCGCTATTGTATACGCAATCTAAAATCTCAATAGTTCCGTCAACAGGTACATTTGTGAACAACGACTACATCCAATGAGGTTAATAAACCGCTCGGGGTTTCAAACGTAGCAATGCAATAAATTTGTCGGTTGATCGCAGCGCATATTTCTGGGGAATATACGGTGAAATAATTTTATTCGAGGCCTTTGCAACGGGATAGGTTACAGCAGGAATCTGAGATATTATGGGCCTTAATGGAGGATCATTCTGATTCTTATGTGAAGGATCATTTTGATTCATCGAAACGTTGCATTTTATAGATTGGCCGAGGTATAGAATTTTAACGATTGACATGGTGCAATAAGAAATGTTCAGTGATATCCTTTTTATTTTTAACACGTAAAGAACTTGAAATGTTTCGTAGAGTTGAAAATTTGGGAAAGACATTACCAGAACGTTTAGCGTCTCGATCCATCTTGAGGTAGATTTCTAAAAGCAGAGTTATAATGATTCAACGTATAGAAAATTATTTAGATTTTACTCAAGTCACAAGTCAAAAGAAAAAAACGAACGAGGACACATCAACTGAAAGGCTAAAATGCAGATAAGATATGGCTAAATTTAAAAGAAACCAGTCATGGAAAGAATTAAAGTGAATGCTACAAAACATCCCTTAACGGATAGATTTTGGCTATGCTTTTTCATTATTAGTTTATACTATTTGTTGGGCTGAGCTTTATTATTGGTTTTGCCTGTTTCAATTCTTAATTAAACCTTATTGTTGCGAATGATAATTAAGCTTTGAATGTGCAAGAGGCAGCGAAGACTAGTTTTGCTAAGGTGAAACCTTGATTTTTTGTAGCATCGATTGAAAATTGCATCTGGAACTAATCTCTCGGTTTCAAGTAGCGCTTTGAAAGTTCCAAGACGTTTGGAAATTGATGCACGAGTAGTGATGGGAAAGCACAGGCCTTCCACCTGTGTATGCTGTAGTCTAATGGAAAAGAATACGAAGTCTTTTTAATTCTGGGGACTTGTGGCTGGGCTACATGCGGGACTGCTGGTCCCTTGGGAGCCTAAAGCTAAGAGTTCCTATTTGGGTTATACTACTCTCACACTCAGATCAATACTCGAGCTTTACACGCTGTCGCCGTATGGCTTTGCCTCGACTGTGAAGACTTTCATATTGGCTTGGCGTCGGATGAGTTTCAGTGGTATGTCTGGTATGCGTTTCTGTCATTTGTTCATAATGATTTTTTTTTATTTTAAATCTTCAGTAAATTTTTTTTGGAAAGGTATGAAAATTTAGGGTAAAATTTTTACCCGAATTGGAAAATCAGTAACGAAGGACTCAGTTTCTGTTGCGCTGAGCGTCTTCAATGATTGAGTTATTTTCTTAACAATCACTAAAGTCAGGCTCGGTCATACGAAAAGCGTGAAAAGCTACACCTGTGCCTTCTGTTGGTGATGTAATTTTATTTTGTTAAAAAAAAAACATTGTAAGGGAAAAGTTGTATTTTTTTCACGAAGGTTAACTTCTAATAATTTTAACTGACAATTGAAAGTTTCTTCTTATAATTAAGAGTTTTTGCATGCATTGATGACGTATCCGTTGTAAATAAAAATTTATTCGACATCAATTTGAAGTTAAATTTAATTTGTTCTAAACAATAAAACTGAGCAGTCATGCCATTCTCACTTAAATCGTGAGGGCCCAAGCTGAGGGTTAGGCAGGCCTTCTTTTTGTTAAAAGAGTTTTTTTTGTTATGTTAAAGATTACCTTTTCTTCAGTTCACTGCTGCCCTGTTTCTCAGCACCTAATACTTTCTTGTTAAGCTTTTATCTTGTTTCATAAACTTATTTTTCAATTTACTGTTTCTGTGCATCTTCTGCAGAGATTACCCGTTCCCTTATCTCCATACTAAATGGTGCCGTGCCTTCCTTCTCTCTTCGGAACGTTTATTAGCGGTTAGGAAGGCTAAAACTAATATCTAATCTAATCTGTGGGTTAGATTTTAGAAAATTACTTAAATACAATTTGTTTCTTCTAAGCACGGCCTAGCTCCACATGAGAACTGCGATTCACTCATTTAATTGTAAATAAATCAGCAACCACTTTGGATGATATTAAATAGTTAACATTCGAAATATATGTATTGTTACCCACTATATTTATAATTTTCGTTCTCCTTAAATTCCAATGAAAAACTTACGAAAAAATATTTTGCCATTCAAAACTACCTCCATCTTCGGATCGCCAGTGAAACGCCATCTTAGAGCAGGCCTGAAGATATAGGAGCATTTGGTTATACTTGTATACCAATTGAGAACGTGTTTTCTTCAATGGAGGAGCTTCCTATATTCGTGTTGTTTCAATTGACAGGTGCAGCCAGTGAAGGAGCTGTCGGAGCTCTCAGTGCGCCAGTGTTCCGACGGGCGCCAGGTGGCTCTGGACGACACCCAGATCCAAGCGGGCACTCTCCGACGCCAGCCGAAGAACAGGAAAAATGCACCATTGGTAAGTACCTGCTTACTATCACGCGTCGTTTGAAAGTGTTCTGATCAAAACTTAAGCAGGTGGCGATTATGAATTAGTGTCAAACTATTGGCGATCAGTCATTCGTATCAAATTTAGGCACACACATTGCGCAGGCTATGCACGCACTCCCATTTTCTGCGGTGAAAAATACAGTTTTAACAAGATCTTTGAGGTCTGAACGTGAAAACTAAAAATTTTCCATGTTGATTACTGTTGTGCATTAGATTTTTGTATTATTGTACCTAATTCGTTGCAATTATCCTAACCTAAATTTTTATGTGTCTGGGTGTTACTAATGTATGGCTCATGAAAGAGAGATGAATTGAAGCTGTTTCAACCGTCGTAATTTCATACGCTGGCGGTCTTCGTTTCCCATGGGCGGCGTAGGACGCTTCTGGAGGAACGCAGTTCTCATGAATGGTATAATAATTCGATCTCAACTGTCTATGTTCTCGTCGTAAGTGAAGACTTCGGCGGGAACTAGGCCACTGAGCTTGGCGGAAGGATGCATCGTCACGAAGTATTGTCATTCCTTTAGCACGATGTTTGAGTGTGGACAGAATGCCTTTGAATACGTCAAATTTGTCCAATGTGAAAAATAAAAATGCTAGTCCTTGTCAAGAACATATTTCTGTCCTAATCGTAAGACTTTATGCCGTTGCTGGTCTACAGTTTTATTCGTTTCTACTTCAGTATTGGCACTTTTATTTGTATACAGGCTTATATCCTGACCATAAAAAATCATCCATTGGATTTTTCAGATTCTATCGGTTCTTCTCTTCCTCCAAAAGTCATCATTTGTGAACTTATTTAATTGGAAACGTAACAAAATATTAATCAAGTATCAATTTCCAGTTATGAGTGTGATTATTTTCCTAATTCAGGATCAAGAAAACGGATTTTCCATCATTTATTGAGGATTAGGTTATCAATAAAAAAGGATATTCGTTTGAAATGAATGTTTAGCAGCTGGTATTGACACATAAACGGTGATTGCTATTTGGAAACGTTATGTCGAAGCTCGTTCGTCTCTAAGCAAGTCTGGAAAGTGAAACACCATGTTGAAAGTGAGATGAAGCCGATTTCTTTGATGATGTTTGTAAAAAAAATTGGCGTTCATTGAAACAGGTAATAACTTCAAAATTTCTTGTGATCAAATAATTTCACTGTGCGTCGTTAGCTGAAAATGAATAACAGCTATTGCATGAATTAAAACATGAAAAAGTTGCTTCCACTCTCAAGTGCGAAAATATTTTCTGCAAGTTTTTCATGTGTGTGCTTGCTCTCCTACTTTTATTAGAGTTTGAGAATAATAATTTCATGCGTAAAAATGGTGTAAAATAGGATTAACTTTTCATAATTCAGCCTGAATCGTTCTCTATGATCGCTTTTGAGAGATACGCAGTGTGACACCACTACTAAACTAATGTTTGTTGCAATAAATTCGTAAATGCTTCTTAGATACCCGAACGTGTTCTCAGTCACATGTCTAAATGACGGATTTGCTGGCTCATAATTTATTATGTGTGCATTTTGTGTCTCGCCTTTTCATATCCCAACCTTTCATATTTCATGTACCAAGCGATATATGTTTTCAATTTAGAAACTACAGATGCATCTGTTGCTGTTTCTCCTGAGTGTCTGTTGTCGTTCGTTTTCTATGACTTATATCTCACTCGCTATTTTCTTCTGCTTGGTAGAAAATAGTTCGGTGATGAACACTTTTAGATGATGGAGCGTCAGGAAACCACAGGATCCATGTAAATTATGAAGATAGTTATTAACATTTTGAATTCCTTGTAGTTGAAATACATTGGAATTTTAAGTTTCCTACTCGTAGTGAATTATTTTGGGTATTAAACGATAATATACATATGCTCACATCTGTTCACCTAAGTGAGGTCTGGGTAGTTATGGTTAGTTTAGAACTATATTAGTTTTAATCTTACGAAACTTCCGCTGCACGAAATAACCTGAAACAATAGTCTTCAGTGACGTCTTTTGACGTATATAAACCAGTTTCACTTTTTCTATTAGTGGCTTTGTTGAGGAACTATTTAATATAATAGATTGTACCAAAAGTGCCATGTATTAATAATTGAATGACCAAGCTATTCTTATGAGTTAGTGTGGCATTTGTGTCGACCCGTGAGAAGCATCGGCTGCATCCATGATATTGCGGAACACTTTACGTCCTTGCTATGAGCTCAACTGTAATTCCTATTCTAATCCAAATCAAAACAAATTGTCTTGTAGCCGATGTCTGTTGACAATTTAAGAGCCTTTATTTAATTAGTAAGCCTCTGCCTCGATGTCATCAAGGTTCAATTAGTTATTTTAATCATTGCTGTTCGCTGGAGGGCGCTTGGTTCGGCGCGTCCTCCGACTCGTTCTCAGCGGTCATGTTCGCTTGCACACCTTAGATAATTTCATCTCACTCGCAGTTTTTGCGCTCATTGTCGGGAAGCTTACGTGCCTCCTGTGTGCGGTGCTCGTCTTCATGTTCCTCATGGACTTGTCAATGGTGTGGGGGAGCTGCCCTGGCTCGACATGCTCATTCTTAAAAATCTGCAGTAGTCGTTATCGATTCCAACAAAAACTGGAATCTCTTATTCATGTTGGGCAAAACATAAGATTTAGAGATCTATCTTTTACCATAATTTATTTGTTAATCGTATCCGATTGCTCGCGAGCTGTTTTCTACGATTTGTTGATTGGACGAGTTTTCTAGTGCATGGTTGACGGAAACGATGACTTGACGCGTTAGCTGCGGAGGGCAACTGACATGCTCTGCTTCTATATGACAGGAAGTTGTTGTAAATAATAGAATTGAATGAATTCAGATTGGCAATGAATGAAAGATCCAACGTTTGTATTTTTTTATAAATTTTTGCCCGCGAAAAAACCTGCAGTTCCCAGAGAACGTCCTCTCAGGAGGACTCAGCTATGGTATCTGTGGGAATAAGCGCTCCCTGGGGGAACATGTTAGGCTCCGAGCATGTTCCAGAGGAGGATCATGTGAGGTAAGGTACGTCTTTTTTGTTGAAATATGACCCCTCAGGAGGATACAAATATTGTATCTATGGGAATTAGCACTCCCAGGGGGACAATGTGAGGGCCCGAGCTGAGAGTTAGGTAGGCCTTCTTTTTGTTGAAATTAAATGCTTTTGTTGTAATTAAATGCTTTTGTTGTGTTAAGAACCATCTTTTTTCGGTTCACTGCTGTCCTGTTTTTTCAGCACCTACTACTTTCTTCTTCAACTTTGATCTTGTTTCATGAACTTCTTTCTTATTTTACTGTTTCTATGCCCTTTCTGCATAGATTCCGCGTTCCCTTAACTCCATACTAAATGGTGCCTTCTTCCTTCCTCTCTTTGGATCGCCTTTGTTGCGGATAGGGAGGCTTAAGCTAACTAATAATCTAATCTAATCTGTTGAAATATGATAGTTTTTAATTTCGTTACAGACCATCTTTTTCGATTCACTGATGTCATTTTCACCATCTATGATATTACTTTCTTTTTTAACTTTTATCTTGTTTCTCAACTTATTGTTTCTATGCACCTTGTACATGGATTCTTTGTTTCTGCGAGTCCATAAAAATGGTGCCTTCCTCCTTCCTCTTTTTAGAACGCCTTGGTTTCCGTTAGGGAATCTTGAATTAACCCACCTAGTCTAATCTAACCCAGAGAATGTGTTAGTTAAAATTTTACTCTCTCCCGTGTTGGCAGAAAGATTTTTGTTGAATGATCCTGACTGGTGTTACTTGCTCTATTATTTCGAGTTTACGCCCGCGTACAGGCTACTCGAGCTATTTCGTATTAAATCGCTATGCATAAATGTATTAGTGTTGTTCATAAGGTCAAAGATTTATTATTAGTTTCCCCTAAACGTGTTCGACCAAGGGTGGCATAGAATATTTTACATTTAAAACTTTTATTGCTTCGTGGTCATTCTTTGTGTTTCAAGTGGAACATGATGACCTTTTCACTTGTTTTTATCAGATAATGCTGGAGATGAAAGAGTAGCCGTAAAAGAGCAGTTTTTGGTTGCAGCAGTGCTTGGTAAGACTGTCACTACGAGGCTTGTCTATACATTCAATCAATAACGTATTGCCAACTTTTTTGGTTTGATGCTTTGTGTGGAGGGTGCAATGCATCATTTCGCACGCTGGAGCGCATGCCCATGAACAGCCTCCTTTTGGTTGCTTATCTAGAGTGAGTACTGCCGCTCGTGCCCAATATATCTGAACGCTCGGCAAAAACTGCCCCCACCTGTCTTGCGCCATCTCCGTGAGGCCTCTGTGCTGTACACGACCGCTTCATCTGCACGGCCCTAACAACAGCGTTCCTTTAAATGTGTCACACGGGCACTTGTTTTTACGCTTCATTCATGTTTCAACTAGGGCTCATTTGTTCTTGAAGGTTCTGATTGCATTCTGGCTTGTCGATTTTCATTCATAAACTGGATTTAAAGCGCCTCATACCGTTATATCTTTGAATAAATATTTTGCATTCGGTCATCTTTGTGCGTACGTTGTTTTTTAGTGTGAATCTTCTTGAGTATTTCCAGATTCAGATATTGTGTAGTCATGGGCCGGAAAGTTTTATTCGTCTTCATTTAGCCTAATCCGTTATGCATGTTATTATTTTTTACTCCAATGTATACGTGCACTTAGCGAGTATTTCTGGTTTCATTTTTGTCATTTCCAGACTTATGCGGTGTCAGTGGTCGTATCGCGTGTTCGTGAATTACGAGCATGGTTTTATATATCTTATTCTCTTCCAAACACAGAAGGGAAGACCAAGTCTTGATACCTTTGTATTGTTCAGTCGCACTTGTGTGATCCCTCAGGGGGATGCAACTGTGGTGTATATGTGGGAATTAGTGCTTCTAGGCTGAAGATGTGAGGTCCCGACCTGAATGATGGGTAGGCCCATTTTTTATAGAATATGATTTAGGTTTTGTTACAGACCATCTTTTTTCGATTCACTGCTGTGTTTTCCAGCACTTATTCCTTTCTTCTTCCACTTTTATCTGGTTTAATAAACCTCTCTAAATCTTGCTGTTTCTATGCGCTGGGTATAGGGATACACCTTGTACATAGATTCCCCGTTCTCTCTTCATTTCATACTAA
Source organism: Platorchestia sp. MABIK (assembly GCA_014220935.1). NCBI lineage: Eukaryota > Metazoa > Arthropoda > Malacostraca > Amphipoda > Talitridae > Platorchestia > Platorchestia sp. MABIK. Next base: position 30,789 of record JACJUY010000362.1, read on the forward strand.
ATGGTGCTTTGCTCCTTCCTCTCTCGAAAACACCTTAATTGTGATTAAGCAGGCTTAAATTACTTTAATTCAAATTCAATATCCCAGGTGTTGGGCAAGAACATGGTAGAGCCTCCAGAAGCATACCTTAATTCTGACTACCTTGACGATTTATGAAAAGGGGAGATTATTCTAGGACTCGACATTAGCAACGACTTCCAATCCTGACTGCTATCTGTCTTGAGTTGCTTCCAATAACTTATTTCATGTTTGTGCTCGGATGAGAACATTGCGTTTAATGGCATGACAATTAATGTCAGCATATGTTCATGTCTTACTGAATTTTTTCTAATAATGAAGTAGTTTTTGGCGTCTAAATAGCAGTTGCTGTTAAGTTATGTTAGACACCCATCTGATGAGTCCGCCGATAAATTTCTTGCTCGTCTCATAGAGGACTTGGTCGTGATCTCATTAGACGCCGTGTGGCCATAAAGCCTCGTGCTGTTCAATTGAGACGCGCTCCGCTCAGGACTGTGTGGAGGAGAACTTTATTGTAAGACGTTTGGAAGTTTTTACTGCTCAACATTTGATACTTTCAATTCGAAACCTTTTCAAGTCGCACTCCAAAATTGATTTCAAAGTTCTTAAAATATGGTTATTCATTTTTAGGAGCTTTTTTTTACTATCGTTCCGTCTGCTGCGAATAATTAGTATAACTACCGATTGTATAGTTCTGCTAAGCAGTAAAGTGGGCGAGTTGTCTTAACTTGTAAGTAAGTTTATTGTAAGAAGTTTGTGTTCATTCGTTTGAAAGTTTATTCGTTTGAAAGTGTAATTCGCTTGACTCATTCTTGCTCGAGTACTTTTTAGCCCTGATTCTGGCCACCAGTTGATTTTAAACTTGAAGAAATGAATTTTTTTCACGACTTTTTTCCCTTTTGTCTCGAAGTTTTACCCTATTTTCGAGGAACTAATTATTCAGCTGTAAATCGTTCTATTGACGAAAAACATGTCTTTTGTGTATGCGTTTTCCACAGCACGCGAATTTAAAAACTTATTATTTTAACATCTCGTGTAAAATCGAAGCTAAGTTGTTCACCGTCTTTGAAGTCTTTCTCTTTATTGTTTCAATTATGTGCCTGTGAGCGTTATTTATTCTGTTTTCATTTCAGCAAACTATTTTTCTCATTGTTTCTGATTGTTTACGTTCTGCTTTAAATATCCCAAACTTGGTGAATTATTTGTGAAGCTTCAGTTAGTGTAAACCCGTGAGCCCCTCAGGGGGATACAACTGTTGTATCTATGGGAATTAGCGCTCCCAGGGGGACTATGTGAGGGCCCGAGCTAAGGGTTAGGTAGGCTTCCTTTTTGTTGGAATAGAATAGGTTTTTTGTTCTGTTATGGACCAACTTTTTTCGGTTCACTGCTGTCCTGTTTTTTCAACACCTACTACTTTCTTCTTGAACTTTGATCTTGTTTCATAAACTTCTTTCTCATCTTACTGTTTCTATGCCCTTTCTGCGTAGATTCCACGTNNNAATCTAATCTGTAAACCCGTGAGTCAATTTTCTATGCGTGTGCTATTGCATCTCGTCTCCACAGCAGCATGCGCACTATGCCAACATTCTGATTGCAGGTTTCGGCTTGGAACGCACTCGACAGCAAGTTCTCGGCAGGTTATACTGGCAGTCTGGCACTCGTGGAAACCAGAGTTTTGCTTGATAATAAACGTTATATGAACGCGTTGCTATGTTTCTTTTTAATGCATAAATCTGCCATTTAGTTTTTCAACATCTGCATTTCCTTGCGAAATGAATCTATTTATATTTAAGTGCATCTAGAGTTTCCAATGGAATTTTATTTCGTTCAAGTAATGAAACATTTGGCGACTGCTTCAGGGGTGAAAGAGTTCTCAGTCCTTGCTCTATCCCTTCCCATAATGGCACAATTTTAAGGTCTCACGATAGTGTTGGTATAAAAAAAACGCTTTAATATTTCAGTGAGCATTCGAACTTATCAATTACGGATATTTTTTCTGTGGGTGGAGGTGCTTTATCACTAGATTTACAGAATATAGCTGGATGACTACATGGTGGTGGTCATTTTGAGGACTTCGGTATTATGGCTGTCGAAATAATAAGCCGCGTTAATTCCGCCATTGTGGCTTGTATAATAGGTCCAGGCGAATGACGAGATAACCGCAACCAGCATAAAGCCACACCTGCATCGCTTCACTGATGGGAGCATGTCGTACAGATCAAAGGCTTCCCTTGTTCTTTCATGAACTCGGCTATTTACAGAGAACGGAATAAGTGATCACTAATCTAACTACGTACGTGATTCTATCATTTTTTAAGTGTGCGATTTTTTAAACAGTACGTGTTTTTATTCTCCGAGATTCTGAAATTCCCCTTCTTGAATGAAAATATGTCACACGCACGTTCAGAAATACTCAACACGTTTAGACGACTTCGTACCGCAAGTTTTGAAATCGAATTCATTAGTTAAGTATTGAGGTCTGTTGTCACGTTTTTTGTTGATATTTCAAGGCCTTGACTAGTGTTGTCATTAAATTATCACTACCTGTTAACTCTAGTTTGGGCCAAATTGTCTTCTTAGACTTGAATATTTCAATTGACTCATCGCTGGCTGTGATGTCGCTCGTGAATTAAATATTCCAGGACTCTCGACTTTTCAGCCAGTGATCTACATCACATGCTGAGCTGATTTGGCAACTACGATTGGATTTCTTACGACGCTAAAATTTATGGTCTGTCATCCGATTTGTATGTGATGAAAACAGAACATTCCCAGTGAAATATTGCGAGTAAGGGTTCAAATTAAATGGTTGAGGCAAATTTTTGAAGAGATGTTAGGTGCAAGAAACATGGAACGACTGCCTGATAGTGTAAGCTGTCTCAGTAAAGCGGCAAAGTGAAAGAAAAAACAACTGTTGATAAATCGTTCATGCATATCAGTTGATAAAATCTTTGTTCGTACGTCCATGCTGTGCGTGCGACGTGAGGTTTGAAGGAGACAAACATTGAACAGAGACTCCTCTGTGAGACCTGAATTTCCTGTACCTAGCCACATGTGTGGTACGTATATAGCAAAACGCCTTGCTTGGTTGGTATAGCAGCGCATATGGTATGTTATTTTATTGAAGGTGACCTGGTGTGATGCTTTTGCAAATGATGGTATCTTGAGCCGCAAAGTGTTTACGATATGAGATCTATAGTGTTCCTCGTGTTGGGGAAAAACTGGGCTGTCTCGCAGTTCATTGATGGGCTTTCCCCTAACTCAATAGCCAATATGCGCAAGGAATTGCATACGCAAGGAATTGCATATTTGCATACTTTGTAATTTTTCAATGTACGCCTAGTATTTACCGAGCAATTCCCTGTTTCGATACAGGGCGAACATTGCATGCTGCTCCTCACGAAAAGGACTTTCAGTCCTGTAATTTGATGCAACTAACCTTTATAAACGAGCTTGTTGTGTACTTGATGCTCTGGCCGTGCGAATTTTTGAAGCTCGAACTCTTCTCAATGCATTTATTACAAGACTTCAGTATTAAAACCCCGCTTATTTAGATTCGTGGAGCTGTAACTGCAAGTTTGAGACTCTTAATCTTTTCAGCCTGATCTATTTTGCAAATGCAGTGTAGTTTTACACCTACCAATTTTTCTATTCATGGTCATGTGGTAACACTAAAACATGATAACCCAAATCAGACGAATGCTTCGTTCTTGTATTTACAGTGCTAAATCTTGGCTGAATTTGGCATCATCGAAATTTTGGCAATATTCTGCTTCTAGAGTACACAGTAACTTTTAAAATGATTTGCTCGTATTACGTGGGTAGTTCAGAGCATTTTGAGTGCTTATGATAGTGCTGTTTGTGTAGATGACCTCTTGACTTGCTCTTTCAAGAAAATATCTAGTAGATGTCGTAGTGGCTGTTCCGTGTGGAGCAGTTATGCGCGCACGGTCGTGTAAGTGGCCGCTTACTGCGAGCGCAAGTCTGGTTAATTAGGCCCGCGCCGTCCTGGAGCTATGGCTTCATTCGTGTGATCTTCCGAATAGATTTGAGGTGTAATGCTCTTACGGTGAGACTTACTGGCTGCATTATGTCGTTCTTATCAATATTACTAGCTTGTTCGTTTTTATACGTGTGTGAGATTTGATCATTATGGGATACTCCCGCAAACCAGCGTGGTACTGGGCTTCCTGCTCGCTCGTTTTTTGTTTCACATTTATTTTTGCTTGAAAAACTTCTCGTTTAGTACTCGTCTGACTCAGGTTGCTTATGATTGCGTCAGTGTTGATAAGCTTTTTTTTTCGTTTCTGACTACGCATTAGTCCCCAAGAATAAATTCTATTTTAAACACAGTGCTAGGGTTTTAGCATGACTGTACTGGCAACCGTTTCAACATTTACGCTCCTCACTTGCATTTGGTGTAAGGGCTAAAATGCAGCTGTCTCTCTTGTTTTTGTACCGGCTGGGATCTTTCTGTTTTATTTGTTAAATTTATAGCTTTGAGTTATCGTGAAATGCTAATCCAGCATTTAGTCGACTTGATTAAATGTAGGTTAATGACCATGCATGTCTGCATACATTCGTAACTTCGTGATCAAAGGAGTGTCGAAAATAGCCAATGGCTAATGAACAATGTTTTTGCTGTGTAGTTGACTCTTTTTTTCCTTAATCTGAATTTTTGTTTGTTGTGTTCTTCAGAGTCGAGTTTTTCCCTTTCCCGTCCTTAAATGAGGGCTTCACGTAAAAATAGGCTGCAGTTCGCTCAATCGGCTCTTCGTGACATAGTTGATCTTATTATATCTTTAATGTGTAAAATGGATAGCATGAACCTTTGTCATAGGATGCCTATCTGTCACTTAGAGTTCCTATTTCCCCTTTCTTTGGCCTCAGACAGAACCTTCAATTTCGTGTTCGGTGTCGACTCATTCGGTGGTTTCCTTCTAAGTGAGATCACTCATTCCTCGCTAACTGAATTGGTGGATTGAAAGGTAAATAGACACTTTTGCTGACGAAAGTACAGATTTTTTTATGTACGCTGCTAATTTTTTGAGTGAACATCTCTGTAACGGTTGTTTCAAAGGCTCGTCCCATTTTCGCCTTTGTGAAACATTTTTTCGCAGGAAAAATTTTAGCTGCTGTTATTCATATACCTCTCGTTGCTAATGGCGTTTTGTCCGTAAAGATTTTGTGAAAATATTGTCCTGTGTGCGGACGCTCGAAACAGAGTTGATTACTACGATGACAGTATAGTGAGACGGAAGTATTTATTACACTTGAAATAAGTCAGGCCCTCCACCCTCAAATATTTGACTAATTCACTTAGTTTTATTGGTACAATTTTTATTGAAAACGCAAATTGAACCATTTGGACGATTAAATTCTATTGTTACTGGTTCGAAGCTTGGAAATCATCTACCATGATTTAACTCCTGAATTTAAGGCTGCTGAAACAAAATGAGAATATTTTTAAGAAACTCTCTATTAGGAATTGCTTCGATAGTATTACTTTTTATGCCTGCCAAACTAATTTTAAGTTCTTTTATACACACTGGAGTTCGTATTTTCGGCCTATGTTGTTTGGAATCGGAGAAGTTATATCGTTGAGCACGTCTGTATCTGCTAATAAGATTATTATGTGGAACAAAAAGCCGCCAGCTCTAGCCCTCGATCTTTGATGTACGATTGCAGTCCGATCTCGCGAGTCAACGTTAACGTGTGGGAGGATTGGAGTCACTCATTCATTCCGATTCAGCGTCGACGAAGGCCCACTCCAGCCCGTGACATTACTTGCAAAACGCTCTTTTGTAAGATGGAGTTCGACCTTACAGAAGAATGACTTGATGTCTATACGAAGGAGCTTATTTGGCCGTGCTACCTCCTGCGTGATCGCGTTGGAGTGCATTACCAGGAACTAATTAGAGCTGCCTGGGCGTAGCCTGCTTGGTGCTTTGCCCCCCGCACTGTCTTTTTATTTCGAACTTCCTGGTAAGTTGATCACCACTGCGGCTTCAAGTGTTTGATTTGCTTCAATTGTTGACACCGTTTCAGATTCAAGCTCATCGAATGTGTGTGTGTTCGACGATACATTTATCCAGCCTCTGGCTCCTGAATATAATTAAAGTGCAGCCCGTGAGCTGCTTGTCAGTTCATCAGGGCTTTTTGTGCGTGGGTTGTCTTGTGGCTTAACTTTTTATGTGCTTTAATGGCTTCCACGACATGTCCTTCGAATAAGGTTAGTCTCTTGCGTCAATTTTTGGCTGTTATTTTGGCAAATAGAATAATTTCACTGCATGGCATCATTTCGATGTGTGTGTAATGCATAACTCTGTGATTGTTACCCTAAATTTGGGCTAAAATAATCTCTGCAAGGTGGGGTGCATTAGCCAGATTTTATCTTGGAAGTGTTAAATTCACGCGTGTTATCGAAGGCTCTTGAGGCACGTGAAGTGGCGAGATGTAACTGCAAGCCGTCTGCTGACCTGGTCAGCACCGCGGCACCGCGCGTGAAGTGGCTCGGCTCTACAGCTTCGTGTGTAGCACGGGTGCTAATGTCTTCAGCCGGTCTGGCTTATGTTCAGCGCTCTTGTGTGCTCAACACTAGGCCCTCAGTGTGCGCATTAGCGCTCACTACTTCGCTATTTTGATGCCATTAGCGAGTCGAGATCAATGCTCGCAAGTACTTTCTCCTTTAGCAAGTCAAGAAGCAAAATATCATGCTTTAAGTTTCTGAATGTTTTAAATGCTCTCATATCCAGTTCATCTCAAGAGCTTTAGGGGAAAGAATCGGACAGATTTTTCGCGGAGTTTTGTAAAGTAAGGCTTCAAGATGTGAGTTTTTCTAGTAATCTCGTACGAGTGAAAGCTGAAGTATTTCCCTTTTCGTTATGACTTTCACTTGTTCAAGTCGGGGATGCGCTGTATATCCCTGTTTAGTTTTTAATTATTCAATCGCAATGATATGTTGTGATGAACGCAAGCTCTCCGTCCTTCACTTGCTAGGACGGCCAAAACAAGACTCGCTAGGGACCAACTCAGAGGTAGGCGGGCACTCGGTAAACACAGTGCTGGTTGCCTGATGAAAACGCTCGTCAACCTCTGAAGTATCCCATTCTGCACGCGAACAGCGCAGCTTCGGGCCCTATTGCGTCGTAGGTGCTTTACGTTCCGCCAGTCAAAATATTCATGTTGCTTCAAAGTCGCGCTCGCTCGTAAGCTTCGCCTTGGTGTGCCTTGTGTGCTGTCGTACAAGCAGGAGTTGGACCAGCTGTTGCATGTTGCGATTCTTAGTGTTTCTTGCGTATGTGTTGCCTTAATGCTGGAGCCAGAAATGAATGATTTAATCCTGGAATTCTCGTAATATTTTGGTTTCATAGAAAGAAATGGAAATAATGGTTTGTATTCCATCTTGTGTTCGTGTGAATCAAATTATCGGTTGTCGTATCGCAAATATACTCTAAATTTGGCCGACTTTCAATTCAATTTTCCTAGTTCATTGTTGGAAATTTTCTTCGTACTGATCTTAGTACAGTTTCGTTTTGAAAGCTAAGCTTGTTTCTGTCTTTTTTAAAGATTGAATGAGATTTTTACTAAACATTCTTTGCCATAGCTTTTCGGGTGTTGGTTCCGTATAAATTGTTTCCTATTGTGGGGGCTAAAACATTTCCCTGGAAAAACAAATCTTAATATATTTTGTGTGTAGATTTCGCTTGCGTTTTCGATGTTGAAAAATTGAGGCATTTAGTGATGGCGTAGCACCTGCTTCGTTTTTACCGTTTCCCAACGTGTTACGCTTCAATAAGCTCCTCCTCGTCGGAGGATGCATTAATTATATCGAAGGGCATTTGCGCTCCCAGGAGGGAAATGCGAGTTCCCGAGCTAAACGCTCAGCAGGTCTTCTTCTGGTTGAAATAAAATGTTTTTTCTTTTGTTACGGACTATGTTTCGGTTCTTTGTTCAGTTTTTTTGGTACCTGTAACTTTCTTCAACATCTATCTTGTTTTAAAACTTTTCTTTTTAATTTAATATTTTATGCATCTTGTGTCCTTAACACGTTAAGTGCGGCGTGAACCCCCGGTGGTCACTGAAAGGACTTTCGCTATGCAGCTAACCGATCAGTAATGAAATTCTCAATCTTAAATGTAGGCACGATCCATTTAATGTTCCTTTCATTTCCTGAATTAAATACTGAAATTTACTTTGATTGAAACTGAATATTGACGTTGAGTTTAACCCGCTGCCCTTTACGTACGTGTTGAACTCCATACTAAATGATGTCTTCCTCTCTTCGGACCGCCTTTTTTGCGGTTTGGGAGCCTTAAACGAACTTATCTAATCTAATCGTCAATGAGCTCTCTCAGCTTAGAGAAGAATGATTTTCCGTGGATGGTAATCTTTGTCTTCCGTTTCATATTTTTCACAGATTAGACGATTTTTAGCTCGTAGTCTAGTGATATGAGACGTATTAAACTTTCACTGCAATAGAAGAGGTGGGCCCTCACCCTGTTGCAGCAGAGGATGTCAGTGAGCCGTCGGTTATGGGCTACAATGGATGAACATGGACCATTTACTGTGTGAAAAAAGCCGTCATGACTTCTGATACCGTAGAAACCCGCCTCTGGGGCCTGTAAGAAAACTTCTTTATCGCTGACCAGAGTGTAAGGTGAGAAGCAATATCAGATCCAGCTACAAGAGACATAGCGGCTGAGAGAACAATTCAAACAACGCTGCAGATGGAGTTGAAAATACTAGGTCCACATACCGTTAAGAAAGATATCCATGCTTCACGTAAGCTTTTTTGAAAAAACGGGCTGATTTCTGCTGGAAGTTCAAGAATTTGACATAGGTCAACGGCTGAAGGTGATATTCAGTTGCAAGAGCACGTTCAAGTTGGTCAGAAGCTGATAAAATATCGTTTGTTGCTTCTGAGTATATCCAGTTACGACCCACCATGTATCTTTAAAACAGCGAAACAGTAAGATTATGGGAAAGTACATTTTTCAGTGAGGGGGAGTTAGGATGGACTTTTTTCTCTTCTGTGTAAAATATAATCATTAGGCAGTAGACTTTAAGTGTCACCGTCTTAAGTCATCAGTGGATAGTGCTACTGTACTTAATTTTACAATACCACATGAAGGGGTATGGATAACTTTCTAGTTTTTCAAATGGTGTATTGAGTTGAATGGAATTCTCTTCCTTGCCTGATTCACATTTGTCAACGTCGGTGGTAGTGAGTGTGGTATAATGAAATATTTACTACGAGACTTCAATTAATATCGTCCCCTGTCATGAGATACTTCTTACTGCTCGTCAGTATTCTTATTTTCCGCTGTTATTGCGCCTAGAATAAGAGCTCCTCCAGGAATGTAAAGAACGAGGAAAGGTTTCCTCCTTTCACGTGCTAAAGCAAGTGAAGTAGCTAAAATGTTATCAGAGAATCAAGTTAATTCCAGAATTTAGTGAGAGTACATGTTCTTTAACGCATTCACTGCGACGTGAGCCCCCTGGGGTCACTGAGGGGATTTTTAATATGCTATTAACAGACCATTAGTTACTAATTGGATTTTTACAAGTACTCAAAACTAAATGAAGGCATGATCTATTAATGTTGTTTTTTCAAAATTGATTCATGAAAATGACTTCAATTTGAGCTGAGTATTGAACTTCAGCTTAGCCCGCCTTGGTCAAAATGTGAAAGTCGTTTAAATGAATGTCGATCAATCACAGTTGGATTCCCTCACGTGCTTATTGACGGTTAAGGCTAATTTCTATCAGATTTTGAGCTTGTCTTTATTTCGCTACTACTCAAATGCTACTATAGTCTAATATATCCTTTATGCTTCTATACTGAACCAAACTTTTCACATTGTGTGATTTCAGTGGTTTCGTGGGCAACGTGGGTAGAACGGCCATAAAGATGTAATGTAATTAAGATTGGGTTGTTAAGATCAAGTGAGACAAGGCTAAGCTCTTTCGAGTTTAGTGTACAGGCTCTGGAAATACAATTAGGGTTTTGAGAAACGATCATTTTGAATCATATTGAGACGTGTGGATAAGTGTTTTTTGCCAGTGAGCGCAACAAGCAGTAACAGAATTGAACGAGCTATGCTTATTGGTGGCCGAGGATGGTGTGCTTGCGAGGTTCAATGGCTGCAAAAAATGTGCGCACTTTAACGCTCATGGCTTGGCTTTGCATGTTGCTCGTTAGAATTTGCCCGGTCTGCTGGTTCAAGAATTAAGTGGGAAAATATCAGTATTTAGCCTGATGATTAAAGTTATGTGCAGTTGCTAGTGTGTATGTTCAAATTATTGTTTGTAACATTGAGTACCCATATCCTTGACTTCTGCGTCCGAGCATCTACTTGTCAAGCTCGCCTTCCTGATTACGCGTGGGGCTCTGTGTTTCTGTTGGAGCCAGTATTAACATTCTTACTCTAGTATTTCCTCCGAGTGTGCCAGTAAATTATCGTAATCATAAAATCTTATCCATAAGCCGATAACATCTGGCCCACGATCTTGCCTATAAGGTTTAGTGCCTGCATAAAATTCATGTGAGCGTGGTAGGTATTGGTCGTTTGGCATGTACAAGCGCAAAGGTTATTAGCGTGTGCACTTCGTTGTTGGGATTTTGTGGCTTTTATCGTCCCTTAGAATTTGTGAAATGCAGCAGTGGGTGCAGTTCTCCGAGCTGCAGCATGCACCTCAAGTGTAGAGGTCGTGTTGCCTTCGCCTTTCGTTCTTGTCAGCCCGTGAGGTGCAGCGACCATGTTTGCTCCAGCAGTCACATGTTGCAGGAGAGGTCTCAAACTTTTAAAATTACAGCTTGAATCGTTTATTCAAATTATAATGGTCCTCTAGTTAATGTTGTGACTGCAAAAAAGCCAATTCATGTTATGGCTTTGCGATCAAAATTATTAATTTCAAACGAGAAATGACCGAATGAAAGGAATGATTACAATATTTTCAAAGTAAATCTCTTTTTCCAAAGTACAAATATAAGGCATTGCACTGCCTAGAAGAGATTAACTAGTTAATTTAAAACTGGTGGCAAGAAGGTACGAAACTGCGGTGGTATGGTCTCCAAAGCTATTTGTGTGCTCGCAAATTATATCAGCAAAGTCAGATAGGCCGGCAGCTGAGCTAATTTTTTTGCCCTTCTGCTGCAACTGTTATCTGATGCATAATTTCGAGGCTTAGAAGTAGCCTATTATTATCTGCAACGCCAATGATTCTTATCATTAGTCATTCAGTAATGGAAGATTTTCGTAAGCACCTCGTTCCGTGCTAACCTTTGAGCACTGCACTTGTCCCAGTTCGTGAGGCCTGCACCTCCTGTCCTCCTTCCTAGGGGAATATGTGAGGTCCCGAGCTGAGAGTTAGGTAGGCCTTCTTTTCGTTGAAATGAAACGTTTATTGTTATGTTTACGATCATTGTTTTTCGGTTTGCTGCTGTCATGTTTTTCAGCACCTACTACTTCTTTTATTTTGCTTCATGAACTTCTTTCTCAACTTACTGTTTCTATGCACCTTGTACAGTATAGATTCCGCGTTCCCTCAACTCCATACTTAATGCTGCCTTCTTCCTTTCTCTCTTTGAAACGCCTTAGTTGCTGCTAGGGAGGCTTTAACTACAATCTAATCTAATCTGTCCTCGCAGGCCTGGACACGTGCCTGCAGGTGTCGGTAACGTTGTGTGGGTAATGCAAGCTTACTGGCCTGCTAATTTGAATGTCTTGTTATATTGTGAGTCGACTGCTCCTTTCGCAAATATGTAGGGTTCTATACGGCGTCAAAAAAGAGAAACCAAGGTTTGAGGCCTAAAATTTTCCTAGTGAGTTGATTCCTGTAATTCGTTTCGGTCAAGGTCTATAAATTTTGGAAAACATTCGCTGTGTATGAACGTTCAGCGAATGTATATGCGACTACTGTTGCAATATTATGCTGATGGCCGAAAAATGGCTGGATTGTCCTCAAGGTGCTACCTGTGGGCAAACTTGAATGTGCATCTGAGTGTGAACGTGCAACTGCATCTCCTTACTCAAATTTTCAGCTTGCTGTGTGAATATGATTTCAGGCTAAAGCGGTTCATACCCCCGTATTCCGAAGCATATTGTAGTTGGGATCAGTAACAATTATTGTTTTAATACTGTTTAACACTTCTTCATAGACAAAAATTCCTTCGACATTCACTATGCCCTTAACAAGGGTTTTGAAGCCTCTCGCAGTTGCTCAGTATATCAGTTTAATAAGCACATTCACAAACAATTTCAATATCATGGTTAAGCTTTCATTTCATGAAGTGAGACATAAGCCAGCTGACGAATAATGACTGAAAGAATCGTGAAAGCAATTCGCCACAGTACGCCAGTACTGATTTTCTCGGGACAGTTTTCTGTGCAGAATCTACTGTGCTGCCATACAAATTTTTTACGTCATCATTAGTTGCATAAGAGAATCGCGTGGAAAACATTAAATTGTAAGTTCTCAGGAATCACATAAGTGATTGATAATAAGTTAGTTCCAGCCTCCCTTACCACTACAAAGATTTTCAAAGAGAGGAAAGATAAAGGCATCATTTAGCATGGGGTTAAGGGGACGCGGAATTCATGCACAAGGTGTGCTCCCGCCCTGGATCCCCTGCGTTTAGAAATAGTAAAGTGAGAAGAAAGGTTAGAAAACAAGATAAAGTTGGAGGAAGTCAGAGGTGCTGTAAACAGGACAGCACTGAAAGGGAAAAGGATGGGCTATAACAAAGCAAAAAAAAAGTATCTTATCAAAAGAAGAACGCCTACTTAGTTCTCAGCTCGGGACCTCACATTTTCCCTGCGATAACGGGTTACGAAGTGTTTCAGTGATTTGGTCGAGTTTACTGACGCTCCACCTTCCAAACCGGCCGTTGGAAACGTATTTTTTGTAATTCTTTGCATTCACTGCATCGTATTGGCTTTCCAGATAGGTTTGTTGCTGTGTTTCCATTCCACTGAAATCATTAATGCTCATACGAAGTAACACACGGATGACGTTTTATTTGAACGGGTCGTTCGCCGTGGAAGATTTGAGATGCTAAAAACGTTTTTTCTAACGGTATAATTCCATAATATAGTACAGTGTAGCTGTGCGGTTCGGTAACAAAAGGCGCTGTTTTAGTTCATACAACGTCAAACTTTATTTGAGACACTACATATGACTTTCCTTATAGCCTACTGTAAATTCACACGTTTGAAAAAATTCATTCCTACTAAGCTTGGCTGCTGCGTTCAGTTTTGTATAACCATCCTCAACTTGGAATTCTGTTCTGTTCTGGCGAGAATTGAAGTACATAATTTAAAAATGTTCTAAGATCATTTGATTTACGAGCTATGTAACCATTATTATAAATATCACCCAGCATCAGTAAGGATGTGTATCACTGGACTGAAGCTCATTCTAATGTAATTTTTATATTAGGTTGAAATTTTGAGGTTTGCTGTCAACGGCTACACATTTATTGAAACATGTCTAATCGAAACAGAATACGTCACTTGTTCATATTTCATTGAAATTATCTGTAAATCAGGCGCCCGAATTTGCTGCTGCAATGCAACGCTACGGCAATGAGATTCGCTATGTACAGCACCGCAAACAGGTAGGAATGAAATATTTGACAAGAGGCTGCCTTGTTCGAATGGAAGTTCACTGAAAGAAAGAAAAAATTAGGACAAAATGCCAAACTCTTAGCATATTTCTCTGTTGGAAGCCGCTCTAATCTGCAGTAATCAGCTCGTGAGAGAGCCACGTGTCCCTGAAACTGTGGACAAGCGAAGACATTCCCCTTGAGAGATCGCAAGAATACCATTTATTATCTCTTAGCGCCAAGTCTTCACCCGCGCTGTTGGACAATTTTCTATTTTCTCTTTAGGAGTGCAAAGTCCTTCCGAACGCACGCTGCAGGACTGACTATGTTCTGTCATTCATGTGTTGAGGAGCGCGAAGTCCTAACATACGCTGTAGGACATTATCAATATCCTTAGCACACGCCTGCTAGGGGGGCTGAGCTACACGAGTGAAGGCGAGTACGGAAGTGGGCTCGCTGCGTCCCGCATACACGCGGTGGACCACTAAACCGGAGCTCTGGTATTAAGTGGTAATAACTCGGTAATTAAATTATGTTCGTACGGTCTCCGTTTTTTGGAGAAGGGACTATATTAGTGATGCTTGAGTTTTTAACGTTTTAAAATCAGAGTTTAAGTTTTTCAATCGGACCCTTCTAAGGCACATGTTTTATCAAAAAATATGTTTTGAAATACATCAGTAAATGCTTACTGTGGTCTCGTTTTTTTTCCGTGAAGTGTTGTAAAACGAATGGACCAATTGGTTGTGTGAGAATAGAGCGACGGGGTGTCGTGTGCTGGAGGGACGGCGGTGGTGGCTGCCGCTGGCCAGGTGTGCCGTGTAGGAGGCCTGTCGGCGTGTTGGTGTCGCTGAAGGACTCGCGCCTCCGACGAGTCCTGCGCTCTCAGTTCCCGTTCTCCTGTGGCCGCGTGCGCCGTGTACGAGCCGCTCTCAGTGTGTGCTCTCCTCTCCCCGCTCTCCCTCCACCGCTACTATGCCCCTCTTAATCAAACTATTTCATTAACTGGACCTCCTCTTTAAAGTGTTAGGTTCACTTTTTACCGTGTCTTCTTAGTGCTGTGTCGAAACAAATTTTTCAATTAGGCAAAATTCGGATTATTTCGTAATGCCAGGAGCTTTCGACTTCTTCGGTAGGTTTGAAACTTCATTGCGCACTTACAGCAAAGATGCTCGACCTCTCCCTGAATGTCCTCATGGTGTCCACAGCCCCGAGGAGTGTGGCTGTGACCCACACCATGAGTGCAAAAGACCGCACTGTGCTAACGATATTCCGCTCGACCCCCTGTGCAAATTGTCTCAGGGAACGCCCTTTGGCGTGCCAGTTTCAATGTGGAGCTACCACAAATGCTATTCCGGTGGCTGCGATCCTCCAGATACCATCAGAGCCCCGAGCACCATCTCCAGTGAGGTGACCGAACGTTTGTATTCTACTCCAACACGAGCTTCGACCGCCAAACTGCGATCTGGATTGGCGCCTGGTCGCTCTACATCCACAGTGACCCATGATGATTTGGGAGAGACTTCTGATGACAGCAGCGGTGCTTGTCTCACAGAGAAGAGCCTGGGCGAATCAACTGCTTCACCTTCTAGTTCAGTTGACTGTAAAGACGGAACTAATTTTGTGTCTCACATCATCGCTGCCAATCCACCTGGTAATCACAATCAGAGTCGAAAAGATGGCATTTCTCCGTCACCTTCACGACGCTCCGTCAGCGCCAGAGGACGGAGAGCAATTTTTCACCAAAGAAGCCCTGCGCCAAGTAACTCGAGTAAGCGCTCTCAATCTTCCTGTGCTGCCCCGAGCATTAAGGACAAACTTAGCTTAAATCGTAACGGCGGCCGCGTGAATGAGAGCGACGTTACTACAACTTCAAGTGAACCACCTTCATCACCAGATGCCTCTCCTGTTGCAACTCCAGCTCTAACACCTCGCCAAGTGTTGTCTCCCAAAAACAGCTCGAACTCAACGTCTGCGGCAGCACCACTACACACCAGACCTGTTGGGTCCACGCCTAGGGCTGCTGTGATTAGGCCCTCAGCTGTGTTTGCCGGTGGTCGATACAAAGTTAAACCAGTTCCCTTGAATAAAAGTGCTAGTGATGGAGTCGAGCGGTTTAGGGGGTCATTTCGCCGAGGTAAATGTAACGGTGCGGTAGTGACTCTTAAAAACGAAACTGCAGCCACTGCAGCTGTTACCAGAGATAGGCATGCAGTAGTAGATCCAAATCTGAGGTCCCATTTGGCGAGAATCTCATCAGACTCTCGAGTGGACGAGTTGTTAACTCAGGCCCACATGGTCCTGGAGACGCTCACACCCGAGCAAGACGCGAGTGTTCGCTCCCACAGGTCACCAGCTGTATCGGGCACTCCTGTGCTACCTCTTGTGCGCAAACTCAGCGGGGAGAGCTACAAAGATCTCGCCAGCATCATCTGTAAGAAAATGGAAGAGATGACGCAAGCCCTGGTGAGTGCATTTCAAGTGCTAGTTAACAAATCGCTGAATGGTCTAACAATTAAATCTTGAAACTTAATAAACCTATCTCATGGATTCTCAAGTTGACAGTTTGCTTTGGTTCTCTGAAAATAATGCGCATTGTTTATTATATATCTGTTCTACTTGATTTTCGTTCGTTTTGCAGTTACTTGGACGTGGAAAAATGCGCTGTAATTGCTCTTCGAACAATTGGACAGAGACTTAATTAATTTTCTCTCATTGAGTTGATACCCATTCACGTATGTACGATTGCATTTATTTTTTCAGGGGGCAAAATGGCCACCTATATATAAAGTAAAGGGGTTTCTCAGCTTTGTCGCTTTGGGTAGTATGGTTGGAGGAATAATTTAGCTGCCCCAAATTGCGAAATAAATTAAGTTGTAAATTTACTTGTGGCAATTTTGTGTTTGATGGAGATCGATATTCCGAGTGTAGCAGAGTGTTATTGAGAGTTGAGTCCCTCTCAGTGAGACACAACCATTGTATTGATAGAAATTAGCGCTCACAAAGCTCAGGGGGGGAGATGTGAGATGCCGTGCTGGAAGTTGAGTAGGCTTCTCATTATTGAAATAGAAAAGTTTTTGTTACGGATCATTTTTTTTGGCTAACTGCTGTCTTAATCTCAACGCCTTTTACTTTCTTTTTCAATTATCATCGTGTAATATAAACTTCTTTCAATCTTGCTGCTCTCATGCATAGGGAAGGGTACACACCTAATGCATAGATTCCCCGTTCCTTGATTCCATTCTTAACACGTTTCCTGCGAAGGGAACCACCGGTGGTCACTAAGGGGATTTTCATGATGCTGCTGATCGACCTGCAGTCACTAACTCAATATGTATCAATACTTGACAAAAGCTAATTCAAGGCACGATCCAGTTAATGTTTGCTATTTTTAAAATTGCTTACGACAATGAACTTTAATTTTGAATTGAATATTGAACCTAAGTTTAACCCATCGCTGGAAGCGTGTTAATGGTGGATCCCTCCTTCCATATTTAGGAACACTTTTGTTATGTTTAGCGAGGCTTAAACGGACTTTTCTAATTTTTGAAGAAAGAAAACGTCCCATAAATTGCCCCTAGTCGTTGAGTTCCTTGCAGGGATGGGCTTCATTTTTATTGCACTGCATTAATTACTAAAATGTAATACAAATCTACTCACGTTGCTTGGAGGTGTTGTTAATTAGTGGAGATTTAACACGATTGGCTAATCAAACTTGATCCAGGTATTTTTAGCGGGCCTAGGCCAGTTTAACGCGGTCTCGCCGTTTCATGCGAGTTATGCTGTAGTTGAGAGCACCATCAGGGCCGCTTTTTGACCCATCCACAAGACGTCCGCGTTTCTCCTCTCAATGAATCTATACTTGGATGTAGAAGCCGAGGCCACAGCTTGATGATTTGATCCAAATAAGGCAGCTGCAGTCATTTGTCTCGCCTCTGCTACAGCGTGGCCCGCGCGCGCCACTTCTTTCTTTCATTCTTTCGTTGACCTTCTGCTGATATTTTTGCACCATGAATTTTATGTGTTTTGTTACTACTAAGTGACGTGAGAATTTTTCTCAAAACTGGGCGGCTTTCGTTGCTTTACGCTTTATTCCAAGTCGCGCTACAGTGTTTCATTGTTGAAGAAATGAAAAAAAATAGTTTGAAGGTTTCGTTCTGGGAATTGTGCATTCATTAACCATGCCACTCTTATGATTTTTCTTCAAAATGATCGAAGGATCGTAAAAATGTGTAACATTTCAACGTAATTAAGAGCAACACGAAGTACAGAGGCAGAGTCACTGGGTCCGAACTCGCCGTGACGCAGATGACTTGAGTGGTCATGTTTGTTGTAAGTTATCGCAGCGCAAAGTAACGTGTTAAGTCGGTCATTCTTCAGCCGAGGAGCTCCACCTTGTTTTGGGCAGCTGGCACAGCTCAGACCATTCCTTGTACTACCCACGTATCGTTGCTTGATATTTCTTTCCCGATAAGCTTGAACTGCGTGATTATAGCCATAATTATTGACATTTCTTCGTGCCGAACGTGCTGCAAGAGAGACAGTTTGTGCGGATGTAGAACAGCGTGTCGTTCAGATCTTCCTGGAATGGAATGCGCCATGAAATACTTGGGTGGTAACGAAGAAGCTGACACTGTGTCAGTGCAGTGTTCTCAGATCACTTTCGTTTGGCCTTACAAAATTTGATGTGTAATCGGATGCCTGGTGTGTAATGAGCGTGGCAGGAGTCGTCTGAGAGCGCCACGTAACCTGAGGCCGCGCAGTGTCACCTTGGGACCAGGTCACTCACGCTGGCTCCGAATGTCGCGCTGCCACATTGACGTGCGGTTGTTGACTCATTTCAATTAGTACTGGATGTTATATCATGTGACCTCGATGAATTTAAATACATTCGTTGGTTTTGCTATTCGCGTTTGTTATTTCTATCATTATGAAGGGCAAGGCTCGTCACCAAATGATTGGATATCACCTGCTGCAAGTTATCGGTAGTAATTTCTGCACAGAATTTTTTCAGGATTTCGTTGTTCTTTCAGTAATATGTAGTAGTCAATACTAGATTAGACCGTCTTAGTTATGTCCTAATGACAGTTGTCCCAAATTTTAGGCATATTGACAACCGTAGCGCCGCTTTGAAATCTCTGTACGCATTTGACCCTGATAGGTCTGCCAAGGCGTGCTGAGGCGCCTCACATGTCAAGACAGCTTAGAAGACCTTAGCTTACCAGACCTTAGCTTAGCAAATAATTTCCTAATTTTTACGTTTCTGGTATGATACAATGTAAATTTGAGCGTTCTGTGTATGTTACTGTCCTCAAATTGGATTTAACATGCAAAAAGATTCGAATGAAAAACGTTACTTGGACGCCTATAAGTATCCAGTGAACGCTCGTGTCGGGTTTTAGTCAAGTCTCAACAAAAGATTCGCTCGTCCACATATTCTCAGCTTGCTGAGGAATATGCTCAACTTGTGTGCTGAGGAGTAGAAAAGCAAGTGATCGCCGCATTACGTCGGTGAGACAGGGACTTTTTGAATAAGGCCTGAAGTCTAGGTGAGGTGCGAAGAAGCTTCTTTTGTTCAAAAAAGAATATTTGAAATGTATTTAATTCCTGTAAAAGTAAAAGGTATGTTCTATATTTTGTACATCAATTCTCCGTTCCCTAAATGCCTTGATAAATAATTCTTTCGTTCGTTCTTCCCACTTTTTGGAACATCTTTGTTGTGGTTTCGCTTTTGGTTTCGGCGTATTTTCTTAGTTTCGCTCTTGGAAATATTTCTGTTTTTCTCGAGACAATGTAAACTGGTCGATTTCTCCTTCTAACTGGTCGATTTCTCTATCTAAGAAACTAAAACATTGCTTTGATTCGTCTAAGCATTGGTATAAGTGTTGACTCGTACTTGTTCTCGTACATTTACTGTCAGTAGACAATGTGTAAGAAAATGTAAATCATTTGTTCGCGTTTGTTATGAGAAGACTGCCTAAAGTTAGGTCGTAAATCACGTTCATAATGCACGCCGATCGATCATCTGCCACTTCTTTTTAATTTGACAAATTGGGTCGCAGAACTAGACATGAGCGCGGTAGAGGCCTGTTTTTGCTGTTCTGTTGCTGCTGTGGTGCACAGGCTCTTGTTGAACCATGATTTTTTTTAATTCTCGGCTCAATTCAAGTAATTTACGACCGTTTAAATCATGCTTGTGCTCGACTGGGTTGGACATTTAGAACCGGTTATTATAATTTATATATTCTAGATATAAATTCCTTTGTGATGTGTGTCGAAAGCGTGCATGATGCAATTTTAAATTGGATTGCGCTCGTCGTTTTAACATATAATTAAATGAAATGTTACATGCATAGAAATTTTTTTTGCTGTAGGTTAGTAGAATGCGTGCGGCAGAACAAAAGTACTGCAGCAAGTGCAAGTACTGCAGCATGAATTCAACTCGAATCCGTAGCATTTTAACTCCCGCTAACGTTTACTATTTGCAGAAGTATTTGCCATTCTCTACTGTTTACAGACACCTGGGCTCGAAAACTGCATTGTTCTCGACTTCACAATAACTCTGAACATGAGCAACTATATGCAGCCTGCAGTGCATGTCACCCTCGTTTCTTGGAGCGGGACTATCCAAGTGATGAGGCTGGATGTGGGCAGAGAGCAATTTGCTAAAATCATGATGTTAATCTTTGATTATTTTTCATCGGAAAAATGTTCTGAATGATTTCGTCGCTTATTTACTTTCTCTCTGAAATGAAACCCGCATTCTTTGTTTCACCGTAAAGGATAAACGAGAACTCAGTGTGTTGACGCGCGTAGAATGGAATTGTCTTTCAACGTGCTTGGAGAACTTGATTAGCTCTCCTCGAAAAGTTATAGGATTCTTCAATAGGATTCTTCAGCCGTCGATGATGAGCCGATTACATCTGCTCGCTACAAGATTTGGCATGGACCAGTTAGTGGTAGGAATGGTAACTACTCTGAGGTAAAAACAAAACTCGTTGTGGGCGTCTGCTATATATTTGATTATTTAATGTTGATATTTTCACTTGGAAGTCATTTGTTTCGCGCATTGAAAGCTGACGCACCGTACAACAGTCTTTTTTCACTGACGTTTTTTTTCTTACACAAATTTTTTGTCGTCGAGTTCTGTTGTGATTTCCGCTTAATTCAAATCATTCATTAGGAGCATTTACTCCACCTCACATCAACTGAAATTGTACGTGAAGCTTTGATAGAATAATAAAGAATAAGCATAAGAACTAATCCTCTGTATTCACAATTAAATTTGGCAGACCAGGATCGAAAATTTTAGTGAAAGTTTTTCAAAGTAAAGTACATGGTAGTGACTCATAAATCGACAAATTGTAGAAAGAAGTTCAAATCGGAAAATGTTATTAGATCGTTTGGTGCCCAGTTCAAGTCAGTTCAACTCTGAATATCTTTTCAGACCCGCGATGAGACATGTAATCTGACTTCACTCTTAGATTCCTAGTACTCGCAATGAACGAGAGAAGCCTCGTTTGCGTTTGTTACAGAACATTGCAGTGAGCCTTTTTCTTTTCTTTTTTCTTTTCTTTAAATGCAAACTTTTCTTTAAACTTTTTTCTTTAAATGCATTATTGTAAGCTGTGTTTATTTGTGAATACGTTCGTGCGATAGAATTGAAGGTCATGGTGATACCTTGGACAAAGTGTAGGTGTAAAATCTGTGTGTAGGCAGGCACTAGGTGGTCTATTCATTGGTCTAGCCGTCTTGTATGTATACTGACGGGGACGAGACTTCTATTCGAGTTGTGCGCTGTTTTGTTGTCCATAATGTCCTGCGCAAATTGCCTTCAAGTCGTCAGAAGTGAGAGACCCGAGAATGCTCCTATGTAAATATTTTGGTTTTCAATAACGTATTTTTTCTTGTATGGGGATAAATGTTATGGGGCAGAATTACATTGAACCTCTTATCCGATTATCTTAAGAATTTACTCCAGCGTATACCTGCCTGAATGGCAGCGCGACACTCCGAGAGGCATTATACATATATGTTGTTATAAATCTCGCCTGATAATGGACCAACGTGCCTGTGCGGTGTGTCCGCACTGCCGAGCTCAATAGCTGCATGTGGCCTTGTGGAGCTCGCGAAGATGGCGTCCTCTTATGATCTGTACGTGATGGCGTCTCTCTGCTCGCGAGATTCTCTCGCTGCTCTTCGAAAAGTATATAATCATTTGCTGCAGAATTGCCTAAGTGCCCACTGAAATTTGGCGGAGGCACAGAAGCGCGGCTGCAATTACTGCTCGGCTTGCAACAAAGGAGGGTTCCATTGAGCTGGAGGAGCTAAAGAGTACGTGGTCGTCTGGACGCATTGCGACTGCTTGGTGCCTTCAGTTCCTGGATGTGGTGGCACACCGCTAGCGTGCTGCTCTTGCTAGGCTGTGCCACCGTGATTCCTGTCGTATTAATGCGTGTCGAATCACCACTTGGGTCGAAGCGCTATCTTAATTTTACCCCAGAAATTATTCATGCATGAGTTGCATATCCAAGCTGTTTGGTAGCAATTCGGTCTCCCTGTGAAGTGAGTAATTCATATTTTTCTTGATTCAACTTGGTCGAGGTCGCTAGCTCTTAGTATTCGTTTAGACAATTGAACGACTTTTTTCTTCCGCAATCAATCATATGGGCGTTGTGACCTCAGATCTTTCTTTTCGGGTCGATCTTTTCAATAACTGCGTTTTAAAGACATGACTTCTTGTGTAAAATTATTAATCAGAAAACATGCGGAACGCGTATTTCCTTTAATTGAATATGAGGTACTAAATACTCTCGGCTTGTTTTAATAGTATTTTTTTTCGTTGGGAAGATTAACTTGAACGGTAGCAACCACCACCCGTAAAAGGGATTGTAATTATTTTAATGAAATTAATGTTATAACTTTACTGGACAAGTAAAGTGAAAGTTGGCACATGGCATTGGCAATGCAAGTGGTAAGCGAATGGCAAACGCGGCCTGATAATATTATGCAAAAGTCATCCTTCGTATATATAATTGTATAATCAATGACAATGAACGTTATAAAATAGCGTTGATAGCTTTTTCTTTTCTCATCATCGTTATCATCTTTCCATTTTCCGTATTTTTTTCTGAGAACAAATGGGCAATGAAACACTATTAGTTCTACATTCCGCATTATAAGAAATTCATCGGCTGAACGCACTTTCCCTGGAGGGGTCAGAATGAGGGGTTATTAAACATAAAACGAATTGCTAAGAACACCCAACTTCGAGTTTGAATTATCCAGTTTGAATGGAAGTTTTACTTGGTGGAGCCACTGCTCCAGGGATTTACCGCACGATCAGTATTCATCATCGAAATGAGTGGTCTAAGATCACTCAGTGTTACAATTATCAAGAGGCTTATCGTTGTGATTGATGAATGATGCGTTGGAAGATATAATTTGTCGTTAGTGATTTAGGTAATGGCGCTCACACGGGCGCAGAGGCCGGAGAAGCTAGGCATGCGTGCCCTCTCCTGAGCCGTCGCCCTAACTGGCCAGCTCGGGCGAGGGAAGCCGTCCATCGCTTCTCTGAGTTAGCGAAACCAAGGACCAATTACGAAAATATCGTGGGAAATTTCAACCGGAGACTCTTTCTTAAGTTATTCAAAAACTTCATGAAAGGATTCTGCAAATAATCTTTACAAGCAAACGCAACTTCTAACGTGGTAAGACAAGAAAATACGAGTTTTAAATATTTGTCGAGATTCGTTGCATGTTCAGACGTCGTCTCTGGACCGTTCCGTGCCACATGAAGGAACGTGTAGACGTTTCGAGAGCAGAGGTACCAGTGTACAGATGCTTTGAGATTCCCAATGGCGACAATAATTTTTTTGTATTTTCAGTCTTGTTTTTTAGAATTCTATTAAGGAATGATGCACTGGTCAGTTGTATCTCCAGGTTCATAGCGTTATTTCGAATTGTAGAGCGTTGATAGTGGAGAAGAAGCAAATTTTTTTATGACCCATGGTGACGATGTTTCAAATAGTGTAGAAGTAACTAAGATGTTGATTTCTTTCAGCGTTTTTGTCTCCGTTAAATCAAATAAAATTAGAAACTGAATTTACTTTCGTGAAACTCAAACATGATTATTTCTATTCAACACCTCTCGCGGGGATACAACTATTGTAGCTATGGAAATAAGCGCTCCGAGGAAGAAAGGTAAAGGGCCAAGCTGAGGGTAACGTAGCCCTTCTTTTTGTCGATTGTTTAATCGGGTAGTTTCCTTTCTTACTGGCCATCTTTTCCGGTTCTTTGCCATCCTTTTTCTGCACCAATTATTTTATCTTACAGTTATGCGTGTATTTTCTTGTTTCATAAACTTCGTTCAATCTTGCTGGTTTAACGTTCATTGTACAGTATGGGGACATACCTTGTGTATAGGTTCCTCGTTCCCTATTACATACTTATGGTGCCTTCCTCATTCCTCTCTTGGGAATAATTTGGTTTTGGTTAGGGAGGCTTGAACTAATTCATAATGTAATCTTTCTGCTCAACGTGATGTACTCCCCTGCATCCCTCACCTTATAATACATTGAAGGGGAATGCTCGGTAAATCTTGGTGGGACTTGCAATCTTCGATATTGGGGAAAAATACTAATTTATTGAAGATGGTTTGCAAAAAGTGTTCATGTTCCAGTGATCGTCGTTGTGAGAATAATTTCTGTAAAGAGATTTAGAGTCGAGCAATTGTTCGCCATTGTGAGGTGGGATCGAAATACTTCCATTTTGTCTGATGCAATGCTTTTTAGCTCCCCGTGGCATTAATTTGATAAGAAATCTAATCTAACCTTTGTTCAAATGTTTTCTGCGAGGGAAACCTCAGATAAACTCTGGAGACTTAATTTACACTGATGGTAAAATTGTACTGGCCCTTGGAATCCCGTCTGGCTCGTGTGTACCGTAACGCCGCTCATGAGCCTCGCCATGAACTCCCGCGTTTGCAGTACGCGCCTAATAACGGACCGGTCACTCATTTCTTGTGCTGGCCTGCTGTGGTTACCTTTCTATCCTCGTCACCCGCGGAATGCTGTTGGTATGAGGCGACTCGGCGCCGTCGCATCATTTCGCCATTCCTGGCGTTTCTCTTGTGGAACAACTACGAAAGTTTCAACTTTTTGCGTCCCTGAAAACGCCTGCAAGGGATTCTAAAGTGTGTAAGGGGTTCTGAAGTACATACTTTGAAAAAGGGTATCGTAAATTTTCACTTCTCATTAATAAGAGAAATATTGTCCTAGATTTCACTGAGTCTTTGCTGAATCAGATGTTGATTATTCAATTCTCATGCCTCAAAAAACTGAACTTTTCCTGTACAGTTCATCGCTTAGAAGACGGGGATTATTTTAGGAGATTGTGACGGTAGTTCATCACCTGGGACAAGATGGATTTAGAACCTACGTATGCCGTCGATACTCACCTCTATCATGAGGACTCGAGCAGACGCCGAGTCTGGCGATGTGAACTCCGGCTACCGTTTTTTGTCAGGTTTATGTGCCAAATAAGGAGAGTGTTTGGAGAAAATATGTGGAGCGGAATCACTGCTAGATCAGCGCCAGCCGATCTCTTGCTCCTCTTCTTAATGATGTTCTCTCCAATTTTTGCGGCGCGTTTAGTCTAACTTATCATTGAGCTGTGTCTGGCGGCATATGCTCACACAGTTTACATGGCGTATTTATAAATCGAGAGAATACACCTTTTTCCTATTGCTTGATGTTTGTGAGAGTAACTAACAAAATTTCCCTAGTGTTCACTGCTCTCAGAGTTCTGTGGTCATTTGGCTGGGTTGGTGCGAGCACACGACTTGCAGTTTCGATCGTCCCCATGTTAGCGTCTTTTAACTTCGCATAATGTTACGTTCACTTCGATAAAAGGGAACTGTGTGGCCAATTTTTGACAATTTATTTTGTGGACACCTTAAATCCGTTTGTGAATATGTGCTTGCCGACGCTGTCTCTGGCCACGATTGTAGTCCGTTAAATCCTATTATAAATGCATGGAAAAGCATTAACTGAGCAGGTTCTTCCTTGTGTATCCAGCTGGTCGCATAGAGCACTAGAAAAAAGGAAAATTTTACATGCTCTATTGAATGCGTTTTACCGGCCAGTTGAAGTAGAAGAGTATCAATATTGGTGAGCTCTTCATTCTCGCTCCTTGTACGGCGAGTCGTGGTGCTTCTGTGAGATTGGACGCTCTTGCATTGAGTGTGTTCGTGGCTGGCCGGAGATTCATGGCCAGATTATCAGATAGTTGTGGTCAAAAAAAACTCTCCGCTGTTCATTATCACAATTAGAGTGAATCGTAACTCCAGGGTTCGAATGATTACTTCTCCCGTAAGAATTTCTGTCCCTTTTCAGGTATCAGTGCGCTTCATGACAAATTCTCTTGTTACTGTGACGTTTTTTTAGCGTAAGTGCGACATTTTTTGAAGCTCTGTAAATATTATGCGAATGTCGATTTTTGGGCTTATAGAATAATATTAGTATTGGCTTAGTCCATATTTACAAATAATACAGGTGGCAGCATAGGTTCTGCTGAAAACTTAGAAAATGTTACCTGTACAGTGGACTTGATGTAGCCGAGACGGCTGGGAACAATTTACGCTGCCAGCTGTACTACCACGACCATGATTTATTTAAAAATGAAGCCACTTGACCCTGAAAAGTTCATGAACTGACTGGCATTTTTTATTATTATTATTGGTTACTAGTAATTTATTTCATTAGTACTCATTCATGATATATTGCTCATGGAAAAGCTAAATTGTGTATCTTTGATGCGGTAGTAGCGTTTAATTTTTAAGTTATTGGTCAAGTTAAATATACGTCTTACTGCGAACATGTGGGACGGGTTTTACTTAGTTCCGTTAGTTATTTTGGCCGTCAGTCAAGGTTGACTTTGCAAAAATTTTTTGCACCATCTCCTCGGCTGGGCAGCTCGTCTTATTTCTCTTTTTACCATTGCTGAACTGGTGGAATGTGACAAGGCCGCTAGATTGGCTTACCTCTTTCTGCAAGTTAGCGACTAAGTGACGAACGTGGGTACGAAGCGGAAATATAGAAATATGTACTCTAATTAGCTATAATGATGTATTAAGAGGTGTGTACCCTCTAGGTTAAGAGTTCTAGAGTACTTCAGCTGCTCGGTCATTTCGAAAGTAACGTTGACGTAAAACTGGCGTCTCAGTATCTCACTTCACCGTTGTTAATTACCTAATTGACAGGTGCGCGATAAAGGCATCTGTTTGGGTTGGTCTCACCGTGCCTAATTTTGGCGTGTGTTCAAATTATGAGCATTTCACCCACTTTCGTGCCTGCGTCGGCGGCCGATAATTGTGGAGACCACGCTTGTTTATGTTGACGTCGCTATCATCTGCGAGTGAAAGCTGCATTAAAGGTGGTTGCTCCATTAATGTTCTGGCCCGTGTTGTAGCGCTATGTTGGTGTGTTTGTCTTCTTGTACGCTGTTGAGACATGTGGCTTTAGAATTTCATATTTAAACCACAATTTATGAAGAGTCAGGTTCTTATGGAGTCTGTTCATGCTTGGGTGTAGCCTCAACACATTTTAAAAGTTATTCTGATGATGGCTACCGTGATGGTGTGAAACGAGAGTGATTTTTCTTTCACAGTTGTGCTCTGTATTTTTTTTTTAATTATTCGTGTGTAATAGTTCGTTGTTATCTTCCGATTTTCCTTTGATTGATTCAGCGCGCTAATTTCCATTTCCATGCGGCATTCTTCTGTGCTGTATGGGCTCGTTATCGATGATTTTGCCGCGAAATTCCTTTGGCAGATTGATTTTTGTTCTATAATGTTGAATTACATACAACCTTTGAGTAGAGTGTAGACTTAGGCTAAAATGAGCCAAACCGTGTTACTTTACAGCGTTTTGAGTATATCGTAATAGAACGAATTAAATAACTTTTTTAATAAATAGGCAATTCTTCGTTTGTTATGTTTTTCGAGGGATGCAAACGATGTTGAGCCCTGCAGCTCCTGTCCCTCGCTAGACCATGAACCAGGCTCAATTTTCTGCCTGTTTGAGACTGTTTTATTTGTGAAGTTTAATGCATCAATATTACTTCAGATGAACTAACACATAATCTAATCTATTACTTCAGATGAACTTAGGGGTGATGTTTTGTGTTTACCTCCACATTCGTTTCTGTTGACGCAAAGTTTACGTACAACTTTATTTCCTGAAATTATGTCAGATACACAACGCTTTGAGTGAGGAAGACGAGTACCCTCCCCTCACGCTTCTCAGCCTTCCTTATCTCGAGTGCTCGTCAAGTTGACCAGAATTGAGGTTGTAAGGTTCGTGCTCCATTAAATGCAGGGGTTCACAAGCGCCGGCGGGCATATAGATCGGCTTATTTTGAAACCTTGATGCCTTGGTTGTGTAAGTCTCGAGACCGACGTTACGCGCTTGAGTTCGGTAT
>JACJUY010000362.1:60442-71391 GCA_014220935.1 Platorchestia sp. MABIK
ATAAAAATGCTGGCAAGAATGTACTCTACTTCAAGTGGCATAGAGCACCGTGCCTT
This sequence comes from Platorchestia sp. MABIK, assembly GCA_014220935.1. NCBI lineage: Eukaryota > Metazoa > Arthropoda > Malacostraca > Amphipoda > Talitridae > Platorchestia > Platorchestia sp. MABIK. The sequence continues at coordinate 60,499 of JACJUY010000362.1, forward strand.
TAAAGCTAAACTAAAATACCGATATGTGCTACTTGTATACTTGCAGTACATTATATAGTTAAATGATTTTATGTTGCATCACGATACGCTTAAACTTGTCACAGTACGCACAAAGGGATTTCAAACAAATTCAAGTTTGATCAAATAGCTCAAATTTTTGTTATAACTTTTCTTGATTCCCTTTTTTCTGTCTTTGGGTTTACTGCAAAAATTCTTTGTGTTTCGTTGCAAGTATAGTAATTCAGTCTTACTTCGAAAATTAACATCCACAAGCCAGAGAAAGTAAGGTATACATTTTTGTTTTTCGTGTTTAGTCTTTGCGTTGGAATTGAGCTTCGTGATCATCCATTTCCTGAGTTGGTTCAAAGCTTCGTTCCCTGCACCACTGTTTGCTGTGTGGGCAACTGTTGGTGGATTATTTGTCCCTCAGCGGCACTCCTATCGTAACGCAGGTTCAACTCCTTGCTATAATGCTTTTACTTGTGTGGTAAAATGACGCTTGGTTTTGGTGTATGTTTCAGTGCCACGTGAGTGAGCCATAGAGGCGCTGTAGGTGTTTTCTGACACAGCGCTACTAATGCATTGCGCATTGAATCTGGTACGTATCGTTCACCTTGACAATGCTAAGCTGAATTGAGCTTCAATGTGTCCTCTCAGAGGGATACAGCTAACGTATCTATGGGAATTAGCCTCGGGAAAATGTAAGGTCTCGTGCCTTGAATTAGGTAGACATTTTTTTGTTGAATTTATTTTTTGTTGATGCTGAAATAAATTTTTTTTTGTTACGAACTCTATTTTTTCGGTTCACTCCACTCCTGGTTTTCAGCTCCTCTAACTTTCTTTTTAAACTTTTATTTTGTTTCATAGCCTTTCATCATAACTTCATGTTTCTTTGCCCAGAGGATATTTTGTGGAAACACGCCATGTGTATAGATTCCGCGTTCCTTTAACTCCGTATTAAATAGTGCCTTTATCCTTCCTCTCTGTGGAGCTCCTCTGTTGTGGTTAGGGAGCCTAAAATTAACTTACCGAATCCTAATCGCATCTGTTGATAATATTGTTCTTTCTGAATTTGGCCATATAGCTGTAATGTTGCCACTTGATTCTGAGCGAAGAAGCTTTGCTCATAAGCTTGTCGTGTTTAGCTCACGCGAGTGAGCCCGCAATGCTGCTATCGCCCTGCAGGGTTGGCACCTCGTCCAGCCTGCATTGCTTGCCTCGCTCTGTGCTTATATGGAAACTCAACGCCTCTAGAAAGACCTCGCAGTTCACGCCTTGCTTTGTAGTCTTCGCGCCTCATAAAAGGGGTGCACTGCACTCAGCGTGCTGCTCTACAGCCCTTCATGCTGGCAGGCGCCGTCATTCGGATTAAGGGACCTCGTCGCACGAGACCCTTTCTTGCTAGACTCGTCTCCATGGTATTCGTCGACTTATCGACGTAGATTTTCTCGTGCGCAACTTGTACTCGAGGGATTAAAGAACCAAGTTAGTTAAATTTCCTAAGTTTAAGAAATCAATTCTTTGAAGATTCAAGAACTACTTTGCGCAACTTTTGGTTTGTGTATGTACGTCACTGGGATTTTTTCAGTCATCTAGAGAGTAAGACCAAGTGGGATGTGCTAATTATGTCCGTAATCATCACCCCAAGAGGACGGTTACTCAGGTGTGAATCCTGCTCTCTCAGCAACGTACTTAGTTTGTTGTGAAGTGTTACAGGCTTCAGTTCTGTAGTTTTTTTCTCTCTGCTTTTCTGTTTTTTTTCATTCATTTTTTTCTCTTTGCTTATCTTGTTTTGCCATTGGTATGGAAACCAGTATTCCGAGGTATTCATTTCCTCCGTCAGTGTCTCCATGTATGTAATACAGCAAAAATGTTTGATCACATTAGCATAATTTAAAAAAAACATGATCAGGTCAGTGTTTCAACCTTTTTTCAACCTGTTATGAAGCCGCTCTCCTCAAGGGGGCACAACTGTTGTATCTATGGGAGTAAGCCCTCCCAGCATGAAAATGTGAGGGCCCGAGCTGAGAGTTAGATAGGCCTTCTTTTTGTTGAAATAAAATGTTTTTTTTTGTTATAATGAAAACCATCTTTTTTCGGTTCACTGCTGTCCTGTTTTTCAGCTTCTACTTCTTTCTTCAACTTTTATGTTTCATGAATTTCTTTCTCAACTTAATATTTCTTCGCACCTTGTGCAGAGATTCTGCGCTCCTTCCTCTCTTTGGAACCTCTATGCTGCCGTTGGGGAGGCTTAAACTATTATCAAATTTATTAAGTCGCTGATGTTGCCTAGTTTATTTTTCGTTAATATGCGTTTCAGAAATCTCTGTGAGCTGCTGCCTAAAGTTCTGTACATGTGTTCCTCATGCAAATTGCAAGGAAAGGTTTTAAATCTCTTGTGTTTGTGTTGATTGGCGCACAGTATTATTACTGATTGGCTTGGTGAACACGAGCCTCGCATCACTCTCTCGCTGTGTTTATGAGCGTGGAGGAGCGGCGGGCTGCGCTGGTATGAGCGTAACCGTGGACCCGGTTTCTGCGTGGAGAGGCGGCGGCCTGCGCTGGTGTAGGGAGCGGCTCTCGCACCGCTGCGGCTCACTGCTAATTCAAGTGTCAGGGCGCGTAATTGAGGCGCTCTTTATTGAGGCAGCAGCAGCAGTAAACTGACGGAACGGTTTCCCAGCTGTGCTCGTGTGTTATTGCGCTCTCAATGATCTAACAATGTTTGGTAGTGTTGTTGGTCCTATCAAGATCTACCATTTATGTTAATTTTATCGTGGTCGAGAAAGGTCAGCTAGTAGAGCAAACCTATAGCTTTTGGAGAACTACAATGAATAGTATTGGTTTGGCAAATTGAATAATTCTTTCATCAATATTACAATTCATTTATCAACATGTTCACTGGATTGAAGTTCGTCTTCTGTAGTTGCTTGCCAAATTGTCAGAAGTGGTGGCCCCTCAGGGGGATATAACTTGTATTTATGGGAATGAGCGCTCCAAGAGAAAATGTGAGGTCTCGAGCTGTAGGTTAAGTAGCCTTCTTTTTGTTGAAATGGAATAAACGCTTTGTTAGCTACGGACTATCTTTTTTCGGTTCACTGCTGTCCTGTTTTTCAGCCCCAAATACTTCCTTGTTCAACTTATGTCTTCTTCCATGAACTTTTTTCAATTTAATGTTTTTAAGCACAGAGGATGTTGTGTGAGAACACATCTTGTGAACACCTTCCCCTAACTCCATATTACATGGTGCCTTCCTCTCTGATTTCTTGGGAACACCTTTGTTCTGGTTAAGGGGTCTCGAACTTGTCTAATCTGTTTTAAGCGAATGATTGGATGAAGAGCTACGTAGCGAATATACATCAGCATGTGCTCTTTAAACTACAGATTTTATGCTAAGTGGTGTACAGAATAAGTTTATTCAGGTTTGCTAACTTGATATTTTCTGGGATTTTTCTTCTGTGAGTGACATGTTTTTCCCAAATACTTGAATTTCACTTAATAAGTGTAGACCACTGCAGCTAACCCTAACCCAGTCAAGCCTCCCATTGAATACCAAAGTTAAGCAAAAAAATGCTCAGGTGCTTCCTTATGGCTTTTCACGACGGTGTTGGAAGTTGGAGACGTCGCTTGAGCCGCTGAGCAGAGCGCAGGTCTCGCATGACGCTGGCCGCCCTTAAACCGTCCTACGCTCCGGCAGACCCTCTAATTTACTCCAAACACGCGGCCATTCTCTAATCCAATGGATCCTCCAGCAAAGCTCGCCGTAAACGGGGGTTTGATTTAATGTACGCTATGAAGAGGAAGGTCCACTTGTGTCAGTGACCTGTAGCTATGAGCGTTCCAGTTCTCTACCGCATGACTCAAGTTACACCGTCAGTAACTTTTTGATTTTAAAATATTTTATAAAGGACAATGGACTAAATATCAAAGAAGGTAATGTAATGAGCATCCACAAAATAGTTTTGATGAGCCTTCCATCGACGGCCAAGCTACACCGTGTTCTAGGCTGATGTAGTTAATATAGTTCGAGTCCTCACGAATAGATTTTTCCTGCATTTTATTAACGTATTTCAAATTTTTTTTAACGGTATTTGGATCTTTGTTGCGTAACGTCTTGTATCTCCTCACACAGGAACTCCATAAGGTTGAACACATGGATTCTCTCATTTGTTTTATGTTTGTAGTGTCCCCCCCGCCCCTCAGGGGGATACAAATATGGTATATATGGGAATTAGCACTCCCTGGGGGACACTGTGAGGGCCCGAGCTGAAAGTTAGGTAGGCCTTCGTATTGTTGAAATAAAATATGTTTTGTTATGTTGAGGACCATCTTTTTTCGGTTCATTGCTGTCCTGTTTTTTCAGCACCTACTACTTTCTTCAACTTTGACCTTTGCCCTTTCTGCATAGATTCCGCGGTCCCTTAACTCCATTCTAAATGGTGCCTTCTTCCTTCCTCTCTTTGGATCGCCTTTGTTGCGGATAGGGAGGCTTAAACTAACTAATAATATAATAATCTAATCTAGTGTCCCCCCCAAAATAACGTTTGAATAATGATCAACGAATTGAAATCATGCAGATTGTCTTGTTTCAATTAAATTTTACAGAAAATGAGACTTGCTCTCGGAACTATTTATTTAGAAAAATTCTACATCTGATTGAGTTTCAGGTCGACCAAGGTGTATTCAAAGGGTGTCCGCAAGTTACGAGATGTTGCAGAAAAAAGTAATAACGTACTATAAATGAAATATTGCTTCTTATGATTGTCCTTGTCATCGGAGCAACTATGTAGTTCCTCTCACGTTCAAGCAAGAGAAGAATAACGGTTTGGAAGGAAAATTATATTGTGTTTGATGGAATGAGGTCTAGAGTGCATTTATTACTGTGTGACCTTTCTTTATTTTTCAGGAATCCTATATCGACTAATTAGACTTATTTCTATTTGAATTTGAAAATGATGGGAAATCTTATGCCAAATAAAGTCCTTGATGTGTTTTTTTATGTATAAATTCATACTCGTATATTTGTTCAGTGTCCGCTTCTTCCGTCTCTCTGTCACGCTCATATGGATGCGTAATGATCGTACCTGTAATACGAGTTTCACCATTGAACAAGCACACCCCTCAGGGGGATACAACTATTGTATCAATGGGAATTGGCGCTCCCAGGGGGACTACGTGAGGGCCCGAGCTAAAGGTTAGGTAGGCTTCCTTTTTGTTGCTGTAGAACGGGATTTTGTTTTGTTACGGACCACATTTTTTTCGGTTCACTGCTGTCTTGTTTTTCAACACCTACTACTTCCTTCTTCAACTTTGATCTTGTTTCATAATCTTCTTTCCCAACTTAGTGTTTCTATGCCCTTTCTGCGTAGATTCCGCGTTTCCTTGACTCCATACTAAATGGTGCCTTCCTCCTTACTCTCTTTGGACCGCATTTGTTGCTGCGGGTAGGGAGGCTAAAACTAACGACTAATCTAATCTAATCTTGAACAAGCGCATGAATATTTTAATCGCAAGTACTATTAGGATGGATATATAGGGTGCTTAAGAACAATAGGTACAAAATTGCACATAAGTAGAAAATGAGCAAGTAAACACTTTTTTCTTTTATGAAATTTTCTGAAAAAATTAGAGTTTTGAGATATTAGCTGTTTATCGTTTAAAAGGATGAAGTTTGTCACAATTACTCACAATATTTATCTTGAATTTACTTTACAAAAATTGTCCGAAATGCGTTCCACGTACATCAATGCACTTTTCAAATCTTAGCCTTAACGACTGCCCGGATATTAGGAAACACGTCTGGCATTTCAGAAATCTCACCAGCAGCCACGGCAATTCTGGCCACGAGATCTTCCTCACATTGAATGGGTGTAGCATGACCAAATCTACAAGGCTTTTTGTCAAATATCTGTAAAACTAAATTTTATTATTGTTAACTCTCCTAGAATAGAAGTGTTTGTAACATAAATTCAAAATAAATATTGCGAGTAATTGTGTGATGAAATTTCATTTTTTAAAACCATAAACAGCTAATATCTCAAAAGCCTGATTTTTTTCAGAAAATTTCATAAAAGAAAGTGTTTGTTTGGCCATTTTCTACTTGCGTGCAATTTTGTACCCCTTGTTCTGAAACACCCTGTAATTGTTTGCCATTCACGTCTGGAAAATTTATTCAAGGAGTATATTGAATCCCGTCATTTTTCCCGGGCTGTATAGACTTGTAATATCTAAAATAATTAAATTCTCATTCATCGAAGATTTCCTTAAAAAAGTTTTATTAGAAAGTAACGTTTCATCCACCATGTTCTGATTGCGTTCTTCCTTTTGATTTTCATTTGTCTTTGTACCACAGGACTGGTAGGATCATCTGGTGACATCGAGAGAAGTGACTGAAAACGATTTAGGTTGTTTAACATGTTGGTCAGAAAAGTTTGACCAACGTTTATTGTTCCTGACAGATGAAGTAGGATTTTATAAATAATATTTATGTTGCAAAAAATGTGATTTATAAGCATAGTTACTTTAAAATTTTTGGAACGGACTCAACAATCGGACGCAACGATGTTCCACTGTGATGAAAATCGTTTCTGCTTGTCGTGTAGATGTTTAATTGTTTCTGAGTGAATATTTTTCCGTTTTAAAATAACTTGAAGCTTGAATGATCGTGGAAGAAACATAACTTACTCTCCGAGCCTCGCAGCTTCTCGTGGATTGTTGGGAAAATTCTCCTTCCTGACACATTCGTATGCAGACAAGGAGACGTTTGTAACTGCTGGGTGTTCGGGGTCTCGTGGCCATGGGCAAGGAATGTAAAACGATCGTCCGCTGTGCAGTACGTGATTGTCTTTCATGATCCTCCCTAGCGTTTGATTTAATCCAGTGCTTTTTGGTGTTTCATTATATCGTAGAAAGAAGGACATTGTTGAGGCATCATTAACTGGAAATGCGTTTTTCTACGGCAAGTGTCTGTTTTACGTTTAGTGTATTGAATTTTACTGTGAAACCTTTACCAAAATGTAAGTCCCTGGAGTTTGAATACAATGAAAAACTGCTTCTAGCAGAACGTATGTTCACTTTGGTGTAACAAAATTATAGTTCAGGAATTTTTAGCGCAAACTCGTAATTAATTTGTGGGTTTTGGGAACCTAACTTAGTGAAGTATACATATTGAAATACAGGATGAGCCTTGTCCAGTCGTAAGGAATACGCTGTAGGAAAGCTCGTATTAACGCAATGTTCTGAACACAACAGTGGCAGAGTAGCGTACCCTTAATTAATTAATATCTGCACACGACCAGAATAGTGTCAGCGCCCCACAGCCATTCTATCCAGTGCAGCGTTTCAAATGGACAACTTGAAGTAGTCTATGAGCCAAGTATGGACCGTGGTCAAATAGTAACTTCTCATCAATCATTCAGTGACCCATTGCTTGATTTGTGCCGGGGCTCTATGTTAGGTGCGCACTGGGCTGAGCTGTCTCAAGTTAAGCGCATCAATTTTGTGTATTTTGTTCGACGTCGTAGCTCTTGTCATTCAGGGCATAACTCAGCTTCATTTGTATTCTTCACAGTCTCCCTGTGACGTACGTTGTTCTTTGTAACCCACTGTCTGTCTTCCTTTCCAGTGTTGTGCTTGCACGGGTAAACGGGAGTTTTTTTTACTAGTTTTCCATTGATCAATCGCGTGTTTCGCTCATTCGTGGGCACATATGTTGCTCAAGGGACGCTGAGGTTCAACGAGTCGACAACTTTCATCTTCGGCAGGTTAAACGCGACTATGCTCTTTCATCAGAACATGACATTGCCTTTAGTCAGAACGGAAATGCTTCACGCTGTTGTGGGTAAAATGAATCTAAGCTTGCGTAATTTTAGGGACTTGCTGTGGAGCGCAGGGCAGCACCGTTAGAGCTGCTGACGCGAGTGGAGCTGCGTGCGTGCGACTTGGGAGGATAACTACACGACGTGCATTAAGGTCCTCGAATCGTCGCTGATCTTCCGCATTGTGTTGGCCTGTCGTGAACCGCGCGCGTGCCGAGGGTTGTGAGCGACTACCTGCCTGTTCAGCGTACGATGCCCTTTACTCTCTTTTGAATTTGGTGGGCCAGCTTTGTGTTTCTCTGATCCATTTTCCCTTTTTACTCTTCTCTGTTAGATCTTGTTTCAGCTTCATTTGCGTTGAACTTATGTAAGACGAGAGTTTGAAAATTGTTACTCCTTTTCTTTGGAGAACTTGAAATCAAATTTTACGACGTTAGATTTTCGTTGAACACTCTCTTTGTTGAGCCCTGCTGTCTCGGCAGGTTTACCTAGCTCTTGCGTTGCGAGAGCCGTTAAGTGTGAGTTGTTGGTCGAGACGACGCTGCGGTTTCTCTCGGGACAGTCTGTGTATTCTGGAGCCAAGCTCTTCTTCAATGCGACCGGGTGACGAGGAAACTTTTTTTAAGGCCGGGTTGGAGAGGTTCAGGGCGATGGTGTCCGCTGCTGTCGTCGCCACTCGGCATTTCGGAAATGCTACTCCAAACATGGATAAAGATCAACCGTTTGGCTCGGCGTTAGGTGTGCGAGACGCCCGCTTGTTGCCCCCTCCTTCCGTGCTCCTGGTCATTTGTTTCACTCTCCTCGCCTAGGACCAGTTTTTGTTTGTTTCTTCGACGTTCTCCTAAAGTTGTTCTTCCATTTTATAGCTGTCATTGATGTCTCCTGTATTTTCGGGCCTTGTAATTATAATAGTGCGATATTCTCGTTAAATACAGCAAAAACGAGACTCTACTTCTTAACTTTTCAAGTTATATGATTTTTATATGATGTATAAAACACAATCCCTCAGGGAAATAAAACTGTCCTATCAAGGGGAATTAGCGCTCTTCGGAGAAAATTTGAGGTCCCACACTTGGGTTACGTTGGCCATCTTTTTTGAAGCAAAAGAAATTTATTGTTTGTAATGAGCCATTTTTTCTCGTCTCACTGCTCTCATAGTTTTCAGCACCTCTAACTTTCTTCTTCTAATTAAATCTTGTTTCATAATATTTCTTTTTAACTTGCAGTTTTTATGCGCAGGGGATCTTGTGCGGGAACACACCTTGCGCAAAGATTCCGCATTTCCTAAACTCCATAATAAATGGGGCCTTCATCTTTCCCGTCTTTGGAACATCTTTGTTGTAGTTAGGGAGGCTTAAACTAACTTTTCTTATCAAATCCTATGTATAATATACTTGATATTAGTAGGCTATTTTAGCGTAGTTTCTATGTGTCGGAAAACTATGTGCAATGAATATTATTGTGTTCTTTCGCTTTTATTGTCCCGTCTTACTCATTCAATAGTAGAGTGCTCATCTTCTTTGCTGGTGTTGTATAAGTTACCATTGTAATTTCACTTGCCTTTTAATCCGCTTCAGTTCACATTTTTGGTTTTAAGGACTCCAAACACTGTGTGGTTTGTATTTTTTAGACTAAAAATTGAGATGGAATCTAATTACTTCGAAACATTTTCTGGTAGAGGTTGATTTGGTATGTTGTGATTTGAACATCTGGCGCTGAATTGCAAGTCCATTGGTCTTTAATTAATTTTTACATGATATAGTTTGCCGAGGAAATGTGCTGCACTGATTTCTCGTTTCTTATTCTGTGCTGAAAGTAGAGTTTAGAAGTTTTACGGAGCCACTCATCTGAGCATTCTGTCTCACGTGTGTAAGTACAGTGAAATCTGGAAAGAAAAACGAAGCCTTTCTTAGTCAATCCTCCCTCTAATACCATGCTATATAGATATAACTGTTCGTTATATAACCTTAAAATAACTTTAAATGAACATAATATTATACCTGTCTAACAATGAACCATAATATATCTTTGGTTCTCGAAAATTTTCAAGTGTCAGCAAATTCTTCCTGGTCACTTTATGGAAGTTAAGAAGCTAAAATTGAGTATTAATTATTTCAAATCGAAGTCAAGTACTGGAAAGTACCATAATTTTTAATTATTCCAAATTGAAGGGTCATGTTATTACTGGGTTTAATTTGGAATTTTTCAAGTTTAAGTAAAGTTATGGAACAGTTAAGCTGTCCAGGCAGAGTGCTGAAAATCAGTGCCATCGGGGACAGCGCTTCTGTGTACTCGAAAATGCGCCAGTTGTACAACGTCCTGTACTGTTTTTTGGAGATTATCATTCCTCCGTGATAATGTTCAGTTATCACGGTTCGAAGAGGAATTACAACGCTAGTTCAGGAGTCTTTATAGTTTGGTCTGTTCACATGTAGGGTCTATATTTTCTTTTTCGTGGTCGGGGCTTGCGTACCGCATAACATCCTAACTTTGCGTGAAAGTTTTCTCTTTTATTTGTTTTTTCTTTTGGTTTCATTCTGCGCTTTTAATACTTCAACTCTTAGAGTTACTTCTTTTCTTTCACCTGTGTGGCGAGTGCCGCCTCCTAATAGACTAAAATTTGTGCCCTTCTGGAAGTTGTATTAAAGTTTGAAACATCCAGAATTGTGTCTCGATATGTGAAGACCGCTCTAATTGAGTGCTAATGGAGGTTAAGAAATGGTTTGTTATTAAAACGTTGTAGTAGTAGTTGTAGTGGCAATGGTAACATTTATCTGCCAACACTCCTTTATCAATGTTCAGAAATATTTCTTCGTTTTTTATAAACTTAGCGCAAAGCTGCTGTACTACTGTTGCTTCACCTCCGCATCACCCTTGCTTTGTTTTCTGTAACGTTTTTATTACCATAATTTCCGTGGCAATTCTTATAGACTAACTTTGAGGACGAATAACGTTCATTATTAAACTTATTGCTTGTGAAATTAAAATAAATACACCGACTTGCCGAGCTCCAGTTCCTGTGAAATAACAAGTTTTTAACGAGGTTGAGCCCGCTGTGTATTTAGATTACGTTTGA
>JACJUY010000362.1:71495-147543 GCA_014220935.1 Platorchestia sp. MABIK
CTGATGGCTTTCTTTTGAAGAGTAAAAATTTTATTGGTTTTATTTTTATCAGTTCCGTGCCATGCTTCTATTCCGTATTTTTCTTGAGATAAAAATATAAACCTCTACCTAAATTAGAGATTAGACGCATTTCTTTTACTCAACCCTAATTATTGATCTTCACATTACCTTCCACAGATCTTAAATCAAAATGGATTTACGGGAAATAGAAAATCAAGAGCTTTATTGAAGTTTTTAAAATAAGAAGGAGAAAAAGGATAAAAAAATACGAGAAAATTGTTTCAAATAATCATGTTTCGAAAGTAAAATTTAGTGTTGTAACTAGTAACCGCTTGAATAGTTTTCACGGATGTGTAATTGAAGTTGTTTCTTGCGTTTTACTTCCCTTCTAACTTCTGCTGCAGTATATTCACGTTATTTATAATAATTGATACAATCTTTTTTAATACCGGAGTGATGCTTTTGGGTGCAACAAATGGGAGCATTTTTTTTTACCGAGCAGGAAATATTTCCTAATGAGAAGTAAATCTGTAAATTGTTTTCTTCAGTTCTTTGATATATGCAATGTAGTTCCCTTGCGATTATCGCCTCATCTGGGAGAAAACAGAGTCAAGTAAACCTCGAACATTGAAATGATAAGCCAAAAAGGCGCATAGCATGAACTAGTATGACAGGAGAAACATCTGAGCTCTTCGGAGCTCTAATATTCACTGTGTTATGAGACCGGCACTGGTCGTGTGTGGGTAAACCGGCCCCTATGAGGAGATGCCCACCACGCCTTGTCCTGCCCACACCTACGCTCCTAATGCTATCGCCTTCCAGCGCTCGTGTGTCAGCCTTAATTTACGGCCTCGTGCACGCTGCTCATCTTGACGAATGCAAGGAGTTTTTCACTTAGGATTCTTACATTTGTTCTCTGCCTTACATGATGTGTTTTCGGAATTGAACGCTCAGAAAAGTGGACCATCGTTTGTGTCACAAAAAAAAAAAAACAAATTGAAATATAACAAAGAATGACGTTTTTCTTGGTTCAGTTTTTTCAACACATTTCTTGCTTGCTGACCAACCAAGCGGCTGACCATAATGCGGGTTATCATCCGGTAGTCACCAGGTGCATTTTATTTGTACGTCACTCAAAGCCGGGTGATAGCACTTTTCAATAAATTTTTGACCATTTGAAAGTTGTATGTTGAAATTTAGTCTAGAGTTGAATCTTGAATTTCAACTTGACCCGCCGCAGGTAACGTTTTAAATCTTGTTCTTAATGTTTTGGTTGGGAGACCACTACAACAAAGTAGGACACACTGCGTACTAGACCAGTGTGACGCGTTTGGCATGTCGACACCAGGGCGCTTGTTTACATCGCTCGCTGTGACGATAACACTCGAACGAGATGCGATAGTCTCCCCCAGACAGTCCTGTGTTGCGCTGTTTACTCAGGCTTGCACTTGCCTTCATTTTTTTTTCTTCCTACCGTGTCTTCATCTAACTCAATTGTTCCCTGTTGCAAAGCTGGGCGTTATCGCGATACTTTATCGCGATAACGATTTCGGGTTATCGGTTGTCCGATAATTTTTTTCCCGAGTTATCGATTTATCGGTATCGCCGATGCTTTTGGTTCCAAACTATCGATAATCGATAATTTCAGTTTTTCCCGCTGGGATTCGACATGACGGGGCGGGACGAGTATGGGACAATTACTATACGTGTAGGATGTGCGTGTTATGGTGTAATAAGGTTGGCCTCTTTTGTGGCCTTTTTGATCAAAAGTGTGNATCGATTATCGGTTAGCGCCGATAAGGTTTTCGTTATCGATTTATCGGTTATCGCGATAACGTTTTTCTCGTTATCGTGCCCACCACTGCACTGTTGTCATTTTCTGGAAAAGTTTAACTCTTCATTTTTCTGTGCTAGCGTTTCTTGCTTATTTAAAACGTATCTCTAGCAAAGCCGTGGTGTTCTGGCGTAAAAACTGCTTGGTATTGTGAAGAATACACCGATCTCAATTTATCTGAAACTTGTAGTATTCCTTCACGAATTTAATAGGTTGCTCTCATGAGGCTCTTTCTTGATATCTCTGTTGTAACATCTTGGATCATACCGCATTGTTGAATAGGAACCATGAACCAATTAGAAGGAAATATACGGTAGTATCCTACTTCGTCCTCAAACATTTCTGGTTGTGTATTTTGGTTTCCTCTGTTGAAGCTGAAATCCTGTTATGTAGATAGTCGCCGCAGAATTACCCGAGCGTTGGTAGGGGGAGGGGAAGGACGTGCGTTCAATTGTATTTCTTATTGTTATGGATGAATCTTGTATTTTTAGCGCTCCCACAGGGGAGGTGTGAAGTCCCAAGCTGAGAATTAGGTGGGCTATTTTTAAAAAATAGAATAGGTTATTTGTTCTATGAAGGATTATCTTTTTCAGTTCGTTGCAGTTCTGTTTTTTTAGCGTCTACGACTTTCTTCTTCAACATTCATTTTGTTTCGTAAACTTCCTTCGTATCTAACTGTTTTTGTGCGCTAGGGATCTTGTGTTGGAACACACCTTTCTGTATAGTCTGCGTTTCAACTCCATACTTAATAGTACCTTCTGCCTTCGTTTCTTTGGGACACCTTTGTTGTGGTTTGGAAGGCTTAAATTAACATAATTTCAATTTTACAACAACAGCACCATGTTGATACAGACATTGTGATTAGTTCTACTAGCAGAGCTTGGCGTAGAACATGTTTTGGTCGATATAAACACGCATTGAATTCGTTCTGTGAATGGATCCCATTGCCTTCGCGGAGCAAATCCTCGCATGTTGTGCGGAGTGTATAGCCTCTTTAACGGCGCGTGGGTTTCGATCGGGGGCGTTTCCTCCCTTTTCACCGCTACCATGATAAGAGCTCTATTATGAACGAGTCTTTCTTTTGTGATGTTACGGATATTAGTGTACACGCTTTCTTCTCCTTCTTTCTTGGCGTGAGCTACTGAAGCAGCGCATCGGACGCTGAAGTGTTAGATCGAAAATTAAGATAAGCTGCTGCCCACCAGCCTTATTCAAGCGTGAACTGTTGATGCGCCTGCGTGTTAACATCAGTTCACTTTGAGGGTCTCGTGTAAGAGTACCTGCTTCAGCCTTCATCTAAATTTAAATCACTCGGAGCTCGGGCTTGTGCGGTGCCCTTATTTGCTTCGATACTCTTTGTTCTTGCAAGTGCTTTGACTGATATTCTCAAAGTTTGTCCTTTTCAAACTGTAAGCGTGGGTTGTACAGCTCCATCTTTAGATTATGTTAAAGCAAACATTCGTGTTGATATATCTGCACATAGCGTGTTCGTGTCAGCTAGGCTCTTCAGACAAGAATGTTATCAGTTGGCACAGGCCTTGATCTGCGGTCCGCCTAGCTTCACTCGCCCTCCATAACGGTGTTGCTGGTCGTGCGCTCTCACTCGACTCGCACAACACCGATGAATGGGCAACGAGAGGCTCTAAATACGGCAGGCGTGTCCCGCTGTTTCCTTCGAAGTCTAACTTGACCATGCCTCAGAAACACCTTTTCTTCCTTCGGAATTCGACTTTTTTACTTTCGAGCTTCAACTCGTACGTTCAGTTGACCAAACCAGTTATCGTCTGTCCACAAGGTTGCAAAATAGCTTACTTGGCCATCGGACATGAAAAATTGAAGTACTCCTGACAAAGTGACAAATGGCTGCTATAGCGCTTTATCCATTTCATTCATGGATGGTAGGAGGCCAACTAGCGAGTACCGGGCCTGTTAAGGAAGACCAGTCGGGCTTGCAGGCTTCAGGTCCAGCGGTTGCGGCGCTGGGCAGGTATGCAATGGGTGGGTGTTGGCTGCGTTACCAGTAAATTATTGCGTCTCAATGGGGTGTGGATTGTCTCTATCAATCGCGCCCGCGGTTCACAAAACAGAGCTCCCTTTTGTTTTTCCTTCGCTCACTTGCTGTGTGATGGCTATAATTAGGGGCCGTGTTGAATAATTGTTACTGCTCATTTGGGCCCGCGCTCGCCGATCTTGAAGCACCTGCTATAGCGAGGTCTGCCCGTCTCTCGAGCCGTCCATCTGATCTCGCTCACCCACGGTGCAGCGACGCCCATTACGGCTGTCTTGCTGCTCTACTCTGCTCTTACTATCGCAATTATGAGCTAACCATGACGAATTGAATATTTTGGGAATCTGTGCGTCCGTGCTCCTTGTAAAACACACCATTTTTGTGTTGAAACAGATGCACACATCACTACGGTGGTTAGCCATTGCAAGCAGCATTATTTATTCTAATATCACAAGTCAAGCTAATTTGTTACTACTATGCCAAGTTTTGAAAATTGATGTTAAAACCTTGAATATTTGAGTAAAACGTTACGGAAATACTATTTGTTTCCTTGGATTTGTTATGAACCCTTTCCGTTCGTGATACTTGAAATGACGAGTACTGCAATTTTAGGATTTCATATTTGCGTTTCAACTGCACGAAAGCCGCTGTTAAGATTTATGTGCACACATATTGACGGGCTTTCTCGCACTTTAATAATATTTCTTTTGGAAAGTTTTCGGGTTGTCTTTCATGGACATAACTGTTTTTATCTTCATTTCTTGCAAAATTTTTGTAGATTTTGTTAGATCATCTGTTCAAATTTGCATCCGCTTATTGGTTGTAGATATTTGCTCATCGTACATCCACTCTAGCTACTCAAATGTGTGTATGTTCAATACTTCTTTGAGTTACGTATTTATGTGTGAGGGCCCGAGCTGAGAGGTAGATAGGCCTTCTTTTTGTTGAAATAAAATGTTTTTTTTTGTTATGTTAAGGACCACCTTTTTTCGGTTCACTGCTGTCCTGTTTATCAGCACCTACTACTTTCTTCTTCAACTTTTATCTTGTTTCATGAACTTCTTTCTCAGCTTACTGTTTCTATGGCCCTTCTGCATAGATTCCGCATTCCCTAATATCTATACTAAATGGTGCTTTCCTCCTTCCTCTCTTCGATACGCTTTTTTTTGTGGCGGTTAGGGAGGCTTAAACTAACCTATAATCTATTCTATTCTTCTCCTTCTCTTCGAATGCCTTTGTTGAAGTTAGGGAGGTTGAAACTAACATCTAATCTAAGTTAGTAATGTAAGAATTATTCAAGATATCATTTGTTTCGAAATCTTTTTTAATGGTTTTTTTTTCAGGTAAGTGATCACGCAACCCTGCCTCTGCCTCTAATTCGAGCTCCACATGATTTGTGAGTTGAAATTCTAAAGAAATGCTTTATTTTTCGATAAGGTTCTTTTTTACTTCGTCTGTTTTACTGAACATCAGTGTTTTCCCTCTACAAACTCTCTCATGTAACTTATACTGACATGATGATAGGAGAAGTAATTTATTTGAGCTCTGAGCCCACCAGCGGCCGGAGTCTGGTGCAGCTGCCATGCAGTCGATGTACCAAATTATGCTCTTGCTATCAACAGGATTATTGGCACACCCTCGCCTTTATAGGGTTCTGTGCCTGTTATTTAATGGACGTAGCGCGTCGTGTGTGAGCGGCTCATCCCCCGTACTCGAATTTAATGATCGTTTTACGGATGTTCAACGCTTGCTTCATGTCTCTTTTATTGCTCATTTCTGTTCACTGATTCTAAATATATTTTGTGGTCGTTGTGACACATGCTGAGCGTCGCATGAAAGAACGCCATTGAATAATATCGTCATGGCATCTTCATGTCGTGAATATTTGTTAAAGTGGACGGTTATCGCATGGATTTTTCTACAAGAATTTAGAATCATTTTATGGTATTTGAGAAATGGTGATTTGTCCCTCATTCTATGCTATAAGTTAACCTTCTTGTTTAGTTGTGAGATGCTTTCTTATTTTTAGGAGTCTAAGCTGCCGTTGTTTGTTTATATTGCTGATTTTTATTTAGCTGGTTGTATCCGCGTCACTCAGAGGGGGCCTTACTATTCGCTTGAGCTTTTCACCATATCACTATGCATTACTGCTGCTGCATGGCTTTGCTGTGGCTTTCATGTTTGGATTGTACGTCATCTGTCGACAAGGTGTAGCGGACGCTTATCGTCCGATCAAGCGTTCAGATTTGTTTGTCCGCTGAGCTTGCGTCCTTGACTAATTCTGCTGCTTGATCATGAGCTCAGCCATCAGGGCGGAATTGCGCTGAGCTCTGCGGCACACTTTTTTCACCGCCTGAGATAGCATCAACTGCGATGCTGAGCCCAAAATTAGGAGCCTAGATGCTGTGTCTAGATCTTAGCAGTGCTGCCTCCTTGATTGTTTTGCGCTTCACCTGGTTTCAGCATCTTTGTAAGATTCATGTCAGATTTTGGTATCTCTTTGCAATACACTTTGTGGAGATGCTCAGGGTTTTCCTGTTAGAGTGTTTAGTTCACAGTGTCTGTCTCCACTACGTTGTCTGGACGAGGATGTGTTGTGCGCATGTCTCATGTTTCTGCCTTTGTCATGACAGCATTTCTTGTTCGTGTGTGAGACACGCAAGACCCGTGTGGCCTTTCATTTTGAGTATAACTTGTTACTAACTAAGCTTGTGGTGTTATTTTTAGAGACCGGGAGCGAGCTGTAATTCGTACTTATTTGCGCGGAAGGGTGATGCGTTAGCCTGATTTTTATGGGTCGTTTAAGAGCGTGACTGATGTGCGCAATAGAATGCAATATGACTGTGTGTGTCAGCAGGGAGCGTGGCAATGATGATTTATTGCACCGCGCGCCAGTCCGCGGCCTCTCTGATGACACGGAGCAGGCTGAGCCTGAGCCATTCCTGTTGAGTTTGCTTCTGTGTTCTCTGTAGGGACTGTCTTCTTTTGCTGTAGTAATCAAGTTCGAGCAAGTGTATCTGTTATTTGAACTTGAAAGATAGTTTTGATCGGTTACATGCTTTTTATTTGAGAGAACTTTGGGTTGGAGACCTTTTTGTGCTTACTATGACGGCGATCGATGAATCGGGGTCGTTTTATCTGACATAGAGCATCATTTACGTATTTTATCTGAGTGGTCTCACTTATATCTGTGTTCTACACACACTGTGTACTTACTCGACTTGTTCGTATGCTCTGTACCTTTCTACAGCGGAGTTGACAGTTGTGGCTACTCTCTACCATGCATTTCCCTCGTTGTCTTATCTTCCACAAATTGGGGGTGTCGCGCGCACCTGTCAGGGGCATTGCATGCTTTCTTACGCAAACCTACGCGCGGATTCCAATTGGGCATTTTGCATTAGCGGTCATTTTATTCGCGAGGCTGGATGTTCATTTTGTGGCTGCACTCAGGCTTCATTCACGTGTTTATCTAAGGAATGTGTTGGTGTGGACGTCCTTCTAATGAACTCAGCCAATTCTGAAGCACTAATGCGTTGTTTGGAGGTAGGACATGTGCACTTATGCTGCCGCACGACTTCAACACACAATAATATACAGTTCGTATCTTTATATGGGCGATCGCCGCTGACGTCACGTACAGGGACGCGTTTGGAATCTGTACTTCATGTTTCATTTCTGAAGTTTTCCTTGGATGTGTCCGTGGTTTGAACCTGGCGTTAATATCGGACGGGCTTGGCTTTTTTGTGGTTCAGCGTATTAATATATGTGGCTTTGTCATACAGTTGCTGCTGAATTATATAACCATTACTTTTTCATTTTTCGTGTAACAGTTACGCTTGCGAGCAACGTATCTGTATGTTGAATACGATGGTGAATTCTACTAAGAGATTAATAGGTGCTGAATATTTCTGGATTACTCTGCCACCCGAGGTATTACGCATATAAAAGCTATCGCAAGCTATGTGCTCATGTCCAATATTCAATATCTGTGCAAAAAGTCAAGATCTTGGAAAAGATTTGTAGACGGGAGAGCTCCAGTCTAGGTCACCTGTGCCTATTGATTTTGTTTCCACTATGAAAGGACTTCCGTCACTGTACCTATATTGCATTCTGTCACTGCTCGCATTTCAAATTCATATTTCCGTCAGAAATCGTCATGTTTGTCTTTAAGGGTTTCAGTGAAATGGGACTTTTTGGCGACAGATCGAGCTGATATTTTCTGACCCTTCTGCAATCAATGCTGGTTCATTCTCACAGCGACCTTTTTAAGATTTATTTTTGATAAAGGCCGATCATACGCTGTGGTAGAATCTGATATCACTTCTCATTTTAGAATTTTGTTAGTGAGAAAAATTTTTTTTTTGGAAGCGAGACTTTAAATCCCAGCTTTCTTGATGGTACGAAACGGATAGGAGCGGATGACTTTTCAATGGCGACAAATGAAAATCAGAGTTACCTGCTCACGTGCAACTACGCGCGTCGCTGATGCATCTGCGGCTAAACAGGGTACTGGTTGCATTGAAATATTTTGGTACGATTTATTCAGATCATTAAAAGCATAGTTAGGAGTTGCCAAAGTTGGCGAAAAAATACAGTACCTTGCGCTGAGGAATGGCGTACAGAACATCTTTTCGTCGCGTTCATGCAGCTCGCTGTAGCGTAAGGTACTAAGGAGCAGTAGGGCGAGGCAGGCTGCAGTACACAGTTTCATCACTAGCTACGCCAATTTTTCAATGGTGGTAACGCCAGTAAAATGTATGCATGTGTAAAATCGTTGATAGAGCAGACTTCTCAAGTCCACCGTAGTTGTATGTTGAGGTATTCTTTTCGGTTCCATAGTTACAATTTCTTGCTATTTCTCGCCTAACTCATTCTTCTTTCTCAGATAGTCATGCTAAACCGTTGCTCACGCTGAATTTGTTCGTATATTTAGAAATATTTCTACCGTGAAAATGGGATTTCCTAAGCTTTAATAGTGGTTAAACTTAGTCTTAAAAAAATTTGTTACTCGCGATATAACTCCGTTTCATCAGCACGTTTAAACTTCCACTGAGAGTTGGCTTTAAAGCCAGCCTTATTATCTGGGATTAGATTTTGAGTTCCAAATCTCGGATGGCATTTTGGTCACAGCCGTCATGGTGGACGTCTACTATTGCAGCCTTTCTTGGCAATAATAGTGTTAGATTTTACTGCTAACTTCTCTGCAAATTTTGAATGGAAGATGCCAGTTTGTAAACACATTTTCTTGGTGTTTTTAAATGTGCATAATTAATGTTGGAATTCGTTGATGCTACATTTTAAACATTTTTTAAAAAGTTGTCTACAGGTTTATTGTGTTGGTAGCATAGATCTCGCGTTTCTCAAGGACGCCTATGCACAGCGTTATTCTGCATACTGAACTTAAGTCGCCTGAATTTAGGATACGTTCAGTGCAGCAGGTCTTCAGATCTTTCCTCCCTTTTGTTTAGGAGACAGACTTCATGGGAAGGACACCCTCAGCTCTAATAGTTCAATGTTGACCTTGTCAATGTCTTCCCTTTATTTTTTTCCTGCGAGTTGCTTGCGCACAATGAATGCAATGATATCGAATTCAGTTATTGAGACTGCACTGTAAAGCCCTACAATTCTGGTATGTTTCTACGGATTAATGTTCATTTTCTTCTTTTTATATTGATAGATTTGCAAGAAAATGCTGATCCTTAGCTTTTCAACGGATAGTGACTGAACATGGTATCTTTGTCTGAATGCTTTATGTAGATATGTTTCTTGTGATCTTTTACCTGACAATTTGATCCAATCGTGATGGATTCTGTAGATCTAATATCATAATGCCATTCGTACTCCTGCTTTGTACGTGGCAATTATTCTACGCCGTCTCGCTATAGTTAAACGACTGCAGTGTACTTATCTTCTGACAATAGATCTATACTTCCTGAGGAAGACCCTGCTGCTGTCCTTTTCATAATTGCCTTTGCCGCCCGCTGCAGTTATAAGTTCTTGTGTATATGTATTCTTAGAGAGTATTCTATTCATACCATTTTAATCTTCGTAGGATCAAAAACTTAAAAGTTTTTTGTTCGCACTGCTTTTGAAAAAAAGTTATTAGCATTCGTTTTCGTCATCACTAAGATCATAAATTATAAGACTCCGTTGTGCTTATTGTTCACAGCATCGTATTTGGTGTGCCTGTCTTACCCCGCTCATATGAATGGCCGCTAGCGCACGGTAGCTGCTCCATAATGCATAATTTTTATGTTGAAACGAAGACGCCTCTGTCGGTCACCGAGCCTATTGGAGTCCAGTGGCGAGCTCGCGTAGGCGCAATGCTGCATGAGAAGTGCCCGCTCCGCCAAACAGTTCTGCGTAGTAGTTGATTCTTGCTGATCTCCTCCGTGTAGTGAGCCGCTTCTTTTGTTGTTGGTATCCTCAGGAGCACAGGATAGACAAAAGGTTCTAGTTTGTTGGGTTTGTCTATGCTTTTCTAAAGGGGCCGGCGCTCTCAAGAGATATCTGTTAGGCTACCCCAGCCATAAATTCAGCCCTCTTGGACTTCTGTCTTTCTTGTTCTCTTTGCTTTTCCTATTTTCCTACTTTTATCGCTTTCTCTTCTATGAATTTTTTTTCAGCTTGCGTTTTAATTCCTGTTTCTACGTGCAGGGTATCCTGTGTGGGAACACCTCTTGTGCATAGAGTTCCCGTTTCCTACAGTCCACACTAAATGGTCCTCTGTCTTCGCTCTCTATAGAGACCACTTTTGTTTGTCTAGGGAGTTTTAAATTATTTTAATAACAATAATAATAACAAATTTATCGGCATTGAGTTTTCGGGTGACTTGATGTGTTCTGTCATATACAGCGTGAAAGTGAACTTCTCTCTCTGCCACTTTGGCCAATTTTTGAGGTGATTCTTTTATAATCTCTCGAATTCGCAGTCAGACGGGAGAACGTCAGTATTGTTAGAGGCTATGTGCACCATTATAAATTTTTGTAAATTTTTACTCGATTCCCTCTCAAGAAGATGCAATATTTCATCAGTGGAAATAAGAGCTACTAAGGGAAGATGCGAGGTTCCGATCTCGAGTTTAGGTAGGCGTTCCTTTCATTGAAATACATTAGGCTCCTTGTTTTGTTATGGACCGTCTTTTTTCGGTTCAATGCTGTCCTGAATTTTCAGCTCTTATTATGCTCTTCTTTAACTTTTATCTCGTCTCATAAAATTCCTTCCTAAATTGCAGTTTCTATGTGCCAGGTCTCTTGTGTGAGAACTCACATTGTGCATAGATCATACGTTTTCTCAATTTCATAGTGGATGGTGCCTTCCTCTTTTTGAGACACCGTTATGGTTAAGGAGGTTTAAATTATCTTATGTAATAATCTAATTTTTACTCCAATGGTATTTTTTCATTCTTCACTTGGGTGGACTTTATTCTTTCCGAGCCTTTTTAGAATTTGGATTATTAACAATACTTAATCCTTGACTTTGCGTGTGGTTATTTTGTTCTCAAAACATTTATGCTGAGGTTTGCTGGTCCATACGAATTCTAATCTTGGAGATGCTGCTACCAAAGGAGGCAGTTTGCCGACTGCAAGAGTCCAGGTGGCATTTATTGACTTGGTAAATTAACCTTGCCAAGTCTGCGAGCTCTGCCCACGTGCGCCCGAGGTTCTGCCTTGAGAGCTTCTGCTTCTTTGGTTCCTGCTGGCGTGCCTTGAATGTTGTTGCTCAAATGCCGCTGTGGCCGCTTCATCTCCGCCGCACGCACCGCTCTTGCTGTGCCTGCCTGCTCTTCGCTGCTCTGCTCATGCACCCCGTCATTTTATGTCCGGTCAATGCTAATGTGCCGCTTACTCTTTGTTCCTACTCATGCTCCTAACCTTCCACCTGAAGCTTCTAACAATTCTCTCTTCCAGGCTTTGTGTTGGAAATTCACGCTTATACTGCTGAAAAACAGCAAGTGCAATTATCTTCTCGAAGCTAAAATTTTTATTAGTTGAAGAAAACTGATATTGGAGGTATTTTTATATAATGTAGTTTATCTTGCGTAAGAGTACAGATTTTAATGATTATTTTGGGACTTGTGAGATGTACAGAATAGCGAAAGGTATTTGTGGTTAGTTTCACCCCCGGCTGTGTCTCCAGTACAGGCATTATTGGGCCGTGTTTCTCGGTGTATAAAATTGTGGTGAAACATGCAGTGGGCGTTAGAGACGCATCGATCATATTGCGCGGACAGCTGAAGGAAAAAACAATGGTTCTCCGCCACAAGGTCCCAGCGAGGCTGGGGGTGCGCTCTGAGATGTGACGTACGCGTCGCTGCAGGCATGGCGTGCCGCGCTATACTTCCTTCCCCGGTGTCGTGGGTGCTCAAGATCACAGAGTGCTCATTCTGCTGCGAGGCGAGGGGAGCACGCGGTGTGCTTAAAGTTCAAATATATGGAACTGTAGTAATTATAGAACTTTATTTTGAGAAACGACCTTCTTCTAGGCGATGAATGGCATCGCAGGACACGTTTTCTTGGGGCGTTTGTTAGGTGTCCGTGCTGCCACGACCGCTGAGTTGCGTTTGGTGACTGAGCAGGAAGATGGTGAGAGTCCTTCGTTCTTAACATGGAACTGCATTGGTCCTAGGCAGTTCAAAGTTTTGCATCTCCATTTGTCGGGTGCTTAAATAGAATCATTCTGTATATGTCCAACGTCACTGTGACTTGTCAACTATGGGAATTAGCGTTCTCAGGGAGAAAATGTGAGGTCTTCTGCTGCGAGTTAGGTAGGCCTACTTTTTGTTGAAATAAAATGTTTTTGTTTTGTTGAAGACCAAATTTTTTTCGGTTCACTACTGTCCTGTTTTTCAGCACCTCTGACTTTCTTCTTCAAATTTCATCTTGTTTCATAACCTTCCTTCTTAACTCGCTGTTTTTGTGCGCACGGCATCCTTAGCAGGAAAACCCTTTGTGCATAGATTCCACGTTCCCTTCACTTCATACTAAATGGTGCCTTCATCCTTCCTCTCTCTGAACATCATTGGTGTGATAAGGGAGACTGAAACTAATTTATAATCAATCAATCAATGTGGCTTACCAAATTAAATGTATCTTATGCTCCAAAAAATCGACTTTTTATTTTTTAACCTGCACACACTTGTTATATTGATATCTTCTTGATCACAGTTGCGTTGGTTTTTAGTGAAGATATTTTAGTACGATAAAATTCTTTTTGTGTAATTCATTTAAGAAGTTACCATATGCTGTTGTAGGAGTAAAGAATAGAAAGAAAGCGTAGGCGTGTGCGTCAGCCCGTATTGCGTAATAGCGCCGGCTTAGAGAGGCTGAGAGCGGCGCACCTGCTGGGCCTGCCGCGTGCGCTGATGGATCCCTCCCTGATGTGGCCTGGCCCTGTGCTGCTGCCTCCCCCACGGGCTCTTGCGTTTGCTGCTCACTTAACATCTGATTGACTTATGACGTGTAATTCCTCAAGTGTTGCTTTATGCCCGAAAACTTTTGAACTATTGTGGATTGTGACATTTAATTCTTTCAATATTGCTTCATGTCTTCAGAAGCAATTTTAGCTATGAACCACGAATTATTTAGAACTAAGACGTGCAATTCCTTGAATATTAAATCATGTCGAGACCTTTTTTAGAAATGTGAAAAAGTTTATTTTTAAAATTTGCTCTGCTTTAAACAGAATGGTAATCTAGTGACATTTCTACTCTATATGCTCTGTTAATACTAAATCGATGGCCCCTTGAGTTATTACTTTTTACTTTCAAATAGGGGTCAATTTTTAATCGAAATATATTCTTATTTCATATTTTCATAGAATACATAGCGTAACCATCCTTGAGTATTTCCTTATTAGTAGAGTGGTATTTTAAACCCATAGAAGAAAATCACTATTTTTTTATCATATGTCCTGTGATTTTATACGTTGGCTAACTATAGGTTAAGCTATTAGTAGTTTTTTTTTTAAATTCTAAATTTGTTTGTTGACGAAAGTGCACGTTTCAAGTGTATGCTAAATGTATCAGAACCTTCTCTTGTATTTTGGAGACATTAAATTTTTTTTTGAAGTTATGATTAGCCTTCCAAACGCACCTTATACCATTCATGCTCTAATTAGATTATCGTACGGGTGATGTAAAAATGTACGAATTTATGCAGCCGTGACGGCCATGCATCACAATATTTCGATAGGTTCTTGAAAGTATATTTACTGAAGGGAAGTGAAGTACATGTTCGGTACGTTTTTCTTATTTTTAAATACAATTTAAAATTTGATCAAAGACAAATGATTAGAAATGAGTTTTGATTTAAATGAAAAACGTTTACGGTTTGTAAATATCCGAAGCATATGAATCAACAATTACCTGTCTGAAATAAAAAGTAGTGAATATTATGTTTTTATCTAATTCCTATGTGGGAACTGTGTTTTGTTTATGAAAGAAATAAAAAACTACCGCGTTCTTGATTCCACTGTATATTACTTGAATCTAAGAAGGCATTTCAGCAACTATTCCCCATCTTCTTCATGTGTGAACTCTATTCAAAATCTATTTATGTAGTACATTTCTACAGTGATATAGTGCTCCTTCAGCGAAACTGTGCTGATTAACGTGATTTGTGTCGCTGAAGTTGATGCTGGGTGCACATGTTGGGGTCTCGTGGAAATCCTCTCCTTGCATGACGTAAAGTGAAAGTTTAAAAATTAACGTGAGTGTGCAGCGATGTTCCACACTCTGAGAAAAACACTTGGTTCTGTGAGTACTACAATGACAGCAGCTACGTAGCCTGAGTAACGGGATGGAAGGCCTGAGTGATTACTTGTTGCCGTTGGCAACGGACAATCTTTGAGTAGGATGCCAGTTCGAGCTGTTGAAGCTTTCGAATGTAGCCACTCGACACTTTGATTGCAATTGGTTAAACTGAAGTTCTACATTAAAGTCTAATTTAAAGTCATTTGTACATAGTAAGCAATTTGGAAGATAGCAAACATTAACTGGATTGTGTCTTATTTATCCCCTCAGGGGGATACAAATATTGTATATATGGGAATTGGCACTCCCAGGGGGACAATGTGAGGGCCCGAGCTGAGAGTTAGGTAGGCCTTCTTTGTGTTGAAATAAAATGCTTTTGTTATGTTAAGAACCATCTTTTTTCGGTTCACTGCTGTCCTGTTTTTTCAGCGCCTACTACTCTACTTCAACTTTGATCTTGTTTCATGAACTTCTTTCTTGTCTTACTGTTTCTATGCCCTTTCTGCATAGATTCCGCGTTCCCTTAACTCCATACTAAATGGTGCCTTCTTCCTTCCTCTCTTTGGATCGCCTTTGTTGCGGATAGGGAGGCTTAAACTAACTAATAATCTAATCTAATCTGTGTCTTATTTATCTTTAAGTATTTATGAATATTATGCTTAGGACAACTGGTCGGTCAGCAGCATTATGAAAATCCCCTCCGAGGCCACAGGTGGCTCACGTAGCGGTCAAAGTGTTGAATTTCTTCTTCAAGAGCTTTGCCTATCTCAAATTAAAGATATTGACTCTCCTGTCGTCATTTCGGCTAAATTTATTGCATCACTAATTAATTTCAGCTAGTGACAGCCCTCATCAAACCGCTTTTATTATGAACCATGTCGCTGGTTGATCATGGCTTTGAATGATCTGTGCTCGATCGATTGTTTTCTTGTCGATGACGGAGTGATTTATCTGCTGCTCGTTCGTTGAGCACGGAGGTCTCGCGCCCTTGCTTTACTCAACCATTTCAGTTGTTGCTGCCTCATCATGAGCTGTTTTGATGCCGTTGGCTATCAGGAGAAGCTCCGGTGTTGTTTGTTCGTTATCCCTTAATCGAGCATTATCACGCCTCAATGGTGGCCATGATGAACCCTCCTGTCAACGAGCGGTCGCGAGCGCTTCGTTACTGAAGCATTGTTTGAGGGTGCACCTAACTCGTCCAGGCGAGCACGGGCGTCTGCTGTGCCTCTTGCTGACTTCATCGCTTATTTACGCTTTATCTCTTGCCATTGAAGTCCCAAAATGGAGGCCTTTGAGAAATAGTCACCTTCCTTTGGATTCCGTTGTGTATTTTTATGTCTTGGTGTTTGTTAATGCGAGAAAAGCTGGGCGTGCTCCTCGACTCAAGCCGGTTAGAATGCAGCTGCGCCCACCGGTTGTATACATGGTAGTCCGCCGCTGCCATTCATGCTTTGTTGATGTCTTTTCTTCTCATTGATCTGAAATTGATAATGCTAATGCTCTTTCCATAGAATGAATGATTTATATCAGTTTTTTTTTAAATGAAAGTCAGGAGTGTTCAGCAAGATACTGAATAGTTAACTTTGTTGCATTTAGTTTGACATGTCTTTCACAACCTTTTTTTCTGGGAAACTTATTTGATGATTTTTATATAGCGTTATTCCGTGTTAATAGACGCTACTAGAGAGAGATCTTTCCTTACCAGAACTGCACCTCACTTTACTCAGTGGTCCAGTGCTTGTATAATTCCTCAGCGTTTTCGTTTTGCCAATGAGAGTAGGAGTTAGTTAGTCCGTCATTAAATTCACCGCGGATGTAACGTTTTGCTTGTGTTCGGCAAACAGCGCCCACTTCCTTGTATTGTTTCAGACCTGTGCTAACGGTAGGCCCGGGCTCTCGTTTTAATTCTGCAGCGAAGTCTCGGGCATCCATCAGATCTTTTGTCCCTCAACTAACGGTTGACAGACACATGCGCTGCTTTTATGTGTGGCATGTTCCGTATTTCGCTCTATCCGTGTTCTGCTGGTCGGCTTATGTGTGCTATTTTACATGGCAGGTCTGCCTTATCCTCCAAATTCTTCTCACTGCAGTTATCTTCAGTTCTACTATACTGGTTTTAATATTCCCGTACGAATTTTTTTATTTTTGAATGTAACTCAAATCGCTTAAACATAGTAGATTTTTATTTTTGGTCAATTTCTCATGTTTTACAGCAAACGAAGCATCTTCTCCGCATGCATTCAATATTGTTCTTGAACGGTTAATGAGGTTTAAATTTTCTTAACTTTGTTCTCAATGAGTTTAATTTCTTATTATTTCGGCGGTAAATCAATCTTGTTGTTACAAAGCAGCCATTTAGTTTGTTCCTAGGCGAAGATAATTTTTTCCTAGCATTAATTACGTAGAATTTTGCTGCTATGCGAAGTGTCACCTACCTTTGTGTAAGTATTCATTCCTCATTCGATCGTAATGCCTAGGGTGATTTTGCAGTTCAATTTGAATGATTGCCGGTACTTTAGTTTGCAGTTACTTCGAAAAAAGTTCTCAAAGCTCAAACTTACCTGGCACTTGATAGAACTACAGTGATGTATGCTCTCTGACTACCATTATGCATTTTTTATATTGTGACCTGATTGCTCTCGTTTTTATGGACTTGAGATTCTTGTGTAACACCTGTGACTAGGGAACGAGTCCATCGCGCTGGCCTGGTTTTCAGTGCGTTCCGTCCTTCCAAAGTTCTTGAATTTCGTTGGTGGAAAATCTGTAAGAAAAGTACTATCTATGACTAGAATTTTTGAGGACGAATGGAAGTTTTTGTGAAAACTTCTGTGTATCTGCTGTTAGGTTGTTGGAGATCAGAGAAGTTTTTGCCCAGGAGCGAGGGTGCCCGTCAGGCGGGTCCACAGAGTCTATCTGCGAGACTGACGTAAGAAATCCTAGAAATCAATTTTGCTGCTCGGCGTGCAGCGGTGAGGAGGCTTGTTGAGCAAGCCGTGCTTGCTACTAACAGCCTGGCAGAACTGCAGGAGCTGGTCCTGACACATTCGAAGTCTTATTCACTATCATCTAATGTTTCAAATCAAGATGGAGCCCGCTGTTTGGTTCAAGTTGCGGTACTAATGAGTATTTATGTTCCTTTGTTGCTGAACGTTCCCCGTAGTTATTTCTTGTTTATCAAAATATACTGCAATTTGCGTAACCAGGTTGGGTTAAGTTCTCATTTCTATTAAATGAGGTGTTCTAATTCCACTCGATATTATGTATTAGTTTTATGTTCATGTTGTCAGTATTTGTCAATTTCATTGTGAACTGATTGTGTTTCAAGTGGTGCTGTTTTTGAGCTTTCATAATTTTGCAAGTATGAAAAATTTTGATCATTAGTCTTGTAATCAGTTGATTTCAAACTACATTTTGTGGCAGCGTGCACAAGATCTCGAAGATGAATTGGTTAAACCACAAGTTACGTTCTTCACTGGATATTCGTTTCTTTATCTTGTTCTCTGGTGTTTATAAGCAGATTCATTGGCACTGTCAGATGAGAATGACTCGCTGTCCGCGTTCGGGTGCAGGTCAGTGTGACGCACATGTGAAATGTGAAAAGTTTAGATTTTGGTCTGAATTTGTGTATCTTTTTGAACCCGTTCTTTTATTAGCTCCCTAATTCACGACGGAATAACTCTTGCATGTGAAATTTATCTGTGTGCTCACCGCTTGAAAGAAAATGTTTCTATAGGTTACTTGTTCTTGGATGCAGACCTTTAGTGTTCGTGACGTAAATGAGTTCGATATCTGAGGATGACCCAAGCGCGTCCGTGTCATTAAGTTATTTACCCTGAATAGGGAAAAGACTGTTTATGAGAATGGTAATTTTACCTTCAGCATTTTGTAGATGGATTACCTTTATAGTTCCTGTGCGATGCTCGGTGAGCTTGCAGGGGTCCTGAAGAAGGACCAGCTCCCGCAGTGTGCAGTGCCGTGCGCAGCAGCCCGTGCCCTTGGTGAGAAGGCGTCGCCGTCTTCTGTTTGCGCGCTGTGCCTGCTCACCGTGCCGAGCATATCTGCGTCTTCCCGATGCTCATGATTCGACGATAGTCGTTGTTGTCGCGCGGCTTTTCTGAAATTCGAATTTTCAATCCAAGTTAAAATGTGCTCCGTTGATACTGAACTTCGCAAAAAACAAGCGCAAGTGATGCCTGTTTTTTAAAATTTTCGTGTGAACCAGCGCTTGGGCTTCTGCAATCATAATATATTATTCTGAGCACTCTCCTGCGAGCTGTCTCTGCGAAGCTGCATTGATGTCTAATTGTTTGCTTCACCCTGTCTCGCCCATGCAGATGCTTATCACCTGTTGCGACAAGGCTTGGGTAATGATCCACCATGCAAAGGTTAGAGTGAGCCCGCTCCCCATCTTTATATCTGCAGTTCCGATTCTCATGGGTGAGCACAACCTGCTCTGTACTACAACCAGAATCTTGCAGTGTTCCGCCTCGCTCTCCACGTCGAGTAACTTCCTAGAGTTGGATTATGGTATTTTTACGGAATTTACTTCATGTATTGCATTTCACTTCTCATGTTGGATACAGTTTGAGTTTCGCCAAAACTATTTTTCGACTGATGTACGCTGGTCAAAAGCAGGTGGCTGTTTGGTAGCCCTTCTCTGGTAGGGCTCATTATAATTCTAGAAGTGCCGCCTGCATTGGGCAACTTCAGGGTTATCCATATTGACGGCCTGAACAACCAGTTGTACGCCGCTTGGCTGGTTTCCTAATTCAAGGTTCAATAATGAATTGTGTGTTCTCAAATTTTGGAATTTTGCTGTATTGCAAGTTTTCTTTATCCTCGTGATAAGAAAGGATTTAAATTTTGTATTGCGCACCGTTATATAGTATATCTTAATTCATTGCATTAAGCTGTTCTTGATATTTTTCCCATGATGTTAAATTGATGATAAGTTGCTTAACTTCTAAACAGATCTTATTTAGTACTACCAGAAATAAAATGCTAGGTCCCAAACTGAGAGTTAAGTAGGCTTTTTTAATTGAAATAAAATGTTTTTTTTTTGTTATGTTGTAAACCATCATTTTTCGGTTTATTGCTGTTCTATTTTCAGTACCTCTAACTTTCTTCTTAAACTTTTATTTTGTTTCATAGCTTTCCTTCTTAACTTAATGTTTCTATGCGCAGGAGAGCTTGTGTGACGACGCACTTTGTGTATAGATTGCACGTTCCGTCAATTTCATGCTAAATGGTGCCTTAATCATTCTTCTCTTTGGAACGCATTTGTTGCGGTTAGGGTTCTTATACTTTTTAGGGAAATGGTCATAATACCGTGCAATCAGTCTCTTGTACCCATTTCCACTTCTGTTTCTTTGTGTTTTGTTTGCCTAATCGGGTGGTGAGAATGTCCCCGCTGTTTCTTTAATGGCCTTAGTCGGTCGTGCTAACTCGCTATAATTTTGTGCTATTATGGTGCCACGTGAACTAAATTGCGACTGCGTTTCACTGTGAAGGTCTTCTATATTTAGCGGAGACTCTCATTTTAAATTTGTTTATATTGACTGGCGCGTGATAAGTGTTCCTGGTCATGGCTTTGTTCAGCAAATCCTTCGCATCTGGCATGACCTAAGAGCTGAATGCTCCTGTTAACACCTTCAGCAAATGGAATTTAACCTAACAAACTATTCAAGCCCGCATGAGAATGAACATGCACTATTTTTAGTTGATACGCAGTAGAAGATAGTCGTAAATCATGTTTCCGTCAGTCAGTTTGTTGGGAAAAGATCTGATTGATTTTTAGGAAAAGGTATGCAGATTAGGTACACATCATTTTCTAGTATTCTACCTAGTATTACCAATATTACAATGTGGCGCGCAATGAAGTGAAATTCTTCAACGAGAATTTTTTTTGTAAAATTTACAGTTGACTGTAGTTGAGCATGCTTGCTCGCGATAGTTCTCTGTCTTCGTTTTGCTCTAAAGTGATCTCGGTCTCCGTAGTTTTCGACCATATATTATTCAACTTCTGAAAGAATACGTAAGTGCTGCTCTGAAATAAAATGTTACAACCGTCACGACGCTGCGTTTATGTTATTTATGACAATTAAGTTAAAAGTTGACAAGATTGCACATGCTATTTGCTGTTATAATATAGGTGGTTTTCACCACTGAAATGGTGTAGGGACAGTTGCAGTGGAGCTTTAACTTTTTTTTGCCGACACAGAGTTTTGAAATTACGTTACGCAACCGAGCGAATCGTGACTGGTTTGGTTTCATCAGCGTTCTGCTTGCTGCGATACTAGTTTTTGTTGTCCTTTTTTGGTGGTGAAACGGGTTTTCATGAAGTTTAAAAACTCCGTGTTTGGATGGAAGTTTTGTGCTCAAATTCAGGTTTAAAAATTATAGTGACTTCAAAATTTCTCAAAGTATGCAAGAATGTGACCCTACTCTGCTTTCACTTGTCATTATTTGTTTTTTGTCAGAAAAAATGTACGCTTGATTTTGGTATTGGCATGTTGAAAAGGCATTGCCTCTTATTGATTCATCGTTTCATAAAGAATGCCTGATACGGATTGTTGTTGAGCATTAACATTCCCTTCGCTTAAATCTACGCTAGTTTCCCTGTGAGAGCATATTTTTTCTCATGCAGTAACATGCTCGCTGTTGCAATGCAGCACAACTGCTCTCCCACACTCGATCGCGGAATGAATAAAGTTCCTGTGTGTATACCATGACCCTTGTTAAAATGTGCAGTCCATAATGCATCGTGTGCCCCGGTCTACTGAACACTTGTTAGGATCACAGACCTTCTTTGTGCCAAGCACTTCAATGTCTGTTTGTATGAGCTTTCCCTCTTATGGAAGCGCTCGGAGCTGCTCTTCAAACCAGTTGAGTCGTCTTCCGCTCCGCTTGTGCTCCTGATGATATCAATTGGTTTTTTCCGTGTTTGAAACTTCGATGTAAGAATTGAACAAAAATCTTCCAATGACGTGATGTCATTTGTTATCTAATCATCGTAACGAAAAGCTTTACGTAATGGCATCACGATTCCTCCAAATTCGTTAACTCAGTTAACAAATTTCATCGCTTTTGCGTCATGAACGAACGAACGTAGTTGTTTACAGATAGTTATTCTGATAAGTCAAAACAGCACGTTTTTCATAGCGGTTACCTACTTTTAATGCTACACAATTTCACCACTGAAATGATTGGTGGTTCCCAGGTTGTTGAAGGAGCGTACCTAATGATGCTCGTTTTGTGTTAGGTGATTTGCAAGTGATCGCAGTGTGGTCTTTCAAGGTTAAGAAATACCGAGAGATAGCAATTTTTATTTTTCTTGTAGTGGAAACAGTGCAGTTTTAAAAATTCCTGAATAGAAATGAGTGATCGAAAAATGAATTAATATTCTAATTTCAATCCTTAGCTCCGTTGGAGACTGTTATCCGAATCATTTGTACCACGTGCAGTATTTTATGATCGCTCTATTTACATTATCTTTTTCTTGACAGAGTTTTGTTCGTTCAGGTCGACTAGCTTGTTTTATCATACTGCTTGCCTAAGAATTGAATTTTCATACCGAAGGAAGGTAAAATTCATTTTATGATTAGATTCAGTTTAAACTCTGTAAATGCTAAGCGATTACAATTAGAGGCGTTTCAAGTACGAACCTAATAGTATGGACTGTAAAAAATTGAATCATCTGTCTTAATTTGGCCTAGGTCTACAAAATTGACCAAAGTTAACCATGGAGTAAGGCGTGCTCATGACAATCTCGACCAGCACTCGTTTGTGTTTTGACACCTCGAAGGCCCCAAACATCCAACCGTGGAATCAACAGCGGTAATTATGGGAATATGTGCTGAGGTCTATTTTTATGAATACCTTTCCTCTCGTTAATTTATTTGTAACAATTTTTGTTCTGTTTCATATGTTAGTGTTCCTGTTGATCTTCTTATCTGTTGACACTGCTCGTGAAGACCCTCGTTCTGCTGCTTTTGTTGAAGGTTGCGCAGATTCTGATACGTTTGGTACTATCATCTACTTTTGGTTTTGTTTGAAAACATTGTACTGTGAAAATTGAGGATCACCTACTACATTTCTCAGAAATTACCCTCACTGCTGAAAATAAAGTCAAATTAATGCGATTGATAATAGACATTTACCTGAAATAAACTGTTTATAACTCTTTTAGGTTCTTTTAATATTTTTTATCCCTCTATATTGACGTCGGAACTGTGAGTTTTGCGCCATAATTCTCACTAGAGCTCATGAGGCTTACCTCTTACTAAACTTGTAACTTTGTTCGCTCCACAATGTCTTTAATTTGTTGCCATTGTCCCATGCGCCATAACTCAGTTAACCTCCTCCGCTGCTGTGCAGGTACAGAGCTACGTTCCGTGAGTGCTCTTGTATTGTTTTACACGTGTGCTTCTCTAAGGCGGATACAAAAATTGTATCCATGGAAATTCGCGCTCTCAGTATGAAGATAAGAGGATATAAATATTGTTTCTGTTGGAATTAGCTCTCAGTATGAAGATACGGCGATACAACTGTTGTAATTGCAGGAGTTAGCGCTCTGAGGAGGAAGATATGAGGTCCCGAGACCCCTCAGGTGGATACAACTATTGTATATATGGGAATTAGCTCGTCCAGGGGAAATATGTGAGATCCTGAGCTGAAGTTTAGGCAAACCTTCCTTTTGTTGAAAAAGGATAGTTTTTGTTTTTGTTACGGAACATCTGTTTTCGGTTCACTTTTGTCCTGTTTTTAGCACCTACTTTCTCCTTCAACTTTATCTTGTTTCATAAATTTCTCTCTCAATTTATTGTTTCTTTGCAATTCGTGTATAGATTCCGCATTCCCTTAGCTCTGTACTAAATAGTGCCTTCCTTTTTCTTCTCTTTGGAACGTCTTTGTTACGGCTTGGGAGTCGTTACCTTTCCTGCGAAGGGGCCCACCAGTGGTCACTGAGGTGATTTTTATAATGCTGCTGACCAACCTGTATTCACTAACTCAATTTTTATAAATAACGAAAGCTGAATAAAGGTACGATCTAGTTAATGTTTGATGTTTTCAATCCCCTCAGGAGGGACAACTATTGTCTCTATGGGAATTAGCACTTCCAGGAGGAAAATGTGAGAGCCTGAGCTGAGAGTTAGGTTGGCCTTCTTTTTGTTGAAATATAATGTTTTGTCCACTACAATTGATTCTAAATTTGAATTGAATTTTGAACTTGAGTTAAAGCTATCGCTGGAAATATGTTAAATTAACATCTAATATATATAATGAGGTCCCGAACTAAAGGTTTGGTAGGCATTCTTTTTGTTGAAATGAAGAAGTCTTTTTGTTAATTATGGTCCATCTTTTTTCAGTTCACTGCTTTATTTTCGTCGCCTATCACGTTCTTTTTAATTTTTTAACTTGTTTCATTATCTTTTTTCAATGTTATTTCCATGCCCTGAGTATGGTGACACACCTAATGTTTAGACTCCCCATTCTTTCAATCCCATTCTAAATGGTGCTTTTCTCTTTCCTCTTTCAGGAACACCTTTGTTTTGGTTAAAGAAGTTCAAACTAACTTCTAATCTAGTCTTGGAAACGCATTTGTTTTTGTTAGAGAGGCTTGAATTAACTTATGATCTCATTACCAACAATCTTTTCACACCTGCATTGAGTATAGTGTGGGCACTATGTTCAAAATTTCAATTGTGTTTGTAGTGCGTTACAATCCCTCTCGATGTTTTAGATTTTAATTTGTTTTCGTTTTGGTGTTTGAAGCAACATGAAATTGCTCCTGAATACTGCACTGATTATTCTCCAGTTGAGCTGTTATACTGAAGAACCTGGGTCATTGAGTGTATTGTTGAGTTACGCTGTACTGACCAATTAGAATAAAAACAAATTTTATTGTAAGTTGAGTCACCCGCATCACAAATAAGCAGCTACATTTAAAGACGTGTTCGCTGTACTTCGAGTTGGTAGCATCGTGAACTTGGATGTTCTTTAGGGAGTAAACTCAATGACCTATTTCATTCCGTCGGAGTTCCATTGGCCAGCAGCGAGAGTACCTTAGCTCGGTTGGCATTCTAACTTGTCAGGCGTAAATGACATTCATGCGCTCAATTTATTTCTCGTCCTTAACTGCTAAAAAGAATAGCTACATGCAGCAAGAGAGGGACAAATTTTAAAAATTGATAGTGATCAAATGTGAAAGACCGCCGTGCTTGTCTGCATGAAGGTCTGTGTAGAATTGCAGTTTCTACGACCATCTGTGCTGAAAATATTCTTGTAAATTCTAATCTTCGAGACAAATAGATTTCGATTTTGTTCAATGTCTTAGTTTTGGCTTAACATTTCTCTAATAAACTTGGGACGACGAAACATAATACGCTACTCCGTTCAAGTGAAACACAAGCTTGAAATCGTGACTTTATGTGAATCTGCTCGTGGTTCATTATTTGGGTATTTTAGGAGGATTTCAAGAGCTCTGAAGTTATGGAGTTGCTGAGTAACGCGCTGGTGCAGCTGGCGAGCAGCGGCCGTGGCCTCGACCCGTCTGTGCCATGGGAGCCGTGCTCTCTCACCTCTGTCGTCTCCCTACACGCACCTGCTCGCCTCACGCACCTGCCCAGTGATATTATAACAATATTTTTTGTCCAGAAAGAAAGAGATGAGCTTGTGAAACGTTCGCTGAAAATCGTATAAATTAAAACTGTTCCAAACATGGTTTTTTGAAATAGTATCTTGACTCGTCAGCGTATTCATCGTGGATGGAGAAGGATAAGGATTGATCTTCATACGTTCACATATTTAATTTACTGTTCTTCTTCGACTGAAATTGTCAGTCGAGAATCTGAGTGTAAATTAATTGCGAGACGAGCTTTGAACGTTCCAGTATTTATGTTTAGGATATTCACTATCTTTTATCAAGTGAGTGACAGCTGTAACGCTAGCGGCTGTCCTCAGGCACGCGCGTTGTATACTACTCGTGACATTTCTTGCGTTTTATTTGAGCAAAATGCGCGCTATGGGGCTCAAATGCTCATGAGGCAATTGCTGTTGTAAGCTGATCAATGCATATTGGTTGGAAGTTGTATTTAATATTGACCCCCTGCATTTCTTAAGGATGCTTGCGATAGCATTTCAGCAAAGTCACATTTTATGCACTGAAAATTTTCTTGGTATTGCTCGCTACCATAGCGCTTTTTGTTTGTAATACGAGTGTGAGTATACAAAGTATTTATTTCATAAACACTGTCATTACGCTCATGTTGGTGTTGTACCTTGTTTCATTGCTTTTTTAATTCACCATTGCTTTTTTAATTCACCATTGCCAGGGTACAGCCTGGCGTGTACGAAGCAATTAGCCCAGTATTTTATTCCCTTCGTTAGCTAGTGACATCCTGCGACTTTGGCGTCCTACTTGATTTCCTGATAGTTTTGGGACTGCTTTATCCATGCCTTGAGCGCTGTAGAGGCCAGACGCTGCATACATGACATGTTTGGACGATAAGAGTGCCCAGTAATGAGGCCCTTTTCGGGCTCTGAACTTGAAATTGCTCAAGAGCCATACGCATTCGCTGCGTCTGAGTCAGCGCGTCAAGGCTGTTGTGCCGTTCTTGACGTCTGGACTGTGTGGTCCGAGAGAGCATCACTTCGCAACTTCAGTGCTCACTCTTGATTTCTTTCAGACCGAGCGACATGACATTTCTTGCTTGGCTTTGTAGGTCTTTTAAATTAAATCAATCGAAACATGAGTTACATCAACTGAAGCGTACCTAATCTAATTCTCAGCTATAGGCATGACTCAAATGGTATGTCAGTTCGTGATTAAATGTTTCAATTTATCATGAAGTCTGTTCAACGCACCTAAGGTCACCATTGGCGCTTCTTCGCTTATATTTTACATAGACCTTCGTGCTCCTTACCCTGCGGTTTCTCTTCTGATCCTCACTGACCTACACGGTGTACAGTGCTGACCTATGTAAAAAATTACACGTGTAAGAATTTTTTTAATATTTATCGAACTTTTTTCATGTGTACGGCTGTAGGATGAGTGTTGGAGGAATTCGAAAAACCTTTAAATTGAAAATCAGACTAATGTAGTCCTTGAGAATTTGAACGACTCGGTGCTGTGAGTCTTGAACCTTGAAGGCAGTAAATGTTTATGAGACGGTGCATGGAATATAAATATGATACTTATTTTTATACTATTCTCAATGACCTCAACATATCTCCGTATTGTTGGTTGTATTAAATTTCGGGAAAACTAATCTAACTGAAAAGTAACTCAAGTAAGACAAAGGTTGGATGGGCGTGGGCAAACACATCTAAATTTAAATCTTTTTCACCACCCTACACTGGACAGTCCTTCATAGGCACCGTGTGTAAAGGGTGAATGGAGAAAGGAACTTGTCGTCTTTTTAGTTTCAGAAATCAAACAAAGACGGTTGTGTCTGTTTTGTCACAAGCAATGTCAACAGCGGACCAGTTGTTTTTATAGCGTTTCTAAAGGAGCGAAGCTGGCAGCGAAGGCGCGATCTAAGTTCCTGGAAAGCAATCTACAGCCGTAGATGAAAGTATACCATTCGTTCAAATGAGAGCGCAAGAAAAAAGTATTGGACTAGACAGATCAAAGTAAAAGGGACTTCAACTTATCACTTTCCTCGGTGTTTTATTTCCTATCAAATTTTTGAGTCTTGCGGAAGAGAAAACTCCAGATGCGGCTGATCCTATAATAACGTTGGTATCAGCCGAGCAATGTGAGGAATGGAGGCGAGGAGCTACCGACGGCGCCAGGTCGTCAGGGCCGCATCAAAGCTGCGACCGCTAATATGGACGGGCAGCAACAGTGAGAGTCCCTCCTGCCGATTTATGATCTGCCTCGGTGATCCCACTCTACCATTCATTCATCGAAGGAGCCTGTTAGGACCATTACAACAGAAAGCCTTAGTCTGTCCGCTTTAAGAAATATTGACTCCTGTTAGCACTAAGTTGTAATGACTGCCTCATTTTGGTGAGTCATTGAGTGATTTAATGTAGGGCATATTCAGACATCGTTGGTATCACGAACCACAATGGCGAGTAATGTTCACTTGGTTGCGGTGTCAAAAGAACTAATTTTCCTAGGGAACTCGCGCAGGCAGCACTGGACGATGGCTTTGAAATGGGTTGAAATGGCTTTGAAATGGGTTAAGTTGTGACGCATTTGTTCTTTTGTTTTTGAATTGGCTGGACAAGTTATGAGCGCTATACTCAGTAACATTAAAATTTAACAATTTCATCATGAAACTGAAAGCTAACGGTTGATGCCGGTGCTCATCACTCTGCTGTCGTCCAATCTACTTTAATTTTCATGATGGTGCGTGTGAGATTTTTACGCTCCTGATGATCGACGCGTCAGATCTCGTCAGTGCTGTAGAGCATGAGTTATAGCTGCTGCAGGAGTGATGGATCGATGAACTGATTTTCATTAAAACTATCTGTCAGAAATTGAGACGCGGTGCTCGAACGCATTTGCGATGATTGATTATTTGTTCCTCAACTGTTGGGTCTATTTTTGGGTACATACGCGTATGTTATCCTTTCTACGGTAAGTTTCTGGAATCACTCTGACTCAACTTGTCGTGAACGTACTTGAAAAATCGTATTGTAATAATTATTTTTCGTTTGAATTAAAGTTCATTGCTGAGTTACCAGCTGTCAGATTAGAAGGAGTAAATAAGCACTAGCCATAGGGCTCACTTTTTGCGTTGGTGATGTGATAGCGCCGCTTGTGGTTGCGCTCAATTTTTGTTCTGGCAATTAGCGATACAGCGGATTGAATTGAGTTGTTTAGCCCACCACGTATTATTAAACTGATTACTAGAGTAGTTTGAAGGTCAGCAGTCAAAACTGTAGTTGCTCTTCTGAAGTGCCTGGTGCACTATCGTATGAGTTGTCAGCGCTTATAAATCAACATGAGAATCTGAGTGTAAATTTATTGCGAGACGAGCTTTGAACGTTCCAGTATTTATGTTTAGGATATTCACTATCTTTTATCAAGTGAGGGACATCTGTAACGCTAGCGGCTGTCCTCAGGAACGCGCGTTGTATGCTACTCGTGACATTTCTTGCGTTTGATTTGAGCAAAAAATGCGCGCTATGGTGCTCAAATGCTCATGAGGCAATTGTTATGTCTTACTAAATGTGGGCCTGTAATTGTACAAACACCTGGTAGGAAATATGAATATCATGAGTACGAAGTAGGAAGGCTTCACGGTTTCATGTGAATGGAAGCTGGCGTCGAAATCAAAGGGTGGGTGTATTAGGATAAGTAACCCTTTTATTTATTAAGCTTCTCTACCGAATTAAATCATCAGTCACATAGTTTTTCTGTGAAAATTTGAAATTTTTTTCGGGTCAGCAAGGTTACATTCTACCTTCAGGGGAATACACCTATTGTATTTGTGAGAATTATCGCTCCCAGTGGGAATTTGTGTGGTCCTGA
This sequence comes from Platorchestia sp. MABIK, assembly GCA_014220935.1. Lineage (NCBI taxonomy): Eukaryota > Metazoa > Arthropoda > Malacostraca > Amphipoda > Talitridae > Platorchestia > Platorchestia sp. MABIK. The sequence continues at coordinate 100,576 of JACJUY010000362.1, forward strand.
CCTAAAGGTCAGGTAAGCTTTCCTTTTGTTGAAATAGCATAGGTTTTTATTTTGTCAGGAATTTTTTTTCGGTTCACTGCTGTTCTGTTTTTCTGCACCTACTTCTCCCTTCTTCAACTCTTCTCTTGTTTCTTGAAATTCTTTCTCAACTTATTGTTTCTATTCATTTAGTGCTTAGATTCCGCGTTTCCTTAACTCCATAGTCCATACTTAACTCTTCCTTCCTTTCTTTGGAACGCCTTTGTTGCGGTTAGGGAGGCTTGAACTAACATCTTATCTACTCGAAAGGTTGCAGCCATTGTATCACTTTGAATTTAATGTTCCTTTCTCTTGTTGAGAAGTGTCTGGGAGAAGTGAAGCTGTTTTGGTTCCATGTGGTTTGCGAGACCTTTTGTGTCTCAGGAACAAGCAGGTCGTGATTCGCGTGCCCCGTAGGTGTAGTCGGGGGCCGCTTTGATCAGGCGCACCTGCCCCGCCTGGCGCGTGCTTGAGTCGTGCAACGGCTTGCCCTCACCTCTTCATTACACTCTTTGGTGGTGCCAAGTTTATGAACTGAATTCTCCTATAAGCACGCTATTCTAACGGGGTCACGCTATTGCTCCGATTTGTAAATGCGTTGCAGATTCTCGGAGGTTAGCTGCATCACTCAGATTTAGGTATTCTGATGTGATGTACTGAAGAGGTTTTTGCATATTTTGAGGGGCTCAGTGACCGCTAACATGTTAACTACGGTGAGTTAAACTGAAGTTCAATATTGAATCCGAATTGAACTCTATTCCAATTGTTAACACTAAAATGTCCATAAAATGAGTTGCATCTTGTGTCTTCATTTAATTTTCAGATATAAGCTGAAAAATCTGTTTTTGACCTCTGTGGGGCATCCGCATTGTATAAATGCCCTGAGTGACCACCGGTGCATCAATAAGCAGTCAACGTGTTTTGAAATGTTTAATGAAAGTCGATTTGATCCGTTTATACTCTAATTTGTGGTGATTGCTCCAATTCGTATAATCTGTGAAAACAATAGCTCTTCAAAGGCCATCATAGCAATGAACAAGGATATCTTTACGATTAGTTCGTAGTTTGGCTGGCGCCATCTTCGCTTTTCCGTTTTACTATTCCTTTTCTTGTTTCGGAAAACATTCCGTGCAATCCTCTGAATGACTGATTGTTTATTTTATTTCTCTTTACTTCTTCAACATTTTGTCGCTCCCTGAGATGCTAATATTCAGCGTCGCGACACATTTCTTGAGGATTTCGTGCTTAAACCACATGAAAAATTTGATAGTAATCTAAGTATTGAAATTTATTTGGTTTCGTCTCCTAAGTCCCCACGCAACTTATTCACGTTATGTTAATGAGGGCCAAGTATCTAATCTACGTTTTGTTTGGGTGTGTTACTATCTCGTTGACCATCACTGGTCACAGTTTAAAATTGCTGCTTTGTCTGCTACTGTTTTATAATGCATTGAATTCTACTTCGAGGAACATCCTTAGTTTGGGGAAGTATTCAATATCCTGATGAATTGGAAGTTTCTTGTTGCGAGTTACCAAGAGCTCATCGTCTAAGAACTGATTCATGCCTTAAAATCATGCTTTATCAGTGAGTTCGTTTTGCTTGGTGTGATATTTTCAGACTCGCATAATATCAATAACGATTTCATTTGTGTAAGACAGTAGATGTATCTTCGGTACTGATTTGGCTTGCAAATGTGTTTTGGTCTTTTTTCGTCTTTAGCTAAGGCCTGCACAAATGATTCGTTTCATTAGGAACATTTTTTTTTAGAGTAAAATAATTAAATGCTTTCTATCATAGCTAAGGTCATGACCGCGGTAGAGGAAACAAGGTAGGGTCATTTCTATGGGGGGAAAATACACTTCTCCTTGTTCGACTAGCCAATAGAAAGGCTTTATATCAAACAAACTTTATGACGTCACCAAAACGCCATGTCGTTACGCCAATAGTGGAGACGGATTTGGAGGTAGCAGTGCTACCAGATGCAATATGAGGGCAGCTATTGGTTCGTTGCCGTGACGTCAGCAAACCCAACGGTCGACGAAAAATAGACTGGTTTGACCCTACCTTGTTTCCTCTACCGTGGTCATGACATGGTAGAGGAAATTGGTCTTAATTAACTCTTTGCGTACCAAGGAGGTCTTAAATCTCGTCTTTACCTAATTTTTTTTCAAAGGGTGATGCGCAAACTCATCCAAAGGATAATGGTTCGAAAACAGTCACAAGCAAGTTTAAGCGTCGATTCAGAGGCCTTCTCAGGTGTTAATGAGTTCAGGATTAAAAATGAAAAAATAACGAAAAATTCGTCTAACAATGAAACGTTGCCCCAAAGAAAAGTCGTCGATAAATAATTAATACAAATATTACGGCATGTTTATCATATTTAGTGTCGCCGTGTTTCCCGTTCGTCACATTCAGCGTTCGATAGTATTCTGAGCTATAATAAATGCCATTATGTGCTCGCTATTTTGATACCGCTTTTACTGTTGAATGAAATACATGCAGCCATTACGATCGAAAGTGAGAAGTTAATGGTGAAGATTTTTTTCCTGTGGCGTAAATCAAAAAGTGATATAAATTTTACGAAAATTAAACTCCGTTTGACCCCCCTCAGAGGGATACAACTATTGTATCCATGGGAATTAGCGCTCCTAGGGGGAAAATATGAGGTACTGAGCTGAGAGTTAGGTAGGCTTTCTTTTTGTTGTAATAAAATGTTTTTTATTTTGTTAGGGACCATCTTTTTTCGGTTCACTGCTGCCCTGTTTTCAGCACCTACCACTTTCTTTTTCAACGTTCATCTTGTTTCATGAACTTTTTTCATAACTTACTGTTTCTATGCACCTTGTGCATAGATTCCGTGTACCCTTAATACTAAATGTCTTTCTTTTTCCTTTCTTTGAAACGGCTTTGTTACGGTCAGGGAGGCTTAAACTGACATCTAATCTAATATTTAGGAACTGCTTCTAATCTTGCCCTGGTTCAACTTTTTTCATCGAAAGAACATCCACCAGTATTATTTGATGTACAGTAAAATCCAGTCCCGCATAATCGATGCTATCACACTGACCCCGTGAGAGTAGAAATCTGTGAAAAAAAGAATTTCTGCCGCCCAAAATACGTTGTGTTTTTCATTTGTGGGTTAATGCGTCAGCGAGCTGACTATAAAGTGACGAGAGTGCCTTGNAGCGGTGTTGCCTCACGAGCGCCCGCAGCGGTGTTGCCCCACGTGCGCCCGCAGCGGTGTTACCACAAGCGTCCGCAGCGGTGTTGCCCCACGAGCGTCCGCAGCGGTGTTGCCCCACGTGCGCCCGCAGCGGTGTTACCACGAGCGTCCGCAGCGGTGTTGCCTCACGAGCGCCCTCATCTGTTCAGCCAATGCTTTCGCTCTGCCCGCAAATGCGCTTCCGATGCGTGGCCCTCTGGTTTTCAGCCTGTATACATCAGGGCTGCTCTTCAGTTTAAAATTCGGAATTATTTGAATTTCGACATGTACTTAAAATCTACTGCTACTTTTTGCCTTGCACTTCAGTGGGTGTGATAGTCCACGGTAGAGATTGCTGCTCTCATTTGCTGGTCTTGCGGTTGAATGGTGGAACTTGAGATTAGTAACTTTGAATACATAATTTTGTGCTATTCGTTTGTTCAATCTAGATAGGGATTTTTAAATATGGGTGCTAAAAAAATCGATAATAATTCTACAATATGGGATGCATTTAAAAAAAAAGCATTTGTGCAATCCTGAGAGATTCTAATTTTTATTTTGAGAACAATATTCATGTGCCGCCCCTCCTGACCGCAGACAAGAATCGGCATAATCACGCAGGCTGTTCATTGCGATGCTTGTAAGTTTTGGTTTCGGTCCATTTCGCTTGATTTCTACCTCGATAGATGACTTGAGTTGGTGTAGAGTACTTCACGGTATACTCTTCCTTTAATGTATCCTCAAAAGAAAGTACAAGAGTGAAAGGTCAGGGGCCCAAGCTGGGCATTCAACATCGCAAAATCTTAGATTGATTTTCTCGTACAATGCCCACACTGAATACTCATAAGATTTAATATTCTTCAAGAATATTACAAGAAAACATGTTATCAAAGTGAAACCAGTATTTCTTAAAATTTCTTAACTGCTTCGATTTTTAGATCCCTCGGGGGGATAAAACCATTTGAGTGGAAGGAACCGGGGCTTACTGGGAGAAAATGTGAGTTCCTGTCTTGAGATTTAAGTAGGCATCTTTGGTTGAAATAGAAGATCTTTTTTTTTTGTTTTCACGCCCGTCTTTTACCCTTAGGGGAATACAGCTATTGTATCTATGGGAATTAATGCCCCCAGGGGGAAATGTGTGAGAGCCCGAGCTGAGAGTTGGGTGGGCCTTGTTTTTGTTGAAATAAAATTGTTTTTTTTTGCTATGTTAAGGACTTTTTTTCGGTTCACTGCTGTCCTTTTTTTCAGCACCTACTACTTTCTTCTTCAACTTTAATCTTGTTTCATGAACTTCTTTCTTAACTTGCATTTTCTATGCCCCTTCTGCATAGATTCCGCATTCTCTTATCTCCATTCTAAATGGTACCTTCCTCCTTCCTCTCTTTGATGCACTTTTTTTTTTCAGCGGTTAGGGAGGCTTAAACTAACATAGAATCTAATCTTTACGCCCGTCCTTTTTGGTTCATTGGTGTCCTGTTTTTAGCACTTACTACTTTCTTATGCACCTTTTATCTTGCTTCCCAAGTTTTCTTTTTAACTTATTGTTTCAATGCGCAGGAGATCTTGATTGAGGTTAGGGAAGCTTAAAATAATTTCTGATCTAATTTTGTTTTTTAAAAATCACTCGATATTGTGAGAATCACTAAAGATTCTACTTAGGTCCATATTGAAAGATCACATTGTACAATTTGTAGAATGTACCTAGCATAAATCATAGTTAGTTGTGTAATTTGACTCGCTTATTGTGTGTGTGTGTCCAGTGTGTGTGTGTGTGATTGCTTGCAAAAATTTGAGAACTCTGAAATTGCCACGTCTCTTGAATTGTTTCATTTTAACGATCGTAAAGACAATTTCTTTTGTTCTTTTTATGTTAGCACGGAAGTATGAATTGTGTTTATACCTCCATGGCTTTATTTTCAGACCCATTTTCAGATTCGGCCCTGAAGTACAATGCATAGATATCGCCTTTTTATGTCCTTCGGACTGTTGGGTCCGTATTTACAGTGTCATGCGTGGCGTGTTTGAGACGAACAAATAAGCGACTGTGAGGCCAGCTCCCATCCGTCTGCACCTCTTTTTTCTGGTCGGTGCACAGGCTCTTACCCTCAGAAAATCCTTCAGCTGTCCGACCTTTCCATTCCGTCCGACATCGTCTGTTTTCAGTTGTGTTTGTGCTATTGCATGCGAGATTATCCTTGGTGTTCTTTGCATTTTTCATGATTAGCAGTCGCTTCGTCCTTACATTGCACAAGCTTACGTGGATTTCTTAGGTTTTTTTAAGCAATTGTGGTCAATGAGGTCTTCACATGTGATCGTTTACACTGTACGATATTTCCTGGTTTTCGCAAGTGGGCTCTTCACTGAAGTCGTACTTGAACTTCTTGAATATATTAATTGCGTTTCTGAGGTGTTCAGACTTTTCCCTACTTACCATACATTTCTGTTCATTTTTGAGTATTTTAAAACTGTACGCCAACTTTTACCAACCTATCGACTGTGTAATTTCACCATAATTTTAAGCTATGTATTAGGTTCGGACATAGATCGAGGGCAGATGGTTATGTCGCTGTGGTCGTAGAGGGCCGTGCGTTGGCCGCGCGAGGCACAGGTGTTCGTTCATTCGAGCGCCGTGAGGGTCAAGGTGAGGAAATTAGAGGTCGCGTTGCTTCACTGATGCTGTTCGTGTGCTCGACACCTCCGACGCCGCTCATTAGCTCTTACAAAGTTTGAAATAGGTTACAATTGAGGTGTATTTGCTGTGTTGGAAATATTTTATTGAATCTCCTGTAATTATTATTTGTTGAACTTGTGAGCCTTTCAGAAACATCACCTGACTTCTCAGTTGTTCAATTTCTACAAAAACAGTCGTTTCGTGCACAAATTTGTACGATATTGTATAGCATTGTTAACTTCTTGGAACGATAGTGATCGTTTGTATTGTAAATTTAAGAAAAATATTAAATAGTAAATAAATGTTCATTCACCATTTATCTTGGGTCATATTTTGTCTATTTTCGTTTACAGTCGTAACCTTACCGATACATAGGCCTATAAGTGTGAGGAGGAGAAAGTTTTGTTGCTGTGGATTTGCTTCCAAAATTTGCGACAACTAACTTTCAAACGTTTTTGGGTTTGATGCTAAAGGTAATTTAAGCTCGTGGGTGAAAATAGTTCAGTTAGCTCATCACAGGGTAATCGATTTCAAGGCTTAGAGTTAATTCTGATTATACACTAAAAATTCAGTTCATTTGCAATGCTTGAGCTAAGGAGACATTTACATTTGTTAACCGTATTCTAGAAAGTGAAACTCCTGCAGATTATATTTTTGTCCGCAAGTTGAGTGTGTAAGATGAAATTCGAAAATAGAGATGTTTGAGTTGTATCGAAACGTAACATGAACGTTTTGTTAAGTATTGGAGGCAAAGAAACTCATTGTCTGCCGAAACCTGACATCGAGAGGAAGATAAATTTAACAGTGGGACAACGACGGGCAGACACACGACCTAAATCGTAGTTTTAAAGTGTGGACGGAAAAGTCACTTGGCGACCAAGCCAATCTAGGCCAACTTTCAACTGAAGCTTCCTGAGCTTAAATGGCTTGAAAGTGCTTTAATTACTGTGAACAGCAATACAAATTTTAGCTCTTACACTTATTGGTTGTGCTGAGTGCGTCGTTCGCAATCACATGGTCTCTCGTTACAGATATTGTACAAATTCTTCTTTCTGTCCTGCCCATGTCATATGATAAAAGATAAACATCATGCCTGCTACATAACTGGAAGCTTAATGCTAACTTTCATTTGTGTTTCTGACGTTCGCTACTGATTAAGTAACTCATACTATCAATATTAAAGAAAGTTTGCGCCCTTGCGTCTCAACTGTGTGCCCACTTGTGACATGCTGCAGCAAATGTCGCTCTGCTGCAAGTTAGTTGTTGCGAATCCACCGAGTATTTGATTAAACCTTGACAGATAATAAATCTCTGAATGGAGAGAGCGCATTGAATTAAGGATCTTCCTCGTTTTAACTGTTTTTGTAGTTCAAATTTTGTACACATCCGCGTTTTTTCTTTGGGAGTTCATGTCTGTTGAGCGCATTTGCGATGCCTCTTGTGTGACAGAATGTGCATAGCGCCTAATTAGCCTAGTTTAAAATTGTTATTCAACTAACTTGGCTTAAATGAGAGAGAGAGACATGATCATACTCATCTAAGCAATCGTCTACGTGCCTTCTGGAATTCTTTATTAAGTTATTGCCTTCAGACCAGAAATGCTTCATTTGTTGAGGGAATTTGCTGAGAATCTTAATGAGATGTCTGTGTAGTTTTCCTTCTATTTACGTTGTTAGTTAGTCGATAAAAGTAATGATGCTTTCTTGGAAGAGTTTGTAGAAAATATATAGCGCGTACGAATCAATTTGAAGATTTTAGTGGAAATCCGTTGCCGATTGTTTTTAGGTGCGTTAGACCCCTCAGGGGGATACAACTATTTTATTTATGGGAACTAGCGCTCCCAGGGGGAAATGTGGAGGGCCCGAGCTGAGAGTTAGGTAGGCCTTCTTTTTGTTGAAATAAAATACATATATTTTTTGTTACGTTGAGGACCACCTTTTTTCGGTTCACTGCTGGCTTGTTTTTCAGCACCTCTGACTTTCTTCTCCAATTTTTATCTTATTTCATGAACTTCTTTCTCAACTTACTGTTTCTATACCCCTTCTGCATAGATTCCCCATTCTCTAATCTCCATACTAAATGGTGCCTTCCTCCTTCCTCTCTTCGATACGCTTTTTTTTTTGTAGCGGTTTGGGAGGCTTAAACTAACTTATAATCTAATCTAATTTAGGTGCGTTAGACACTTTGTAAGGGTGACCTAGCTTTCATCAATGCACCATAACAATGTTTGCTCGCACAGCTTACCCAATTCCGGCGAGGTGCTTATGTAAACAGCAGTTGTACAGCGCCTCACTTGCAGCTCTCGAGAGAATGTGTGTAAAGGGCTCCTGTCATCAGGAGTTTCGCAAGATACTTGTCAATTCAGCTACTACGTTAGCTATCTCCACTTCGTGTGTCCATTAATGTCACCCTAAAACTTGAGATAATCTTACGAGACTCGTGTTTACCAGATCAGCTTGCCCCTTACGTCGATCATAGTTCCAGGTGCTGTGCTCCCGCTGCATGGTCGGATCCGATTATTTATGCTAATGAATATGTCCAGTTCTCCTTCTACGGACTCGGAGGCTTGCTGATCGCATCGCTCCTATGCAGATTCTGGCCCAGCAGCTCTATCTGCGGAGCTCTTCAGAACTTGAATAACTTTGCTGTTAATTATTTTTTAAGTTGAATTGAACATCGGTTTACCATCGGTTGTAGCTGCTCTCAAGTTTTAGTTGAATTGGCAATTCCCATCATCCATCAATTGCCAGATTTCATTTTTTGTTCAAACGTCGAGGGGGATACTATTCCTTGCCGGCAAAACAGTTTGTGCAGCGTGGTAGTCGTGATGTTCTGAAAAAAGAAAAAAAACATTGGCGTCAATGAGATCTTAAAACTTCGTTTTGCTTAGCCACAGAAGAAGAGTAATATCTAAAGAAGCCACAAAAACACAAGTGCTCTGCCGTGCATGTTGATTTCAATTTGGAGTGTATTTGAATAATTATTGAAGATTTCGCTCACAGGAGAGTGGGCGGAAGGGAATGTTTTTATGCGCATCTTGGAAATCATGTAAGCCCTCAACGGAGATTAGTAACAGAGGATTCCTGAGCTTCTCTCAAGTGTGGGGATATTGTCTGTTCTCGAAGTGTAACTTAGGAAACTAGCGCTTTTTAGTGGTAACCTTTGCTCCCCACAGCAAAATCAGAAACTGTGAAGAACGTCGACGCACCGTACAACTGACCTCCTGTACTAGTGACTTCGTCTTTTATTCATAATTCTCCCTTCTGATTCTCATTGATATACTAATTCTTTATTTTATCAGTGTAGAAGACTGCCCCAGCCATGACACCCAAGTTTGGTTCCCTCACGATGCCACTGAAACTTGAACTTCGAGTTTTTGCTATGGTAATCGATTAACTGAGCTGAACCGAAGGAGTAAACACGTCGTGACTCAGTAAAGATAAAATGAGTAAATACGGGGTTAAGCATATTTTTTAAAAACTCTTCCACGCCACTTAACTTGTTTTGCCAAGATTTTAGCCCTCTCAGTTCATCATCTGGGTGATCGTTTCTTCTAACCTTCATCGAGTGAAGGGAATTTCTCAGTATATAAGATACAAGTTTAATGTATTATTGTAAGGAGCTGGGAACATGTACTGTACAATTATAACATCAGGTTGGAATGAAAGGAATGTCGTTTTTGTCTGACACATTTATTTCATCTGCAACATTCACACTACGGGAGTTTCAATCTTTAGAATAATTTCCCTCATTTTCTATGATTTCTGTCTACCGATCAATTAGCTTCTTGATGTCTTCTTTAAAAAATTCTCTGATTTTGTGAGAAAAACAAATTCAGGTCATGTTTTAATTGGCCGTCATTTTCATGAATTTTATTACTTTTGTGATTCTGCAATGATCGGAAAAGATGGTAGTCGAATGGAGCAATATCAGGTGAATAAGGCGTATGAAGCAAAGCTTTCCAATTGAAACTCATGACCTTTTCCTGAGTGACTATAGCTGTGTGCGGTCTCGCGTTATCATGCTGCAGCACTACACCCTTCCTATTGAGTAATGCTGGCCGTTTTTTTGAAAGAGCCGTTCTTAGATCATCCAGCTGCGAACAATATTTTACTGCTGTGATTGTTTGGTTAGGCTCTGGTAACTCGTCATGAATTAGTGCTCTCATGTCCCACCATAAAGAGAGCATGACCTTCTTTGGGTGCAGTCCTTGTTTAGGAACAGGCTGTGGACTTTGGTTTCTGTCTAACCATTGCCGTTTGCGTTGGGTATCTTGTAAAGTAAAACCTATTTTTCACCTCCAGTCATAATTCTTTGCAAAATTGGTTCTCGATGATTCGTGGAAAGCAAAGATGTGCAAGCAATCAATCTTTGATTTCTTTGATTGTAGCTTAAATCGTGGGGAACACAGTGTCCAAGTTATGAGTTTTTTCCCAACTTGTGAAGGCATGAAATGATGGTGGTATGGGTTGTATTGAATTGTTGACCACTGGTTAGCTTTGACTTGGCCTACACATGCGTCTTTAATGGCGTTTTCATCAAGTGATTTTGGCCTTCCCGAACGTGGCCGATCTGACAGGTTCAAGTCTCCAGAAGATAATTTTTGCGAACCACCGTTGACGTTTTCGATTATTCAGAACATTCATCCCATTGACAGTTCCATATTCCTCGTAGCTTCTGCATCTGAGTTTCTTTTTTTTAAATTCAAATTACAATATTTGAGAGGCAAAGCAAGATATTAAGACACCAATTCATCAAAAAATCTAGAACTGTGTACAACTTAGGAGGCTGCAAAGTGTTGAAGTAAAAAAACGACATTACTTTCTTTCCAACCTGGTGCAAGTGGAAAGTAGAAAAGCAAGTGGAAGGAAGGACTTGGTCGTTCAGATAGGTTAATCCATCTACGTATAATAATGCTTTTCTGCCCTGCTCCCGGACTTCAGAGGACAGGGAAGATAAAATCTTGGCCGCATGAAAGTTGTGGTATGGTAGTCAATTGGTCTGCTTGCCTTTCCATTATGGACGGGCACCTATACCTGAAATCTCTCCAGATATTTCATTGCAACTTATTCCTCATTTCGTCTATTTATAGGTAGATCGTGCGTATTGTGTACGTCCTGGTCTCATGTACGCCATTGTTTCTTTTCTCTTTCTCTTGGATCACCTCGACTACCGTAATGCAGCAACTGTATTACCCGCTTAAGTGTTCAAACGCGAGGTATCAACTTGAACGGAAAATTGGGTAACAATTTTGATTGGTGTTTTATTCCTCCATTAATTTTTGTTCAACGAGTATTCGCCCGGACGAACTTCGTTGCTTCATTAACGAGCTCACCAAACTAGCTTATGTACTACATATCTTCAGAAATTATTCGAGCTAACGCAAATTCCCGTACTCCATCGATTTTTATGCTGGTTTAGCTTTCCGCAGCTTTCTATTCGGGTTTCCATGTAAATGTAATCTAAATCGTTTTCTCTCGTTTTCTCTCAGCCAAATCCCTTATCCTAGGTCTCCGTATCATTCTAAGACTAGAACAGTTGTTTTCGTATGTCCTTAAAAATAGAAATTCAATTTTTTTAATAACATTCCGACTAATGATGTGTATTTTATTTCTTTGCAGGTGAGTTAAGAGACGGACAACGAGCAGCGCTGGGGCTGCCGCGGGCGTGCAGCAACGTATGTATCGTGCTGAGTGCAGCAAGTGTTGCGGTACGGTAGCGATGTGTTGTGCTGTGTTTAGTATGCATGACATAGCACGTGTAGTTTTTACCTGCCCCACAGCGTACGACCAGCACCAGTTCTGTGCCATTTCGTGCATATGGGTACATTTTTTCTGTGCGGCGGACAAAGAAAATTCGCCCTGATTTGGCGTAATATCAGTGCCGTAGAGGAAAAACAGTCAAGGCAAATTCTTAACATCTGATACCGGAACATCGTAGTCATCTAAAATTTTAGAGTAAGGATTTCTGAATTAATGGATATTACAAAAATGTTATCCGAAGCACTCTCTTGGTGGTTTGAGGAGTTTTGAAAAAATTCCTAGCGTATGAACGAACTTAGCCAATTGCACTTAAAATGTTGAACTCATCCTTATGGCTTACACATTTAATAATAATTACAATTTTGCGTGCTCTTGTTAGAACTGGTTTTAACAACGTTCTTAAATCTAATTACACTAAATGTGAAGTTTCTCTCCATTATTGCGCTAAAATGTTACGGAAAACCTCGCTTAGTTATGTATAAGTAGTAAGAACTAGTAGGAACTAGAAATTTCATGCATGTTCATATTAGGCCCAGAATTTCTGTTATGCCAGGGTCTCGCCGAAGCGGAAGCTCCTGGAATGCGGGGCTGTTGGCTCGGTGGAAAAGCTGAAGTAGTGCGTGACCCTCTCACATGTGCGGGGCAGTTGTGTTGGTCAGCGCTGCTTCGGTATCTGACAACTTACATCAAGAAAACCAAATTCAATAGCCAACGGAAATCTTTACTGGAGAGACAACGTACAGTAACGCTTATTTGCGGAGACCAAAAAATTATCGAAAATATAAAAAAAAAACTCCAGGCCAATGGGAATCTCCTCATGGGGATACAACTAACGTATCAATGAAAGTTAGCATTTTCTGCAGGAATATGCGGGACCCCGAGAGGAGAGTTGCGTAGGCCTTCATAATGTTGATATAAAAAATGTTCTTTGTTCTGATATGGATCATCTTTTTTGGTTCACCACTGTCTTGTTTTTCAGCACCTCTGACTTTCTTTTTCAAATTTTATCTTGCTTCATACCCTTCCTTCTCAACCTAATATTAACATGTGCGTTTGATATTGCGTGGGAACACACCTTTATGCATAGATGTCTCGTTCCCTTAATTCCATATTAAACAGTACCTTTACCCTTCCTCTCTTTGGAACACCTTTGCTGTGGCTGGGGAGGCTGAAATTAACTTATATTCTAATTTGCAAGGATGAATCTACGAAGAAATAAGAATACCTTATCAACGCTAAATATTCCTCGATACGAGAGTGAATTATCAGAGGCTGCGATAATTAGGCTTTTAAATGAGAATATTGTACATTCTAAGTTTCCCAGGCTGAAGTCTTTTCTTAGTGTTCTTTTATTTTTCAAATTTCATTCCGTAGAATTATATTGACTGATACTTCCAAAGCCCAAATTATGGTCATTATTTGAAGTAACACGTAGTGAATTTTACAAATTATCATATGAAATTTTATGAAAGGAATGAAATTTTTTTGCACAAATGTAGGAACTAGTTAAGCGTATGATCTACTTCCCATAGAAGTTACCAAAAATGAGACGAGATTTTTTTGGCTGAATTCGAGTTGACAGTTGCAGATCAAGTTCTGTGAGGTGTGGGTGTTTTTTCTTGCCTAATTATTTTCTTATAATACACGCTGGTTAATGTAAGAGACTTGTGTTTCTTTTAGAAATAATCCATGTTAATAAATTTGTCCCATTACACATGAGAAGTGCAGTGATATATAGAAGAGTGCAGTCGCTGAAGAACTTGTATAAACATTCCTAACTGACAATATCGGAGGTATACCTTTAAAGAAATTTTAGACTGAAGCTGTATGCGTTTGAGGAGTCATTTAACTGTGAGAACAAAATAAGGCATTCAAAATTTTGTATTTCGGTTCCAAGAAGTTATGGAGCCTTGGGCTTACGAAAGAAGGGTTTGCTTGTTGATTTGCCTTCCACACTGAGTACATGTGTGATGAACGCTTCACGAGCAGCTAGCCGACTCTATGTTGCTGCTTAATCTGCGTTAACTCTACTAGTGAAATAAGAAAAATGTTCACACCGGGAGTATCATTTCCAGCCGTCTCGCCGTAGCATTTTTTCACGGTTGGTCTTTCACTATCCTTTGACTGATGGATTTTATTTAGTGTAATTAATGTTTCACAAGTAAAATCTTTTTCGTTTAGAAATGGTAGGAGGTACGAAAAAATTAATAAAAAAACTTGTCTGGCTGTGAGAATTGCCGACGTCGTACAGCGTCGACCAATAAGGTTTTGCAATTGTTGTAGAATTCTAATTAAATTAATAGTTTTTAAATTATAAATATATTATTTTTAGCAATTCAATGCTTTAGTGGTATATTTCGATATCAATTGGCATGCGTAGTTCTATAAGATTCTAAAAACTCTGTGTTTTGTTCGCGTAACGCCCATCCCGCTCACCGCCACAACTGGGCAGAATTACAGCTCTGCACTCGTGCTGCTGAGTGGCGGTGCGACTTGTTGTGCTGTCATCTCTGATTGCAATTTGTTGTGGGCTTGGAGCGAAAATTATGCGCTGCTCATAGCGAAACTTCTCGGCTCATGACACCATCAATGTTGTATTCTTGTCTGCAAAACTGTCAGTCCCATCGGAATTCTACTTCCATTTTACGTGGTGTAATGTTTTCTCAAAGGACTGTTTCTCTATTTCATTTTTATTGTCTTAACGTGTTTTTTTTCGTTAGCGCGATAATTCTTTCAGAACCCTTTTTACGATGTTTGATGATAATTTAGGTTCGCTGTTCCAAGTGGGAACAAAACGTCAATTATGGGTTGCTGTAAAAAGCCCTGCCCTTACGTTTTTGTGGCCAAGACTGCCTTTTTGTGTATCAGCACCGCCTAGCTTCAAAGAAGGGCGTGGGCAAAGTATGCCGCGTGCTCCTGACCGGTCTTCATTTCTCGGTACTTTGCCCCCGTATCGTCCTCTGAATCTCAAGTGGACCACTACATCCAATCCATCCGTTGTCCCATCGTGGGAAGTATTTTCCCTAATTCCACTCTTTGATGTACATTCTTTCCAGTTTTTTAAATTGTTGACTGTTAGGACTGCGCTTGCAGGTCAACATTCCACTTCTTCCGCTTAGCAGGCAGCCAAAGGTGCTTGTACTGGGCTTGCTTTAGTGGGAAATGCGTGATGTGCACTTCGCCTTGTGCTCGGCTTTCTTGCTTAATTTTTATTATATGTTGCAGCAAACAAAAATGTCAGTTTTGCTTCAAAGAGTAGAGAAATTAATATGCAGACTGCCATAAAATGATAGGATTATGTAAGTCCTTTGAGCTCGTGCTGCTTGCGTGGAAAGACCCTCAGTCCTCATCTAAGCTGCGAATAAATTTCGTGCAATTTTGGAAGTTGTTTTATAACTTATTTCCGTTGGTGTATGACGTCCTATCACTATTTTAGAGTTGAATTCAACGTAACAAGAATATCATTCGTCATATATAACTTCTTGCGGTCATTGTTTTGATGTTACATGCACTTTCTATTAAGTTTCTTCGCGTTTTGTAATAATTTTTTCCCATTCCCAAATGTCATGAACCTACACTCAGACTGAATATTGCTGCGCTGGGGTTACTCTAATTTTTCAGTCACTATCAAGTGGGATTTGCGTTTTAATTCTTGAGTAACCTTTTATTAATTTTTACGTAGCCAGTTTTTCATGCCTTTACACAGATTTAGGTGCAGTCTTGACGAATGTTGTTCTCGGAACTAAATTAATGACAACTGGGCTTTCTTTTCGAGGGCTCTTCATTAATATCTTCATTGCCCACTTGACAAAACTGCGTTCTTTCATGCCATACTCTAACGCCATGAACAAAGGAATATCTGGATTTCGGTGAGAAATGTATCTCAAACTAATTAAAAAATGTTGAACTATTCGTAATGAAATCTGAAGTGTTGCTGTGAGCTGGAAGCTTACTACTTGTTCATTAGAGCTTCGGTGAACTTTTGCGATTGTCAAACTTTCACAGAGATGCTGGCTGGTCTGTCGCATCAGCGCTCAGGTTTTTCTCGTCTCTCGTGCCCTTGATTTAAATTCCTGGATCGCAGTCATTTCTCCCATTTTCCTTTTGATTCGAACGTTGGTTCATTGCACTGTGCCATTTACTCTCGCATTGAGGTTGAGGTAATGTTTTGGCGTCCGAAAATAATTATATAACAGTGAGGAGGTCGCCCCTCCGTCCTTTGTTTCCGCCTAACGATTTCGTCGACTGACGCTTACTGACTGTTACTTCGTGTTCTGTGGATCATAAAATAATTCTTGATGTTCTTTCACATGGCTTTTTGCAAATTCTTCTCATCCTTTTACTCAGTCGAGGCTGTTATTAGTGAACACACTATTATTACAAAAAAAAAACATTATTTCGCTGTTTTGCCCATCCTGTGTTTAATTTTCCATGATTTTGGATGGAATATTAAAGTTTTTACTTATATGCTGGAGCCTATTTCGTAAGAGGCTTTTCGTGTAGTGTAGTTTTGCTTTCAATGTAGTTTTTCAGTGGCGTTTCAGACCGCCATAAATGGATGTGTTGTATTCACAAAATAATTTGTAACAATTTTCGCGACTGCTGTTCGAGCGTTCGTCTTATTTACCTCCCTTGAGCTTGTACTTCTCAGAGTTTACCTAGGTCTCACCTCATGAGACTTTCATAGCGTGTCTGTTAGCATTTCTTATTGTTAGCACTATAGGTACATGAGAACTGTAACTGCTTGTCATGGAACCATCCATGTTTGCTGTAGTATTTTGTAATTCATGAGACTCAGTAGGTGTTGAAAAAACAATATTCACCACCTGAACAGATTTAAGTCGGCCAAGTCATTCTGATCTAAGATAAACTCAGTCTGAGTCAAGATTTTTAGTGAATTCAGCATTTTTTGAAGTGTACAGAAAAATGAGTCAAGGAGCGCTTTTTTCTATGTAGTTTATTATGCTTAATTTGCTTTTAGGTATGTTTATTTATCTGCCTATAATGGGCTAATATTTATCCTTAGTTTGTGATCGTGCAACACCGGTTATGCGATTTATGTTCTAGGGTAAATATTCATGCGATAGCAAATGCTGTGTAACGTTTTAGAAGAGGTTGTAGATGCGAGGTTTAGGTTTCCTTTGTGTTATTTATTCATTGAAATATACTGACATTAGTATTCCAGTCCCTGTTATCGAGTAAGACCTGAAAATTTGGCTATCATCGTTGGCTCGACGGGATCCTTAGTTTTTCTTGAGTCGCTGTCGCGTAACTGCGATACCTTTGTCGTCTTCTGACCAGTTCGTTTCTAGTTGTAGACAACGACCTTCGAATGGAGGCTATCAATTCACTACTCACTTGAGGACACTCCTACATTGACCAGTCTGTCTGCTCCTTGTTCCAACTTGCTTGTCCTTTCAGTGAATGCTGACATTCATTTAGGCCGTCTTTCCTGCCGTCAGATTTCGCTGATCTAAACTCGTGTCACTGTCTGCGGGGCTTACGATTTTACGATTTTTGTGCTTGCATTTTAGTGCTGTCTGGTCAGTCTCATCATGATAAATATTCTCCTCTGTGGGACCGTCTTTCTGCGTGGTTGTCGAGGGCGACCCTGAATTCCAGTGCGTTTCTGCTTTAGCCTCGGCTTTTCGCGGCCCGATGTCCGTGCAGGCAGCTTTGGTTACATGCGACGGCCACCCTGTAGCGCCCGAGACGGTCTCAGGTGCCGCATGCCTGCTCTGAAGGACTCTACCAGTGTGTTATCTTGTCTGCTCAACACATTTCCTGTGCAAAAATGATTGTACGTAAGATATTCCATTCTGAATTGGATGCCGAAAAAATTGTGCTTACATGCTTGTGGTTAAGCTTTTGCATAACTGTCGTCTTGTTAATGCTAGAATAACATTCGAGAATATTTTCGTTACTTCGAACAGTTTTACCGAGTAGTTTACCTCACGTCGCTGGTCAAACATTCGGTGCGATTTTCGCGTACAATTAATGGAATATCAGATTCAATTAATTCGCTCAATCATTTAGTACAGGGAATTAGCCCTCCCAAGGGAAATAAGTGAGGTTCCCAGCAAAAGGTTAAGTAAGCCTGACTTTTGTTACAACTAACTGTTTCTATGCACTTTGTGCATAGATTCCGTGTTCTCTTAACCCTATACTAAATGGGGCCTTCCTCCTTCCTATCTTTGGTACGACTTTGTTGATGTTAGGGAGGCTGTAACTAAAATCTAATCTAATTGTGTAATAAACAATTTTTGATTAAAACGGTCCGTGGATATGATTAGTCCGTAATTTTCATTGAATAATTTCGTCCGAAAAATTTTCAATCCCTTTTTGAATGTGGAAATGTGAGAGCGTTCATGCTGATCAATTATACTAAATTTGCAGTTAAGTTTTAACACTTAAAATAATTTTTTTTAAACCCAATGATTTATTTTCTCGTCAATAAACAATAGTTTAGATGCTTATATTCTCTTTGAAAGCCATAACCGCAGCTGTAAAGGTATTGTGGTTATTTTTTCGAGACATTCCTTTAGTGTTTTGTTTAGTGATGTCCCGATGTATCGGTATAGGCAAGTATCGGTCATTTTACTGGTATCTGTATCGGCAAAATCCGGCCGATACTTTACCGATACTTTCCCACAATACGTATTTTATCATAAAAATGAGTCATAAATCATGAAATTATAAGTATAATCAATTAAAGAGCCTATTCATACCTAGTAAATTAGTTAGCTAACTGTTGAATTACAGCGTTTAATCAGGCCCGCTAACTGAATTTATAACTTTGAATTCCCGATGAGTCACGTACGGTCAGGAAGCTAGAGCTATGTTCCATGAATAGGTAAAAACAGAAACGACATAAAATTATTATACTTTACAACTAAAACCTATTTACTTCGACCCAATTTCCATTTCTCGAAGTATATGACAGGCTAACAAAAATCATACCAATTAAATAAAGTTGAAGGGGCATTTTAAAGTTTTTGTAAATTCAATAAAGAAGTAGCTGAAAATTCTATTTTAATATAGCTCGTAAAGCGTCAAATATTATGAAGCTAATAATTCTATTTTAATTTAGCATGTAAATCGCCGTACATTACGAATCTTGCATTTTTATTCTATTTTAAGACGTTTGAAAAATTCACGAACAATCTTATAGTTGGTTGCGTGTTAGCGGATCTTTTCGGTTTTGGGGCCTATCGAATTTTAATGTTTTCTTTTCGCCAAAGTATGTATTTTGGTGTGAAAAACGCGAAAATGATAATCATTTTGTGGACAAATTATTCATCCAGTGTTCCTATCCTAACCTAACCTAACCAAGGGTATAATTTCAAACACCTCACTGGTAATCATAGTGAAAATTTCGTGGACCCTGCAACAGGTGCACACACTCAAATGATTTAGAGTGCATAGCAAAGTCTAAAAATGAAAAAAAACGTTAGGGAGGCACTCACCGACAAATGATAGATTCTTGTCTGTGTGAGTTTGCGTGGCGAAAGCGTACCGAAAAACGGCAGTTTTTTCATAAAATATTAATGGATATGAGCTTAATAAATAATTTCTCCACAAAATGGTTATCATATTTGTGTTTTTCACACCAAAATACATAATTTGTCGAAAAAAACATTAAAATTCGATAGGCCCCAAACCGAAAAAGCCGTGTTTGCTTCTGCACATTGTGTGTTAGTACACAGATATACTGCTTGCGTCCACGCTATTTCTGAGACGAAATGCAACATTATATTACTATTTTACACCTGTAAATGGGGAAAAATATCATTTATAATTGAATTTAGTCGGATAATAACCTCAGTTGGCAAATAAAGATTGCTAAACAGTGAATACTTATTTGTTCAAACATTCTAATTACGTTATCACATGACAATAGAGCGGAAAGATGACGCGACCGAAAAACTTTGTGAGGGAAACGAATCAAACTATGACACTGGACTGCAGTGTTGCCAACTTTGCGTTAAAGTACGAATCTATCACCTAGGCGAAAAAAAACATTAAAATGCAAAATCTAGCATTTTACAGGGCGATTTTACCATTATATTAAATTTAGTCATTTTCCATTGCTTTCTAGCATCTATTTGTTGACTCATGGTTGCTCAATGACTCGTTGAAGTTTCGTCCAAGCCTAGTTGGAGTTTCGTCCAAACCTAGTCGAATTTTCATCCAAACTAGTTGAAGTTTCGTCCAAACCTAGTTGAAGTTTCGTCCAAACCTAGTTGAAGTTTCGTCCAAACCTAGTTGAAGTTTTGTTCAAACCTCGTTCGATTGTTTTGGTCCACTTTTGGAACCAGTTGCTATTAGAGCTAGTCTACATTACGTTGCAGTACGATTAGAAACACTTATCCATCGAATGGATTTCATTTTTTTTTTGAACTATGTAGTTAACAGAGCAAGAGCAGTTTTATTATTCATAATCAAAATCTTTATTGTCAATATTGTTAGATTATTAGATATATTAGATATATTAGTGAATAACTTTATTAACACACCCATGTAGGGCTTATAATGGTTTTATTTTAATATAATTGTAAAAGTATCGGTATCGGTAGTAGTATCGGTCAAAGTATCGGTATTTCCAAGTATCGGAGTATCGATATCGGCCAAAAAATGGGTATCGGTATCGGCCAAAAAATTGGTATCGGTACATCACTATTTTTCTTCATCTTTTGTCTGAGATGTTGGAGTTTATCTGTGCGCTGCGCATGTATGTGACCATGAGCTGACTACCATGTGGCTGAACATTATTGCGACATCCATAACTCATCCATCCTTGCTAGGTCTCGCATGCAGGAGCTGCTGGGTACACACGGCGTCACAAAATTTGCTCATCACCTTTACCGAGTGCGCCGCATTTTGACTTTTACGAGTGTCCAGGCCGTGTGTGGTCTTGCAGCGCTCGTATTTGGGTACAATTAGCATCGCCCAGTATTGGCTGCACTTTGCTGGTAAGTGCAGTATTGCTGCTAATCGGCCTAATTGCAGTGCCAAACTCTAACATACCTGCATTGCTGAGAAGTGCTGTGCGCAACGCCAGCTGCTTCATCTCTTGCTGGTACAGTAGTCCACTTTGATGTGCCTCATCAAACCTTCACTTGCTGCTGAACACTAAAGGTTTACTTGATTTTACCTCTTTATCATCGATGCATGTGCAAAGAGAATCTCCCTTCATTACAGAGCCCTGTGGTGGGCCCCTATATTTTAACAGCAAAAAAGTCTGCTTCAGTGTTTCCCCGAGTGTTTACATACGAAATTATGCGTTGTAAACGTCATTTCTGCTCTTTTTATAATCGCGAACGTTTTTAAGTGGCTGTGGCGTCCTATAAATATTTCTATGACAGCAGAACATTGTCAAGATATTTCGCTTTCAGCTGATATGAATTCAGCAAACGAAAAAGATGTGTGTTAGTTGGAATTTTTTTTAAAGCTATGAGATTTGAATTGAACAGTAAGTTATGGACTCATTACTGTCTTTTATAAGCTCACGCAAACTTGATCTGCGGTGCGGTGTTACCGCCTTCACTTATACTGATTCGTTTCCGAATTTTACACACTTTTCTGATTCGATTCTGTGTTTGGCGTTGTGTTATGTTGTTAGTCTTATTCCCCCTTAGGGGGATACAACTATTGTATCTATGGGAATTAGCGCTCCCAGGGGGGCAATGTGAGGGCCCGAGCTAAAGGTTGGGTAGGCTTTCTTTGTTTTAAAATAACATAGGTTTTTGTTTTGTTATGGACCAACTTTTTTTCGGTTCACTGCTGTCCTGTTTTTTCAACACCTACTACTTTCTTCTTCAACTTTGATCTTGTTTCATGAACTTCTGTCTCACTTACTGTTTCTGTGCCCTTTCTGCATAGATTCCACGTTCCCTTAACTCCATACTTAATGGTGCCTTCTTCCTTCCTCTCTTTGGATCTCATTTGTTGAGGATAGGGAGGCTTAAACTAACTAATAATCTAATCTGTTAGTCTTATTCTAAAGCATCGACTCGTTTGAAGATGTCACATTTTTTGATGTGAATTTATCAACTCAGGCAGTTACTGAACACGTACGTTTTCATGTAGATTTTCCTATTTTTAGAGTTTCATCGATAAGAAACTTATTATTTAAACTATCGTGACATTTTGCTCTAAACAAGGAAGAACCTATTTCATTGTTGAGTACCTTAGGTGTGGAGAAATAGATACTTCTTTAAATTTTATTTCAAGTACAAAGCGCTTCCAAATTGAACATGCAGGATTCCTGAGTTGCTGCGAGATAAGGTTGGGTGTGCTGATCAAGCCTGCCTTGGTTACAAGTAGCATCACTAATTGTCATCTAAGCCATTCTCCGCAGCCTTAGCAACAGATGTTGCTAGAAGCTCTTGTGGAATTAGTTTTCCTTCGCTAGGTTACTTCACATTTGCATTCTCAGCAAGTCTTCCTTTGTCGAGGTGACGTACGTCTCTTGAAAGTGACCTGATTCAATATGTATCTTATTCTGTACAATTCAATATTTTCTCAGGTGTCTTTCATTAGAGAAACTAAGTACAATGACGTCGCTGAGGGGGTGCTACGGTGGTGGTAACTGGTTGTTTGTAGAGGAGAGAGAGTTAGTTACAGGCCATTGTGTCGGCAATGCGACCTCTCTAACGACAGTTCATGGGCCGTAGATGCGGGCATTTGGGTGTTGCTTCGGTTGAGCAATCTACTCCTTAGTTGAGATTCAGTCCATGTTCTTATGTTTCGGTATAGTTCTTCGGTTATTTAGTACACGGAAGGCCACGCATCACTATTAAATTTTTTCCTTGGAGCTTCCGGTGGTATTATTAGCTAGGATGTTTATCTCATTTTATTTTTTCCCTGAATCTTCACTACATTCAACTTTTTTCTAGCCATGTATCTCGTTCTTTAACCTCAAATATTCTGCAGTGAGTAGAGCAAGTCTTACCCCTCAATGAACAGTGCCACCCACTGCGATCCAGATGGCGAATTTATTAATAAAAAGCAGCTGATGTTGCCTGTGCGGAGGTTCCCCGTACACGGAATGCGGTGAGCGCACCCTGCTGGAACACTTCAGACATCGTGGCGACTCTAGCTTAGCGTCTCCCAGTTTTGTGTTCCTTATCTCCTAGCTTGACATAACTCAAGTTTATTACTTTGCTATAAGAGCCAGCCTTGGT
Source organism: Platorchestia sp. MABIK (assembly GCA_014220935.1). Taxonomy (NCBI): domain Eukaryota; kingdom Metazoa; phylum Arthropoda; class Malacostraca; order Amphipoda; family Talitridae; genus Platorchestia; species Platorchestia sp. MABIK. Next base: position 123,416 of record JACJUY010000362.1, read on the forward strand.
GTCCGGTGTAGCAGCGCTGATGGACAAACGGCTAAATAGTCATACTGCATCTTGCCTTATCGATATTGAACTAGAACACCTGGTTGCTTCCTCATCGTTCACTTTTTGTGTTTCTTTGTATCGCGCTAATTATAACATAAATCTAGCGAGGCCCAGCGCTCAGCATCTACTGATCGTGCCATGCAACGTCCAACTTTTAAGCGCTGGCCAAATGAGCCCCGCGCATATTTCTGCTCCAATCCGGTTCTTTATGGTTTTGTCCTTGCATTTCCGTCTGCAGCTCGAGCGGTTACGAGCTCAGATCCTTCGCTGCGCCTCGTGCATATGCCCTGCGCCATTTGTTACGCCGATTGAATAAAGATAGCGAGAGTCTCATTGGTCCAAAACTGCGCGTATAAAACTTCGTCGCTAAGTGCATTTGTAATTTATCGGCGAAGGCCGCATGGTCGGTACCTGTGTTGCATATTAGTGCTGGTGGCTGAGCTGCGCGGCCGGGCTCTTGCTCCTATCGTAAGTTGTTTCTCCGTCAGGGTACGTTTCCCTGAGCTTTAATGAAGGCCAATACTCGTGTAAAATTGTGTTTGACGTTCTGCAGCACTTGTCTGAGCGTGTTCTCATACTTCATTGAGCAGTCGCGTTCTTCGTTTGCTTCACCTCGACTGCCTCTAATTAGATGTCCTTGTGCATACTGAATTGTCCCATGTATTGAAGGATAAAAATGCGTCGCTTGCACCCTTTATTCTGCGCTTCTAATATGATTTTGGTGTTGCGACGTGTATACTTTAGAATGGCTTCAATGCTCATGACGATATTGCGCAGAGAATGAAAGAGACAACATAATTTCTCTCCTGAATGGAGAACGGCTGTTTTTCTGAGGGATGCAAGTCGTACTGAATGAGAGGCTTCTCGATTCAGTTCCTTCTGGCGCATGGTTGTTGACTGCATAAAAGCAGTAGGCCTCAACTGGAATGAAACTCTCTGTAGATGCTGAACCGCAGGAATGCGGAGATGCATCGTACGAGGTGTGCACTCGACAGTTCGTGCGCCTCTCACCCCTTGACCACCAAGAAACTATGGGCTACCCTAATAAACACGCAACTTATTTGATGTTCGCTGATTATTCATGGGAGGTGATTGCAATTGCAAATTTTTCATTTGGGCTTTCCTTAAAAGCATAGCATTATATTTGCAATGGTTCTAATTCGCGGAAAAATGTGCCAAACAATATTCGCTGTTTCGTAATCTAACATTTATTGAAGCACTCGATTTGAGTTAATGTAAATATTTCTGTAAAACTTCAATTTTTTTTTCATGCTCGCGTATTTATTGGAATTGATTTACATACCAGTGAAGTTGTAACTCAGTGTTAGAGAATTTAAGAATTTATTTGAGGGAGTGACTTTGAGAGTGTTCACTGTATGCTGTGGCCTTTCATAGCATAACTCATTTGGGAAATACGGCTATTACACCTGTGGGAATTAAAGCTCACAGGAGGAAGATGTGAGGTTCCTACTTGATAGATAGTAATAATTTCTAATGGAATTTATATATATTTTGTTTTGTGGCGGACCGTCTTTTTTTCGATCCCACTGCCATCCTGTATTCCAGCAGCTACTACTTTCTTCTTCAACTTGTTTCATACACTGCCTTCCTAACTTGCTGTTCCTATGCAGAGGGATTGTTTGTGTGAACACACCTTGTGCATAGATTCCCCATTCCCTAATTTCCATACTGAATGGTTATTTTCTTCTTTCTTTTTTTTTGAAACCCTTTTGTTGTTTGGGAAGTTTAAACCATCTTGTAATTTAATCTCACAGCATTGTATCTCCACTTATATTTATTCAACAGCATTGTTTTGATAGTTATGTATAGTTGTTTATCCAGGAATGTCTCATAGTTCTTAGTTAAAACTATTAATGTTTATGTACTACTCGAAGCGTATGAACTGCTATGGGTTTTGGGAAGCAACCGTTACTGATTTTGCGCGATAGTATTTTGAAATGCAGGTCTGACCGTGTGTGGGCCAGACTTGCTGCCCCAGAAGGCCACTCCTTGTGACCGGTCAACTCCTCTGTTAGACTTCATTCTCCACCTCTGACGCGCCTGAACACTCAGGAACACAATCGGTTTATCGGCGCGTTGCCTTTTTCCGCAAGTCTCTTACGAGAGTGATTATTTCACTCAGTTACCATGTTCTTTTTTCTAAAATCACAAACAGATGTACACCATGATCGAAAATTGTTAAGTCCATAAGCCCATTAAAAAGTCCTCTCGATCAAGTCATCTCCATATATTTAAACCCATAAGTCCGAGATAAGTCCATTTTAATTCCTCTTGTGTCGACCGTCTTCCGAAGTATAGTTAATTAGTTATGAATTATCTGTTACTTTATTTTGGCTCATTCATTTTACTTGTGCAAGCGTGCAGCTTGCGAAAGAAGGTATTTCAGAGTATTTTAATGTAATAGATAGACTGGGAAAATTGACTATCAAATCCTCTGGTTTTAACGTACGTACTTGCCTAATTATTGAGTCATATTCAAACTTTCACTTCTGTGCTGGAGTGATAGCCATGTTGCCTAACCGAAGCCTGAGAGTGTTGAAGCTCGGAAGTTTTTAGAAGGGTCGCGTGCGAGTTACGACGGCGGTGTGAGGGGCGCTCGCGTGTTGGTTTAGGGAGATCCCAGGTTGTGCTCTGCCTGCGCTGCTTTTGGTGCCTCTTTGTCTGGGGCTGCAAACCTGTTCCTGCGTGCAGCCTTCCTGGTGCTGCACCGCTCAACTGCTTGTCCTAAACTCTTTAGTGTAGTTGACCAGAAATTCTGCAAAATCTTTCAAAATTTTTACCAGCTCTTCCTATGATTCTAGCAGTCAGCTGCTCTAAACGTTGAACAGTAACCTTCAGGTAACGGAAAGGAGTGTCAGTTTGGAAAATTTAGATCACTTTAACGCGTCATTACCTTTTTTTTTGATAATATAAGTGCGTACTATAACATTTTAAGTAAACATTACATAATTTTTTTTTTCGCTGTATGTTGTGGTTGATAGGTGAAATTTTAAGAAAACCCAATGCAGTTCTACATAGTCTTGCTGTAGTGATGGCAGTTGTTTGACACTTCAGCTGTAGAATAGAGGGGGTTGAATTGAGGTGTAGAATTCAACAATTGAGTTCTATTTCATTATTCAACTTCCAAATAGACTAAGAGCTATTCGGAAAAAGCCACCATCTGTCTTTGGTCATGTAGATATCAATAGAAAATTAGTTTCTGGCCATCTTTGTGTTACCAGGTAGTCAAGGTTTAGATGAATAGTACTATCGGATACTTCTCGAGTGCGTACGATTACTCGTTTAAGCAATTGGTGCCTGCGCTGCGGCATACGTGTTCTGTTTCGTAAAGACGTTATCGGTATTCCTACTTCGACTTTAGATGTGGCCAAAATACGGAAAAAACGCAAGCAACGTTTAAGTATTATGTCAAATGTTATTGGCATAATTTAAATAGGTGTGCTAAGGGCAACGAAATGTTACTTTTTCCTCCCATGACTCAGGAGTAACGTCTGGTTAGAACAGAGATCACCGGTTTTGATTGCAGTGCGGGCAGTTTGGGTCGTTTTCGGGTTAGCCACGCTGACCAACACTGGTCAAGTATGAATTAATTTGACCTGTTGCACAAGTAAATTACATAGAACGTAAATTTTGATGAAAGTTCAAAAATAAATTCCTGTTCCAAAGATGTTTGTAAAATTGTAGGGCAATTCATCCTTCGAAATAGGGCCAGATCTAAGTGTTTTATTTACCGAGAGATTTCTTGAGCAACTCGTGTACGGTTTTATATTGCAGGTCATGATTGAAAAGTTAATCTGGTTTAAAATCATGCTTTTTCACTTCCTGTGTGATTCACTTCTCCGCATCACCAGTTTTTGTTGCCGCGCATTACAAACGTAATGGCGGCGTGCAGACGCATCTCCCAGCCCGCCTGGAGGCCTCATTACGCGCCGCGACCGTGCGCCGGGCTCGGCCAGCACTCGACGTAGCGCCGCTCCTTCTTGCACCATTGTGCTCGATTCGTGTTCCACTTTGGATGATGAATACCTTAAATAGGTTTCAACTGCGTATTTGTTAAATAGTTCACGAGGCTGTAATTGCAATTTGAGATAAATACTTTAGATTTTTTTTTAAATATATTTTTTGTGGGTGATGTACTTACTTATATTTCCATTTCGCACCTGATAGTATCTACGAATACCTAAGTCGGTCGAATTGTTTCACTTCTGTGAAAGTAGCGGTATTTTGAAGCAATTTGCGAAATGGTGTTAGATACTGGGATAAATGGCAAAATTTAAGGTGATCAGAAGCATCAGTAAGATTTATTTTATATCGTGACAAGTATTTGACTATATATTTTTTTGTAATTCGTATCATCTCTATTGCTCATAATTAGTGACACTTATTTTACGTTTTATTTTCCTCGAAGTTGGCTTAGATTTTTGTGACATTTGTTCATCGAATACTTGAGATTAAAACCTGTCGCACAGAATCTAAGTTGAGAACATATTTGCTCGGCGTCGAAGAGTATTTCCACGCCCAATAAGCTTCTTTCGATGGGGTTAAATTTCTTGTCTGGGAAAGAACTAGAATCTACAACCACAGAAAACGACCCTCGTGCGAGCAATTCCTAATAAATCATATTTCTGGTGTTGATAACTTCATGCCTGATGTATTCCTGGTGCTGATAACTTCATGCCTGATATATTTCTGGTGCTGATAACTTAATGCCTGATATATTTCTGGTGCTGACAACTTCATGCCAGATATATTTCTGATGCTGACAGCTTCATGCCTGAAATATTTCTGGTGCTGATAACTTCATGCCTGATATATTTCTGGTGCTGATAACTTAATAGCATTAATTATGTTTCCTTCAATAGCAAAGTTGTTGTGGTGAAAGGACTCAAAGGAGGCAAAACTTGACCAAATTTTTCTTTGCTAATTTCCTGAATTAGTGGCATCTGTGATTAGCGAACGAATAAATTCATAATTAAAATTTCACCTCAGCTTTAAACTATGTTTGTTTCTGGTCAATCTTCAATTCTAAGATTGTGGACGAATTCTATTTAGATTCTTTTCAATATCCTTCGGAAAAAGTAGGGAAAATTTCCTTTTGATGGTCAAATTGCTTGCGTAAGAGCACGTCATTGGATGCTCTTCCAACGTTTTCATTTTCACCTTTTCCGTCAGGGGGGTTCCAAATCTTGTATTTATGGGAATTAGCGATCCCAGGGGATGTCAAGCCCTGAGCGGATGGTTGAAATAATAAAGGTTATGTCCTTTGATCAACATCAATTACTTTTTTCGTTTAATTTTTTCAATTTTGCTGTTTCTATGCGCATGGACTCCTATGTGGGAGCGCACTTGTATGTATATTCTCCGTTCCCCAAATTACTTATGAAATGATACCTTCCTTCTCTCACTCATGGAACACCTTTACTGGCTAAACTAATTCTCAATGTAGTGTAATCTAACCTCACTTTCATATCAGAAGAGTTATATATGGCGTACTTTTATTACCTTAATTTTAGCGCACACGACTCGGAAGCTTGTTATTTTGCTTCTCTTCAAAAGCAAAAACGGTTGCCTTATTTTTCAGAAAACGAATTTTTCATCTTATTTGTCTGAGATTTGTCCGATTAGATTTTCATGCGCAAAAACTTATTTTCAAGGTTTTATCAGTTTTCACTATCGCATTGAGTAATCGATCCATTGCAAAACTTGCTGCTGTGTTCTGTATTCTCAATCTTGAAAATTATAGAGCGTACGTTGCAGTGTTAAGATACGTGCATGTGCGAGTGTGATGCCATTTTATATTAGAGATTATAAAATATGGACTGGCGAAAGCTTAAACCTGTGTTATTTTCAATTTGTCATTCTGAAAGTAATTTTACTCAACATGCCCCCGCAGGAGGACACAACTTTTGTATATTGTTGAAATTGGCGCTCTCAGGAGGAATAAGTGAAGTCATGAGCTAAAGGTTAGCTAGACCATCTTTTTTGAAGTAGAATAGGTTTTTGTTTTGTTACGGACCTGTTTTTCGGTTTACTGCTATCTTGTTGTTCAGCACCACTTATTCAGCACCATTGTTATTCAGCTTTTATGTTGTTTCATAAAATTATTCGACTTATTGTTTCGATGTGCAGCTTGTGCATAAGTCCCGCGTTCCCTCAACTCCATACTAAATGGTGCCTTTCTCCTTCCTCTTTTAGGAACGCCTTTTTTGCAGTTAGGGAGGATTAAATTTGCATATAATCTAATCTAATCTAGATCCCGCGTTTTTTCTGCTTCGAAACAAATGGTGCTTTCTTTTTTCTTCTATTTAGAACGCCTTTATTGCGGCAAAAGAGGCTTAAGTTAATATCTAATCTAATCCAGTCTAATTTTTGTTAAACATGTTTTAGTTGAGATTGGAGCATTTCTTAATATTCCAAACTTACGAGCATTTTCGTTGCCAAAAACCTGATCAAAATCCTAAAGCGGTTCTCTTTTTGAGTCATCGCCTACGTTCATAAATATTTTGCCGCCAGCTTATGTACCGAGTTCTTTTCCTTCAAAGTGATATAACTAAGCGGTTCTCAAATATTGGGGCAAGGGCATTCTCACGCCTGCTAAGTTTGCTTTCTAACTCAGGACTAGAAAAGATTATCCAGCTTACGTATTGATGTATCAACATCCATTCCTCGAATCTTCTGCTTCCTTTTTTGTTTCTTCTGTGAAAAGAAAGGATATTCCATAGTTTCTTATTGCGGGTGTAAGGCTTTTCTTCTTTATTTTGCTTAGCAGATGCTCGAATAATGATCGAGAAGACTGTTGAGGCTGTATTTGCTCAGCTGGGCGTCTGTGCGGGCTCTGTGCTGGTAGGTCAGAGGAGTTCCTACCGCCATTGTCCGGAGAGCCTGTGGTGCGCGTGGTGTTACCATCAGTGCAAATTACACCGCCTCATGCAAATGCAAGGGTCGAACGAGTAAGGTTTTAGCTTCCACTCCGTCACTTTCTTGCCTCAGGTTACACTCCCATACCCGCTCCTATCTGTCATGAATATTCCTATGGTCCTCAGTAGGGAAAAGAATGTTACATCTACCATGCGTAACCAAATTACGAATTTTTTAGGGACTTTATGACGCATCGACAGTACGGAATACAAGTCTTCTACCGTTTTAATGCATGTTAGTTTGTTTACTGGACGATTTAAATTCGTATGCTGGTTTCGAGTCGCCGATTTTTAAATTCCATCCATACCATAATTTATTCAACAAATGTATTTGCTTCTCTGTGTTTTTCGGCAGGCGTCTTTTGTTCGGCACGATGCATAAAGGGCGATAAATAGTTGTGGATTTTTTATATCTGAGACGCGAATATTGGACGTGCTTCCCATTTAAAACTGAAGCTACTGTTTTCAAATTGAAAGAATCTTCATTGATTCTATAAATCTTCATTTAATTAGTAAAAATCTAATTCATCCTTCGGGTAGTTCTAATTTGGGATATTTTGTTTTGAAATTTTTGAAGAAGTTAAAATTTGCGAAAAGGTACATATGGACCTTGTGTGAGTTGTGTGGTAGTAAATCTCATAATTCGGTTCTACGAAGCAGAAAAAGAGTACGAAGGGCGTGTGACGCAGTTGCTAGGGCGCCTCAAGTTGTCACTTGTGTACCACATTTCAGGACTCAAGTCGCTCCTCGATCACAGTCCCTCTCGACGAGCCTCGACTTATGGCCGTGCTGTGAGAGTCGAGTGTCTGTATCCTGCCTTAGCACGCCGGAGCTATTCCCGGCCGTTCACTTGGCAACTGCAACCGTTTCTGACGCCGTCTTCCCCTCTCCTCTCTAATAGAGCTGCCTCTACATTATTCCTGTACTTACCTTTTTTCAACACCTCTATTTGTATTGGTGCACTGTTTTTTTTCATCTGTGGCGTGAAACGTCTGTGCAGATGATTCGTATTTGTTTTAGTTGCCTCCGGTGAATCTGCGCTCACTCAATACACGCCCTTACCCTCGGTAAGCAGCGTCGCCTGTGGTGAGCGTGTTAGCGTTGGCCGTGGGGGAACGTGACATCATGTGACCGACCGTCTGCCCTCCTCCCACCTTCACGCCGCGTTGTGCGCTGCTGTCTCCGCTCGCTGTACGTTACCAGCGCCTCTAGCTCCGTTCGAGATGTCCGTCTCAGGGGACTTGACGTCTTGTTGGGCATGACTGTATGCCTCAGCTTGATGATGGGTTCTTTGGGTCAGTTTCCTTTGCGAAGCATTTATAAGTTTGGGTTTCTGAACAGTGTAGCTGATTTCACTTATTAATATCAGAAGGCAGGCCGAAGTTTGCAATTAGTGGCTCAGGTTACATGACATCCAATTGCAAATGTCGCCACATTATTATCAAAATCAACCTTTGTATGCACTCAGCTTCAGTATTATAAAAGTCTGGTAATTTCTGTCGTATCCTGTTTCTTTATTCTTAGGGAGCAAAATTGCGAACCTCTTGCATAGTATTTTGTTTTAGTTTTCATGGGAGTTTTCCTTCTAGCTTTTTGCGCTACTGATTTTGTAGTTTGTTTTTTCAAACCTTACCAGAAACAGAACTAGCTGGGAGTGCACTGTCAGCACCGAGTTCATTTCTTTTGAAAACTTATGCCCACCTAAACGGTTCAAATCGTGAATAATTGTGCTCTGCTTCTCCTTTGTAAGAAATTGATTTTTTTCCTTTCATAGTCATGTGCAGTTAATAATCACAAATGTTTTAGATTTTTTCTTATAAAGTACGCTTCCTCGTGAATGATTATTCGAATAATTTTTTTTTACTTTTTTAATACTAGCTGTCAGTCTCTATACTGACCGCTGGTGTTCTAAAGATATTAGAAATTTTTCTTGTAAGGCAGAGATTTAAAACCCTTTCATCTGACGGCAGAAAGAAATTAAGCTGTAACATGGTCCACACCGTGATTATCTAAGGAGATATTTGGTCATTTTAATCTCCAAGGGAGACGTATCTATTGTATGTGTGAGAATTAGCACTCTCACTGGTTGTATCTTTAGGAATTAGCTCTCCCTAGGGAAAAGTATGAGGTGGCGAGCTGAGAGTTCGGTAGGCTTTCGTTTTGTTAAAATAAAGTTTTTGTTTTGTAAAGGACCATCGTTTTCGGTTCCTTGCTGTTTTGTTTTTCAGCACTTCTGACTTTCTTCTTCAGCTTTTATCTTGTTTCCTAACCGTCCTTCTCAATTAGCTGTTTTTCTGCGCAAGACGTCTTGTGCGGGAACACAAATTGAGCATAGATTCCGCCTTTCCTTAACTCCGTACTAAATGATGCTTTCATTCTTCCTCGCTTTGAACCTCTTTGCTGTGGTAAGGAAGTGGGAAACTAACTTTTAATCAATTAATCTATCAATCATCGGTTGTATTAATAAATCTAGAATAGAATTGGTAAGAATTTGCTTGTGAGTTAAGGAAAAAATATATTTTTTGAACTAATTACAAGTAATTATTTTCATTTCCAAGAAGATAACATTGATCACCGTTTTCTAAAGAACTTAAAATTTCTACATTGTTTCTGTTTTAACACTAACAGAAATGGTTCTCCATAGGAAATACTTTGCATGGAAAAATGACAACTAATTTTCATTTAAAATAATTCATTCAAGTAATAATTCTTTACTTTCAAATCTACCCATGTGTGATGCACTTCAAAGGAATAAAGGTATGTTAATGAAGAATAATAATAGCAGTTTTTTGAAATTCAAAAGAATATTTACAGCAGACAATACACATTCGAGTAGTTTTCCATCGGCACTAAGAACTTGAAACTCTTGGGCATGTCCTCCTTCGAACTCTTTTTGCTCACTTGTGAATGTTGGATGTTACACTCTGTGGCACATGACTGAAAGCTACTGGAATGTGCCCGCTGTGGACCAAGTGATCCAGGAAACTGGTACACAGACTAAAAATCGACCATCGTTCGTTGATTCAGCAAGTGCCACGAGTGGCCAAGTTTTGAGAGTTATGTGCTCTTCGCATGGTAACATTGCTGCTCTACAGCATCGTCACTTCAGAAGTGAGGAAAGTAGAAATTATATTTCTCAGCAAAATTTCTGTTCTAGTCATGGCCTTCGCTTTGATTCCCGTGATAAGTTATATAAAAAGATAATTTAGTTTTGGAAGAATTAAGACGTGTAAATGTGCGCTAAATAAGTGTAGATAATGATACATATTCATCCAAATTATTGATAGAAATATCACAGCTGTATTCCTAACATGGTTGATTGGGCTGGAAATTTGCTGCTTATCACTTTTCAGTTGCGGATATTATTCAAGAACTCGTAACCGCTCAAGTGTAACAACCGCATGAAATGAGCTGCGAACACATTCTCACGTTCACAATAGTCTACGGATGATTTCTCAGAGAACTGTTTAAAAAAGGCTTTGTTTCAGAGATGAATAACTGTTCCAGAATTTGTAGATTTGAACTGTTCCTAGTTTTATCCAAAAATGTTAAGCTAATTAAGTGTCCAGTGCTATTACTCTTGTGATCGTGGTATTTGATAGCTAAGTGAGGTTAAAATTAAAGAAAATTGGCAAACTATCTGCGCGATAACTCCTACCTCACAATACTAGTAAGATAATGAGGAATAACGCGTTCAACATTTACCAGTGTAGTAAAACGTTATGAGCGTTCCTTTATCATCAGCTAAGAAAATGTAGAATTACACTCATCGGGAAACAAATGGAATGAGTTGGAATTGGGAGCTCAGACAATGCCACAAAAATAAATAATGAAAACAAAGCTAACTCTCAATTGGGCATGGACGACTCAAAGGAACTAGAATGTTTTTTTAACACAGGTTTAGTTCTAAAAGTGAAAAGAGATTCCGAACTTTAACATTGTTGCAACATTTGCAACCGGATACCTTAAAATCACTTCTTAATTGATATATTATAAACAAGAACGTGATCCCGTAAAAATGAATGCGAAAGAGTTGCCATAATATTTCAGTAGGAGAACTCCTGCCACGATGTTTGGCAGTCTGACAACTAAGAGTACGGGAAGTCACAAACTCCTACCACAATAATCAGCTGCCCTAGAGCCTGTGGTACCAGACTTCATTCCCACGCACCCTCGTGCACGATCAAATTTGTCTCCCAGTGAGACCTACTAGCCAGCAGCAGAAGAGGGCAGCCTCAGAGTATAGGGTAGCTATCGTTGTGGTTGGACTTCCTGTACTCGACTTTGTGTTTTCCAGCCCTCTTCATTCAGCTATTAGACACAACGCTGATCAAGTGCGTTAGACCCGTATGCAAAAGTAGCATTACGTATTCGGGTAAAACTAGGTTTTATTCAGTTCTGTGAATTTTAGTCATTATGTATTTTCAAAACTAAACGTTTTTCAAGTTATTATCTCAGTTCTTACCCATTGACTAGTATTAACAGATAGCAAACGCTTCATCTTGTCTCCAATCTTTCACATTTTTCCTTTTTATGGACAAATGTATCAGTTTTCCTAATTTTCTTTTTCTAACTAGGTCTGTTTTTGGTTTTTTAGGTGACCATAGTTTCAAAATTGATGGGCGAGTACACGAAACGTCATGTTTTAATTCTTGATTAACATAAAAGTAAAATGAGTTGAGAGCAGTAAAACGTTTTGGGGATTCTTCTATGATTTTTCTTTACTGAAAACTCTTTGCCAGCAGTCAAGCAGCAACCGTACTCACATTAGCGTAAAACCAGAGGAGTGCGGAATTTTTGAGGTTGCTTTCAGTATTCTAAGGACAACAGTAGAAGTAAGGTTATAATTATTGCAATAAAGTTCATTTTCGCAAGAGGTTCACCCATTTGAAGACGCGCCTTAATTATCCGTAGCGTTGGCGTACTAATTAGCGTTCAACGTTTCAAGACGCCGTGAAGTTAGCTTGAGGTTCGCGTCAAAATAATCTTTTTGCATGAAGCCACGGCAATTTTAGGACGTGACCGCATGGCGAGTGCAGCGCAGGTGTGAGAGGGGGAGGGCAGAGGTCGAAGTGCAGGTGCTTGTTTAGGTGCGCGACGACTCCCCTTCGTCCAATGCCGGAGACTCGCCCCTGTTACTTGCACGCGAGACGCTCCCTGTGTTTAGTAGTCCTGGGATGTGCCCGACGTTACTTGGTATTGTGTTCGCTGACAGCGAAGGACAGTGTTCTGGCCTTCCTGTACACTTGTGCAAGTTGTTCATTAGTTAACTCAGAACAGCGAAAATTTCTGATGGCCATGAAACTTGTCTAAATGATCGGTTACTGTATCTAACGAGGAAAACGCGCTGGTGGTTTACTTTATTCAGTGAGTGCACATTTGCTTTGCGACTGTAATGCGACTAATGTATCTGTTGTGTGGGATCGAAATGAGACCAAAAATTTTAATGCTGAAAATTTGGGCATAAAAAAGGTTCACGCCTCATTTCAAGTCGTGATAAAGTACACCAACTACCTACGCTACGTTGCAAATTCAGATGTTTCTTGGCTGATTTTGTGTCGTGCGATAATATGGTTGAAATGTTCTATTCAAAATAATGTATAATGGTGCCGCGCACGCTGTCTATTTTTGTGTTAAAATTTGTTGTGAATAGCGAACTCGGCTCAAAAGTCACATGCTTCAAATCTTGAGTTATTTACTCACAATTCGTGAGTTCTGACCTTAAGTCGTCCGAACGAACCAAAAACTTTTATGTTGCTGCGCCTGAGCTGCTAAAAAACTGCTGGATTCTGATCGAGTCCGTTTGGATCAGTGTGGTGCTTTCTTTTCATAAAAGTCATAAGTTTTCTGAAATACGCCTTTCGTCACAGTTCCCCCTTCCTTGCTGTTTGTGGCCATTGTCCTAGTTCTGAGCAAGAGCAGCTTTCCTCGCTTTGTGTATACAGGAGGTTCAAAAATGTTTACGAAAGACACAACGGGTGCGTGTTACCGCATGGGAGAGAAGCTGTTCTTAGTGGGGCGGAGCTGTGAACTCGTCTAAGGGGGAAGAGACACCAAAGGAATGCGAGGGGATGATACAGACTCAGAGATCGACTCCATAGTTAGGTCTCGACCACGCCCGAGTGACCACGTGTCTAAAAACTCCCCTCCTTACTGATGGTTTCTGTGACGCCCACTCCCTCGCTATGGACCAGCAGCTCCCTCGAGTCACTCGTCTACCCAGCAACAAACTTCGCACGGAATTGCTTCTTCCATGCACTGCAGCATGTGTGCCGTCTCCGTATGCTAATCCTGTGCGAGCAAACGTTTCAACAACTCCCAAAAAAGAAGAATTAAAAAATTTAATGGAATTTTCATTTGAGGCCTTGCCGAAGATAAGTGCATCAAACACCCGCACTGAAGTTTCAAGATCATATAGTGATGACCCGATCGTGGAAAATAAAAATGTGTGTGACTGGTTGATTCATAGTCATGGACAACAAGGAAGGGTATCTGACTTCTATAACGATGAACTGCATCATTCTTCGGGCGTGGTTTCCACGCAATACGATGATGATGATTGCCTGAGATGCCACAAAACCTCAAGTGCCACTCGGAATGAAAGGTATCATCCATATCGACGTGAAATTCAAACCAATGTGAAGGCATTACATTTTACTATATGTGACTCCGGAGCACTAAATGATTATTATGATCATCGCTCGCACCGTGTCGTCAGTTTCCATGAAGCCAAGGAATCCAATTTTGATCGAGGAAGCCGTCAAATGTGTTCTGAGGCGCCAATATCAACGAAAACTTTACCGGAATACGAGTTATTCCCTTCGTGGCATTCAAGATGTCCTTTGAGTGATTATTGCCAGAAAGTTACACAGTTTTATGATCGATTTATTGGTGATTTAATCATGTGTGATGATAGGAATATGAAGGTAATTAATGACGAGCACCGGGCGTCAGAATCGGTTCCTTCATGTAAGTGTGCGTCCATGTGTGCGAGGCCAGGAAACGCGCATGAGCGCGTTACGAGGTGGCGAGTGACGTTATTAGTTGCTGGCACATTGCCGCCTCTGCAGGTCAGTAAAATCTGTGACTTGATCGAGGGTAGCAGTTGTTCAGGTGCCGGCTACAGTGCTCGTTCCCATGACGAAGTGACTGGGTGTTTGAAAGTTGTTACTCATTTAGGCGATGATCTGCACTTCCCTGTGGTTCTCTTACATCCCCTACCTTGCGGGGAGGCATGGACGCTAGAACTTGTTCCCGCTTCTGCTGAATATATAAAGAAACTTCTGCATTTCAGTGAAATGGCTCACTTGCAGAGATCGGCATCTGAATCATACAGCAGCAATGTTCTGCCCCCGGTGGGTCTGGAAAGGACTAGCAGGCTCTATGCTTTCAAATTAATGAAGAATGAAAAAGAAAATGTTCGGAAACTGTTGCCATATTTTATCGAAAAAAGCAAAACTGACGACAAATATGTACCATTTCGTTCTAGAAGGTTGTCCGCATCCAAATTGGAAACTGCTAAAAGGAAATCTGATGTGTGTGATGTTCTCATGTACCGCGATCCGCTCTCGAAGCAAGGCTCAGATGTGCCTGAAGGACATTTTGATAATGACACGTCGCAAACGATACGTCTTTGTGGCATTCCTTTGGGTAACCGCCCCCTAACAACGAGCGGTAACCTATTTTGCACGATGCGTAGGAGTGGCACGATGAGGTTCACATCGCCTCCAGCAAGCCCCCTTTTTTCCGCAGGTGGGTCTCCTTCTTCGTCTCCTCAACGAAAGCTGGTTGATCGCGACAGCTCTGCTCCTCCTGGCACCTTGCCCTCTCCTCCTGCCAGGGCCGGTGATTCACTCGCATTTGCGCCTCCCATTGCTCTCGTTGCCGACCGTCATGATGCTAAAAATACTCCTCAAGGTCCTCATGGTGGCCACCAAGCATCTTCGCAATCTGTGTCTTTTGAAACTTCAAATGATTTACCTTCTCCTCGCCAGGATTCTAACTCGCCTGCAGAAAAACATCACGAAACTGTTTGCCCTGAGGCGAAATTAGCTCCTTCGACAGAAAAAGCACCTCTTGATGTCAGAATTTTGCCTTGTGATGTTTCCACTGAAGACGAGATTCGATATCATGACGGAACCAACTCTGTTCTTCCAGATCTCTGTCCCGCCGATGTGGGATTACTCAATTCATCTGACCGACCGAGTGACACGTCACCTCTGTTGGACTCGATGGTGTCCCATGCAAATGATTGTCCTAGTTCAGTTAGTTCTACTTACTGCAAAGCCAACGGAGAGCTATCGAAGACCATTAATTCTGCTGATGAAATTTTATGCCCAGTCTCAATTACTGACTTTTGCCCTGGACAACAAAGGATGGATTTAGAAGACCCTATATTAAATTCTTCTATTAACTCAAAACAGCGTGAAACCGCTTCTGAAATATACTCTGAAGATGCAACTACGAACCCTGATAAAGTTGAATCCGAAATTGCTTGTGTCGCGGAACAAGTAGAGTGTCAACAAATGAATGTAGACTGTCCGACTGAATTTATCGATGAAAGTTTAGAGACAGCCGAAGTTCTTAAGGTTTCTTGTTCAACACACGTGAAAAAAAATGATGCAAATGTAAACCATGATATATCCAAAATTGGTGAAATCCAAATCTGTGAAATGAATTCACCAACTGACGCCGCACAGTTTCCTCAGAGTGTAGAATACGATAGTCAAAGTATGGTTTGTACAGATAATATAAAAGGCGAGGATGCTTCTGCCAAAGTAATACATAGTGAAGATTCTTCTCACGATGAAGCTTTAGTCATTTGTGAATCTACCCCAACGAATACCACGGACGTCAATTCATTAAGTTCAGTTTGCACAGATTCGTGCGATGTAAAAAATATGTTCGGAATTGAATCTGAAAAGTTCCATAATAAATTTTCCATCAGTGAGAATTTGAAAGCACAGGACTTGGCCCTGTCAGAAAATATGAGTGAATTAGACGTTGTTGAAAAATTATTCGATGACATATTGTACGATTCTAGATCCGTCGACTCATCTCACTTATTTGGTAGTACAGAACTTGCTGAACCGCAGGTACTTCCTGCTACTTCCATTCAAAAGTCTTCTTCATCCATCGTTGATGCACAATCCAGCTTGAAACACGAGACGGACGAAGAAATGTTGGAAAAGCCAGAATTTATTCTCTCTGCAAATAATAGAGGCAATTCATTGGGCGGCCGAGAGTTTCAGGATTCAATATCGGTGAATTTAGTTCAGGAGACAAATGGAGTGTCATCAGAGGAGGATCAAGATCACTCCAATTTACCTGTTGCCTCTAAAGGCCAGGAGATTCATTCTGTAGATCAGATTCAAGGTATTGAGAGTGACCCTTTGAAATTAAACTTCGACGGAGAAACAGTGCCCGCGTCCACTTTTGAGGACAAAATAGACGTCGGTCAGTTGCTTGTGAATTTGAATTGGCGTACTGTTTGCGATGAAGTAAATGTTGTCGAGCCATATTTCGAGAAATTAGTGGATACATTCATCGACGAAGGCCCTGATATATCCTCTTATCTCCTCAATGAACAGACATTCATTGAGCGAGGTGTTGCGTGCGACGAAAGCAAATGTTTGCCTTTGGAAAAAACGGATGGAGAAAATCTAAGCGTCGTCAGCACTCCAATTGTGTCAGCTGAATTATCATCTGGGTTAGCCTGTTATCAATCTTCTGTTGAAGTTTCAGAGTGTACCGCTATTATAGATAACACTTTTACTCCTGATGAATCCGACAGATCTACGTTGTCTGAGACGTCAGTTCAGATTGATCCCCAAATCCATGCAAATGGGATGGGCGACGTTCATGTTGAGTCTTTTTGCGCCGAAATCAACGAGAGTCCTTCACAAACTGATGGTCTTACATTAAGATCAAAAATTATTCCCATAGTTGAAGAAATAAATTCAGACAATGAGAATTCACTGAACCCGAAACTAACTACCGATGGACTGACTTCTTTCTCGATTAATGCTACATCTGATCAAAAAACAGAGACGTCTGTTTGTGCAATAAATATCAATCCAACAAGTATATCTGAATCTGTTGTTCAGGTATCTTCATGTAATATTGAGCCGGATGATTTTCAAAGTAATGAAACAGATTCCGACGTACTTTCGCACGCTCGTATCAGTCGACCTCGAAAAACGTGCGCTAACGATTTGAATCGAGGTCAAGCTTTAGCGGATCGCGCTGCAAAAATTGCTCGAATGCACGGAGCTTCACCGTCCAAGCCCAGGCCGTTTGCGTTTCCTGCAGATATCATTCGGTCTCCGTCTCAAGTATCTAAAAATGTCCAGTCTTCTTTCGTTAGCAAAGTGCCAAATATTGATGCCTGTGCGATTCGATCAAAGTCAGCGAGCCCAATGACGCAAAAGCGAGTTAAGCGAGAAACAACGGCCAAACGACTCAAGAGTACATCGCCGAACAATCGTTTGAGAGTGAACTTGGTGACTAATAATGGTACACCAATTGAAAATTCAAAAATTGATGAAAATAATTCTGTTCCCGCAGTTGTCGAACAAATCTCAACCCCCGAATCCCTAAGTGAGTCGAAACGTCAGTCTTTCATCAACACCGTATACGTGAAAGTTCCTTCAACTGGCGAGGTGAACAGCAGCCCTGAAGTTTCTTCGCCTGCTACTTATATTTCTAATTTTACCAGGGTGACATATAGTGATGTGTCGTGTAACGACAGAGATGATGTGGATCCCGCCAAGCAGAAAACAGTTAGGACTGAGCTTAAATTACCTCGTGTCTCTTTAATTGAAGAAGTGGAAAAGGTAAATGATGATCTCACGCGGTGGGCATCTTATCTTGCCAATAAAATGTTATTGGAGATATTTGATTTCGATTCGCCTAAATGGAGAAAGGATTACTTCTCCCGGGTCTGCCCTGTACCTGAAAAAAAATCGTGTTTCCGAGACATCAAGCCTGCGAATTCATGTTCTTATCTTGTTAAAACGGCCGAGTCTCCTGACTCCGTATCTAATGACGATTCGCTGTCGTTTGCGCAAGAACCATCAAAGAGAGGAGCTGCTGTGTCGTCAGGTAACTCTGCATCTTCCGCGGATCGGCGGACTGCAAGGGAAGAAGATTCCACTGCAAGCTCTTCGTTCAGCTCGGAAGCCTGGTGGGGACAAGGAGGTCCTGAAACCCATAGAGAGCAGTTGCCTTTGAAGGAAGATGCAGAACTCGCTCCCCAGTGGCCTGGACTGCCTGTACCCTCTGTCCCGGAAAGTGACGTTGATCGCGCAGGCTACGCTAGTGATGATGATTTTGAAGCAATGGATGAAGATATGCGGCGTCTCGAAGAAAAAATTCGTCAATTTGAACATGAACTGGAAGAGGACCTTGAAATGTCTCTGGCAGAAGATACCTCTCACAGAATGCCCAATTTTGGTCTACTCGATAAAGCTAAATTGAGGTCATCTCCTCTGCCTACTGAATACCCACCAGTGTGCTTAAAGAAAACCAAACATTTTAGTTTCATGTCTAAGAAAGATATCGATGATTACTTGAAGAGCGACTCTGAATCCGGATCTTCTTCGTCATCTTCTTTTGATGACGATTTATTCTTCGTTAAAAAGAAAATTAAATTGAAACCTGGTGACAGGAAATGTTTTTCATTAGACTTGCAAAAGCGATCATTGATTGACGAATGCAAATCAGAATGTCTTATGAAAATATTGTCAATAGCTGAAACTGACCAAAAAACGAAAAACATGCCCGATGAAGCTATTTCTGAAATCAAAACGGAAGAGCACAAGTCAGAAGTACGCTTGATAGAAAATGAGTTCAAAATGATTGGTCAGTACTGGCGCTCTGAAGATGGACTTGCTGTTGTCGACAGTGAAGGTTTGGCAGATTTTTATGCTGGTGCCAATCCTTCTGGGGTTTGCTTCATTTTCGAAGATGAATCTGAGGATGAAGAGACACTGAACGAGTCGATCGCTATTGCATTTGGCGAACCGGACATTCCACTTCATGAACCCTCCCTCGAATCCTGTTGCACTTTTACTCCAACTGAGGACAATGGTGAATCTGTTGTCATTCCGAGTAATCCCCCTGTATCCAAGGCGGATAAGAAATCCAAATTTGTGTCGTCTTTCAAGAACAGTTTCGTAAAAGCAACGAAGAGCATTGGGCCTAAATTTTCTGTCAAATCAAATGAGTCCGCGTGTGAAAATCCGATCCCGAGTGGGGCCACCTCTCCTCTCTTAATTGATCCTGCATCTTTCATTAGTGAAATATTATCTGGGAGAACGAAGCCAGACAGTGCCACGCCTAAACCTACTGATGACCACAACGTAGCTACATTCCCTGCTTCAAGTGAGAGCGATGCTTGCGATAGCTCTGTAATATCTGGAGAGTACTACGCCTCTCCTGCTATTTGTGTTCTCTCCGATGAAGATAGTCACGTACCTGAGTATAATCTATTTCAACAACCTTCACCACGACACGAACAAGCTTGGAGTTCTTTATCGGCTCCACCCCCACCAATTCGCAAATCGTCATTAGATGCTGTTTCTACTGCAACCGGGTCATTTCGGCGGCAGTCTGGCGGGAAGCAAGAAGCTGCGCCTCACCGCATGGTCGCTGAGATACCGAGTGTTCTGCCTCCACCTCCGTGCGTGCCACCAAGAACTACTACGCTGAATTATTATCCAGTACGTTCTCATCCAATACAATATCGAAATACAGTCAAATCTGATGTAAATGTTGACTCGTTCTATAAAGACATTGACTATTCATCTCGCCAACCAGATTCGGCCCAGCGGCCCAAGACCACCTCAGTCCGGCAGCTGAAGAGGCGACAGCAGGAGAGGAAGCTAGAGCTGGCAGAGGAAGCGAAGGAAGAGGCCACTGGTTGCAATTTCTGCCTACGTAGAAGCCGGACCCTTCAAGACAGCCGCCACAATCGTGTCCAACTGAGGCGTTCCAGTCCTCACCCCAAAGCTCTGTTGCTTCCTCAGCGTCGTTCATGGCCTCCGAGAGTAAGTTCATGCATGGCTTGCTTTCGTTGGTGGAGCTTACCATGCCATTTACCTAGCACTGCTGCCTCTAACAACCTAGTGGCGTTTGACTGCATCAAACCTACTGAACAACAACCCCGGGTCGAAGACAAAGACGATGACCGAGATACTGTTAGCTCGTCGAGTGTTCCTTGTCCTGAAAACCCCAACTCTCCGCGCTCAGATCTTGCTGATGCTTCTGCTTTCTGGTCTGATGATTCACGAAGTGACAGCGAGTTTCTTTGGACCCCGTGTGCTCTCTCTTTAAGTATTTGTAAACAAGAAGATGATTCCATGTTGCCCGTTAACACGTCACAGTCCCTGTACCGCCCTCCATGCTTTGACCGAGTGGTTTGCCCTTCGCTCACCGAGCCGCACGAATGCAATTGGAGGCACTCCAGTGTTTCAATTTCCAAGTGTACGGCATTGGGCAGTGGTGTTGCTTCTGAGATGACAAGCTTAAACAACCTCAGCTTATTACTACCTGTAACATTGTACCGCTCTTTGCCCTTATCGAATAATGTAAAAAATAGCATGGAACTACCTGTGTCGATATTTTCGACTAGTTGTCCTCAGTTGATATTTTATTCAATTCCTAATTTTTTGTCCACGGAAGAGCTGCTTCCCGAGTGTTCAGGTGTTTTATTGTCATCTTCGCTGTCTTCTAACGACATTTCCCGAGATTTGACCTACCATGTCCCGACGAGTTCTTTCCGCTGTTGTCCGTTAATGGCATATAGTGCTTCACAAAGTGATTTGAGCTCGGATCATTGAATTGTAATGCAATATTTCAGTCACGCAATTGTTGAATAAAAATGTATTTATAGGTATGCCAGACATTCATGCATTTTATACCTAATTTTATTTTTTTTCTGGTTGTTTCAGAAATGACACCAGACGTATTCTTCTACAACTGACGAAGCTTTGACTTATACATAGATTGTTAAAAATTATAATGATAAATTTATTTTTACTCCAGTTTTTTATTGTCCTTGCTATTCGTTTTACGACGTGTTGAGTGAAAAATCAGAAGTTTTCATAACACATGTTTCACGTACGAGCTTCAGAAAGGATGCACTTTGAAGAATTTAATAAAACCCAATTGAAATTAATTTTGTGAATTAGAGAGAGTTATTATGAACAGTTACAATTCGAAGGGACTAAGATGAGTAGTCAATTAATGGACTACATCTTTTATTGGCCTTGTTTTCGATATAAAAAGCCGTGTTCAAAATTACATTACGGTAGGAGTAATTTTTTTGGTCACTTTTCACCTGATATTCGAATGGTTTCTTGCGTTACATGAGGTTTTGTTGTAGGTGAATTGCGATTGCATCGTATCCCCAAATTCTCAATAGACTATTGAAGACCTTGAAGATGCCTAAGGTGGCGTGAAGTATTCGTGTGAGCCGATTAGTACGACTCGTGCTGCTCAGGTGTACCGTAGTGTGCTGCATCATAAAGCTATCGCGTCTGTGAGTTGAACTACATTCATCTGAATTTCCCTTAACCTGGCTCTATTCATTGAAGATGATGATGTCAACGTACAAGGATGAACATCTGCTGATACTGATAAGGGTTGTCCATCTCCATGT
This sequence comes from Platorchestia sp. MABIK, assembly GCA_014220935.1. Lineage (NCBI taxonomy): Eukaryota > Metazoa > Arthropoda > Malacostraca > Amphipoda > Talitridae > Platorchestia > Platorchestia sp. MABIK. Next base: position 145,058 of record JACJUY010000362.1, read on the forward strand.
TGCTGTTTATTCTACCTGGATTGAAAGTAAGAATCATTCTAACGACATCCATTCTTCAACTTTCGTGCCTCGGATTTTGTGAACACTTGTTTATATCGCGATTGTGCTTTATAGAATCATGCTGCAAAATCTTTTAGGAAGCATTTATCCGGAGACCGTCAACTGTTACATGCTTGCACTCACAATTTGTTATGGATGCATATGTTCTCCCTTGTGATGCTGATTCCTTGAAATACTTTAAAATATTCCACTGACCGATATAACAACGACAAATTGAAATGGAGCACAGAGCCAAGAAATAAAATACTGCATTGAATTTCCTAACTCTATGCTGAAAAAAATAGCTTCTCTGACGAAATGAGTGTAGAAGCTGGGACGTAATCCGATGAGAAAAAACGGACAATCTTAGGACCACGACAACGAACAGTTCTTCACATTTCAGTAAATACTGCTTCACAAATTTATGCAGATTTTTTCTCTCTCGTGTACGGTAAATTGATTGGACATGACGAGTGTAGTATTGAAAATGAAATTTTATAATGAAACGAGGGACACTGAGAACAACGGATCACCCTCGTATGAGAGTTTTGTATAAATTACTAAAAACATTCACAGTTCATGCATAACTCTCATGACTAACTCAGCATTATCTTCAAAGGTCTATTTAGAAAAGAAAAAGAGAAACCAGTTTATGCGTTAGCCATGGAATGATTTCAACCTATAGTTCTCCGAAAGTGATGAAGATCATTTTCAATGGCCATTGGGAAATTCAAAACAATGGAATGTACGAAGGGTAGTCGAAAAGTTCTCGGAAAAATGCCATAATTTCTTTATTTAACAACTCATTACTTTTATTTTTCTACATAAGCTCCATTGTTGTCTATACACTTTTGTAATCTATGTTTCGCGGGCTTGTTCCACGAGGTTCTGTACAAGAGAGATGTTTTCTTCATTTGTTGCTGTGGTGGGTCTTCCTCCTCGTGGGTCGTCATCAAGTTGGACTCTTCCCTCTTTAAAGCGTTTAATCTAATCATAAACCACTGCTCTACATGGTGCAGAATCTCCATAAACCTGCTGTAAAGCTTTGATGATCTTAACAGGTTTCCAATTTAGTTTAGTTAAAAATTTGATGCTAGCTCTGATCTCAAAATTTGCCATTTGAAGGGTTGAAAATTACTATTTTGAGATGCAACCTCTTTCGATGCTGACCTGACATAGACTTATGAGACAGCTGCAAGATATCAAGGAAACTCTAAAGACAGGTTTCAACTTGTAAAAATTTGTAAATCTCTGTTCAGTTCAAAATTATGGCATTTGTCTGATAACTTTTTGACTAACCCTCGTATACTCTATGACGCAGAAAACAATTGAAAGAAATTTTATGCACATGGAGATAAAATTGAAAAATACACAGTACACCGTTGTTTTGTTTGTAATTTTTACCATGCTGTTGCTTTTGAAAACTTGAAACTTGAACATCTGACTGAGTGGTCTGCATTTCCCTTCCATTCGGTTTACTTTCATGTCCTTATCGCAACGACTTAAGAATAACTAACGCGGAACTTCGTATTCTCCTGAAACCGCTTTTGCACTCTCATTGCAGAGCTGCGATTCTATTCCTGCTGAAATGTGCTGATGATTTCTGGGTTTTACTAAAGCGAAAATACGTAATGCTATGTACCAGTTAAATTCTGTAACCCTAGAACACAAACCGAATGTCTGTCACACAACACGAACGGATCTCGAGAAGAAACTCTAGAGTTCGTGTTTTAGGGTTATGTCCCTGTTTTAATTCTCTTTTGGGATAATTTTATGCGTAGAAATTCTTCTCGGCTTCCAACATCACTGGCAGTCACACTTTATGGGTGCAAACGCAGCATGATGTATTGAGCAGTTGTTTTCTTATCCTTTGTGCAGCTTGTTGCTATCGAATAGTTTCATATAGGCGAGGCTAGAAGTGAAATCCCGCCAAAGATCGTAGGCAACAGTTCGCTACTAGAGGCTTTCGAAATCGACTATCAGATCCTTTGCTGAGTCCAATCATGGTGACCCAGTCCATTCACTGATGTGTGAAGAAAAATTTCATGCTCATTAACATAACTGAAGAACGCGGCAAGTTACGCAGCATTGAAGAAGACGCCAACAGTACCCACTCATACGAATGATATTACGTTCATACGTATCAGTAATGTTAACGGTCTTGAGCAGAAACTTTTTCGGTCGTGTAAGCCTTTTTATTCATGAATAAAAACAATCTAATTTCTCATCCGAGCAAAACATTGAACTCAAATGGTTAAAATGGCGTTAATTGCTGCAAGGACGCCTAGAACTTGGAAAAGAAAATGCATTTCTACGCATTCATGTTGAAATACGTATAGCTATCGCAGAAATGATTTGATAAATGACGAATCCATTGCCCCGATCACCTGTGCTACGTGAAACTTTTGCTCGAGTTATGGGTTTTAATATTCAACGTCATTGTCAAC
>JACJUY010000362.1:148912-199119 GCA_014220935.1 Platorchestia sp. MABIK
GAGGCAATAAAAGGAACCGAAATAGTCAGGCTAAAATAAAACAAGTGCTTGTATCTGCCAACTGAGTCCTGTTATTGAGGGGCAACGTCATCTGCACACTGAGAACCACTGCAACCAGCTAAAGAGACATCCTTGAGTACAGCTCATGATGACTAGATCAAAACCTTGCTTTTTATATTCAAGGCAACATTTCGAATGATTGAGATGACTTTTGCTCAGTTCTGAACTAGCATGCATTTCGTAAGCATTGGACATAATGTTTATATTTTCTTACTCAAAACGTATTTCTGACGAAAATTTCATCAAAACACCTCAATAATGACCTCACAAAATATTGCAAGAAACCTAAATCAGAATAATGCGCTTTTTACCATTTGAGATCGAATAATGTATTAGACATGCAGCGTAGCTGACGCAAGTTGCTTGCACGCAGAAATGGATACATTAATAACATATATACTGGAATAAAGTAACAGAGATGTTCATATTTATTAATTTTAATGCTCAAAAATACTTGAAGCATTTGTAAATACTAACACAGCTAAGACTAGAATACATAGCTATTTTATAGCTATTTATTTCCTTCACTTGATATACACCATGATAATATTGATCTCAAAAGCCCACAGCGGCAATATACAGCTATGAAGTTGTCGATATTGTGGAAATGATGGTTTCGTTCGGTACTCGTTTGAAGTAATGTTATTTGCTTCTCCCTATAATCCTTTGCATAACACATCTTTTATAATTGGATGTGTTGCTGCTGTTTTACGTTGATTTCCATAATCCTCAATTTATATGCAGCAAACTGTTCGTAGGGCTGTGTAAGCCTACCATAGGTTCTCGCATTCTCTTCGATGGGCAATTATTGTAATTGGTCAGATTAAAGCTTCAGACAAAAAGGTTGAAGGATACTTGCCCAGTTTTGCCATGACATCAGCTTGAGTAATTGTCTTTATAGCATGGTGTTCGATTCATCAACTAAAATCAACCAGTACAAGTATGTATATAAAATTGCTGCTTTCATGGGAATTTGAATTTATTATAGTGTGTGTGATTTTCGCAAATTAGGTTTAAAAAGAAAAATTGCATTGGTTGTGGCGCTTCTTCAGGCTTACATAGAGTAAAATTCGATCAACTTTTTACATTTGTTGTAAGATTTTTTCTTTATGCAGTGAAAGTTGTGGTACTCTGATTAGCTAACTCAAAAAGATTCGCACCTTATGGCGCGTTGCCAATCAGAAAATTGAATCCAACTCTAAAACTACTGAAACTCCGTAAATGCTAATAATTTACGAACGCGAATGCCAATTATCGAATCCGTAAATGCTAACAATTTACAAATGCAAATGCCAGTTGCGAATTCGTAAATGCTAATAATTACTAGTTACCGTAATAACTCAATAGAGTCACGCTCACAACAGCGTAGCATTGCTTGAGATTTTCCGCTCTTGGCATGACTTGAAACTCCTGAAGGTCTCTTTGCTCGGGTTTCACCGAAAACACGCTCTGTTGGAGTTCTTTTTTATCATGAGTTCCTTTGTGGCGAAGTGAATAACATCGGGGGAGGTTGTGGGCACGTTTGGTGACCTCCGCTCCTTGTAGAGATCCAGGTCTCGGAGGGCTATTTCGCTGTAGAATTCAATGATTATATCTTTGGGAATTAGTGTTCCTAAGGGAAAGATGTAAGTTTACGAATTGAACGTTAAGTAGATTTTTCTTTTGTTAGAATGAAATACGCTTTTGTTTTCTTATGGACCATGTTTTTTCGGTTCATCATTGTCTTGTTTTCAGCTCTTAATTTTCCTTCTTCAACTTACATCTTGTTTCGTAAAGTCCTTTTCTAATTTTCGTAATTTACTGTTTCTATGCGCAGAGGATCTAATGTGAGAGCACACCTTGTGCATAGATTCTCCGTTCCTTTAACTCTAAACTTAATGGGACCTACCTCTCTTTAACACGTTGACTCCGATTGTGCGGTGGCTTACGGTCAGTTTGATTAGGCTGTAAGAAGTCGTCTTGAAAAAACGGTTTTTCTGCTCTAATACATTTGTAACCTTTTTGAAAAGTGTAAAGACGACACTTGAACCATAATGTGTTACCTTTTACTCTAAAATTTATTTCGGAAATGGTAGCAAAATAGTTGAAATGTTATTTGCATATTCCGGTTCGTAAATGAGCTATTTACCTAGTGGTACACATATGTACCACTTCGGAGTCAACGTGTTAAACCTTTACTTTTATTAGGGAGCTCAAATTAACTCACCTTATCTCAAGAGCTATTTGGTTGTTAGGGATCGTGATTAAAAGCTCGAGCTCTTCACTGTATCCTGTCAGAATTATTTCTTCGTCTTTGTCACAAAGGAATATTCAAATTTCGTTCTTGATAAAATGTGCTACTTTTAAATAACTTTCATTCCGTTACCTAAATTTCAATGTACGTCAGCTGAAATGACATAGTGCACAAAAATTAAGGTGTACAGGGCGATCTTCAGTATTTTTCCGTCTTGTGTTTAGGTGGACTAATGTACGTCACAGTGGAGAGGTACGAGCACAGACCGTGCTGTCCCGTATGAGCTGTGACCCACAGCTCGGTACTGCCAGCGGTGCGCCGTCTGGCCGATGTTTGCGTGATAAGAAAGAGGGGCTCTCGTTAATGGCATTCTGAACGTCAAGCGTACCCAGACGAAATACGTGCACTTTTTTTCGAATGTGAATATTTGGCGAAATAGTTTTAGTTTTTAATTTATCTCACATCAAGAAAATTTATTCAACGATAATCGTTGATAAAACTTGTTGTGTGGTAATAATGAAAATCTCCAATAGTGCATTTAAGGCTTCCGTCGGTATTTTAATGCACTAGTCGTAGTATACAATATTTTTGGAGGTTACAATTTTCGTGCTTATTTTTACTCGAATAAATTTCTCCGTCTAATGTTAGGTTGATTGCTCAAAATGATACTTTCGTTAAGATGCTGCATGTAGTGTTCGTCCATTGTATGCTGTAGTTGCAAAGCATTTAATAAACGTGATTATTTGAACTCTGACGAATGTTGTTCCTATCCAAGAGCAGAAGCAGTTAAAATTAAATTTCATTCCCAATAATAGGATGCGCTGAGTGTTATTAAACTGAAAAGTGTCTACACTACTTGTTTGTAGACTATTTTCATTGTATTATAGGTTGAGATTTAATCAGTCAGAATTACTTTCATAAAGTTTTCATTGGGATGATTTGCCATTTTTCGTTAGTTTTGCGTTTAAATGAGAAATTGAAACCGTGTGCTAGATCAGACTAGATATGAAGGAATATTTGAGGTAGCCTGGTATTTACTGAACGTGCTAATCTCAGGAAAAATATAAATTTTGCTTTTCATCAGTTAACTGTTCTCAAATTGACCATTATTCTAAATTTTAATGAAATATGTGAGATCCCAAGCCAAAGGATTGGTGGGCCTTCTTTCTGTTGAAGGGGAATAGTTTTTTTGTTGCGGGCCATCTTTTTTCGGTTCACTGCTGTCCTTTTTTCAGCACTTACTACGTTCTTTAACTTTTATATTTTTTTCATAAACTTCTTTCTCAACTTACTGTCTCTATGCACCATGTGCGTAAATTCTGCATTCCTTGAACTCCATACTAAATGGTGCCTTCCTCCTTTCTCTACTTGGAACGTCTTTTTGCTGTTAGGGAGGCTTAAACTAACATCCAAAGTCGTATTTTTCATGAAGCCCTGGCTTGCAGTGCATTTACTCTACTCACGAGCTGAATTAGACGGCTGCTAAAATTTACTTTGATGATATTATCTTGACTCTCGACTTTCATTAACCAGATATAACATTCCCCTGAGCCTGTGTTGTGCGGTAGATATGGCTCCCCGTGGCATGCTCTCAAGGCTCCGTGGTCTAGAGGGGGGCCCGTATGTGTGCCGCTTGGCAGGGCGCGCGTGCCGTGACATTCTCTCCATTCCTCTCCTTGTGCCTCGTGTGTACCGTGCCGCGGTAAACACACTCAACCTCCTGCGCTTTTGGCTGCTCTATTTCCGGTGCACTCCTCAAAATATTTGTTTCAGCCTTTCATACCAAGTTACTTCTAAAATATGCTCTACTGTTTCAAGTGTTATGTGTCAATTTTCTGAATGGGAACTTTTTTCTGCATTTCATTTGCATGAAATTGATTGTTCGTGTGGTGAAAATTTAGAAACGTAGTGTTTCAAATCAAATCCGTCGACTGCTGCGGCGTTAAATTTTGATTTTAATTGTAAAACAAAATCTAAATTATAGAAAAACGTCTGGAAAATGGGCTTCATAGGTTTTGGCCATTCAGCTGTCATCGTAACTATCATGACGCTAAAACATTAGAATGACTTCACTTGAAGTTAATATACTAGTAAGCAAATTCACGAATTGGGCTTGCAACTATTCGCATTGCCTCTCCTGGTAAAATATTAGGTAAACGCTTCTATTAAAACCAAAAAGTCGAAGACCAAGAATATCGATAGTTGAAGTCCTGGTTTCTTTCTGCTCGTTAGTAAAGCGCATCGTTGAACCATATTACTGCCTTGAAGGAGTTCTCGTATCGTTCTCGTAAGAGTAACCAGAAGACAAAAACCAGAAACAAGAGCATTAAACAATTTATTAATTTGAGTATTTTCGTTTTATTCACTCCTTTACTGTAAGATGCTAGGATAATTAATCATATGCAGCATAAAGTTTCCTCTAAAAGAACGGGTTCATTTTTTCTCTTAAACCAAATAAGGTACCTCGATTTATCAACCGTCTCTATTTATCCAGTCCCATCCCAGGAGACAAATCGAGAGTTACCTGTGTGCCTACTGTGGCCAGACTTACACGTGTTCGAGATTGCAAGCCAGTGCCATGGCTTCCTCGACTACAGAATTGTGGTGAAGATCTAAAGACAAGTCCAGTTGTCTTTGGATAGATTTGTAGGCTACATCTCCTTAGCGAGAAAATATTGAGGAACCCCTTGCATTGTAACAGAAACTGATGTACAGTACATACTCCCACGTAGTTACTGTTGTGCTGATCCAAAAAACAATAAAAAGAGCAGAGTATTTTAAGAACTTTAAAAAAAAGTTTGCGTGCGATTTTCTTTTGGCAATGCACAATTGAGAAAGAAAAGTAAGACCAAGCATTACGCCGACGCGGCAAATCGAAGCATAATATATCAAATTGTTATTACATGACAAGAAACTTGAGGTGAAAGGCTCGATTTTTTTACCAGAAAATTTATTACCAAAAGACTTCGTTTTTAAATGTTTTACGCAATGGATTTCCGTTGCTTTTCAAAGCATTCAGCTTTAGCAACACTGCACAGTATATAGTATTGTTCTAATGACAGATTCGGGACGAGTGTTTAGAGTTACGGTTTCATGTAGGCTTGTTATAATACAGTCATTTTGCTGAACTTGTGCTGCGACTCCTCCTATAAATTTGATGAATTCTGTTCGTTGAACGCTAAGTCCACAACAAAAGTTTAGAAGGATATATTCTTGGAGGTCAGTTCATACTACAAGTAACTGAGGTTTACTGGGACGCACAAACGCAAGATATGTAAGCATACAAATGAAGTAAGCCTTTTGAATTTAGTTTCGTTTTAGTAGGAGTAAATAATAAATTTGAGAATTGCACCGCTATTCCTCCGTCTTCGGCATTTATGGCAAATGTAATGAAATAAGTAACACCTTAGCAAAATATAGCTGATTCCCTATGAGGTCTTAATCCGCGTTATATTAAAAAAAAATTCAATTTATTTTACCAAACTGATTTTTTTGCTAAATGATGACATTTTTTTTACTAGTTTTAAAAGAACCAAAAGATATCTCTGATCAATTGATAATTTGAAATGAACTTGAGCCAACCTATTGGTTGATGGAGAGATTTCTATTTCTATTGCAATGTAAGCTTTGATATAAGCTATATATCAAAGCTATTAGGATAATCGCACGCATGTTTAGTGTAGTGTCAGGCTGCAATTTTGGGAGTAATCGTTTTGACTAAAAAACAGGTGATAGTCTTCTGGGACGCACTCACTGTTCGATAAACAAAAGAATATGATACGAGACAATTCAACGAGCATAGAATGTACACGATGTGTGAATCACACTTAAGGGTTACTTACATACTCTGAATAGCGAATAGTCTGAATTACGAAGAAAAGTTGCCTATTGAAGGTTTTATCGAAATATATTCAAGATTAAAACAGAGGTACGAAGAATTTTGGATGCAACTGCAGGTAATTTGTTGCAGAAAAATTTGCTTTGAGCCGTTATTTTAGTCGGTCGACGCCTTTTGGTGCTGTCATCAATACAAAGCCTCCTGAATTACCGCCAGAATCTATGCGAAAGTATGAAATCTTTATATTAGCTTTTCTTGTTAATTGTTTTTTGGTCTTAACCGAGTACTTTTAGATGTTTCCTAGAACTAACCGAATAAATCCTCTTTAACGTATAAGCATCCAATTATTACGTGCATCTCCTGACTTCCATGTAACTTACAGTACATTGCGTCCGAAATAACACCCGCAGATAACGTTGCGTTTGTCGAAAGATGAGTTTCTTAGGCCGAGGTTCCGAGTGTTTTCTTATCCTAGGTTTCCGAACTGCTTTCAATGTTCGGAATTGGCAAAATTAACTCTCACCAAACATATTTTTTTCCTATTCGTTCTTTTTCTCTTGTCTACACCTGGGTTGCTGTTACCGGCTTTTCTGCTATAGACAAGTGTCTCAGTCTATATTATGTTACGTGCACTAATTTAGATTAGCAAAAAGTGAATATTTTAGCCATTATTGGTTTCTAATTGGGAGATGTGCTTGGACGAACGTCGATGTCATCAAAAAGACTTACCGACCTTCCTAATTGCTTTAGAATTATCGAATGTCATATCCAGCAGCATTATTTCGAGTGAATTGATGCTGACGGAGGGTCATTCCTGTAACTTAATTTTGTGCAATGACCGAACTCGAGTTTAATTTCAAATCTTGGTGTTTCTTTTGTGTACGTTTTGAATAGTTCTGCAAATCTGTATTTGCTGCTATTGATGCGAGTGTGTGTGATTTTGGTGGCTTGACTTGCTCTTGAGTTTTTACTTGGCAACTCTGGTCTCTTGTGTTGTTGCCTTCTATGATGTGTAGATTTTCTTGCTTAGGTTTTCTTCTCCATAGTCGAAGCATTCACCACTGTCCCTGCCATGCGTGTTGTCTATCGCATTTTGTTGAGTGCCCATTTTTCTAAAAGAATTTTCAATATTATGTTGCATTCAACGTTAAAGTTTTCTTTTTTTAATCCCGAAAATGTGAGGTCCTAAGCTGAAAGTTTAGTAGATTTTGCTGTTGTGGAAATATATTATATTTTTTGTTCTGTTGTGGGCCGTCTTTTTTCGCTTCACTGCTGTCTTTTTCAGTGGGCATTTCTTTTTCGACCCATTTTTTTACCAAAGTTTTTAATCTTGCTTTTTATATGCAGAGGATGTGTGGACGCAATTTGGGCATAGATCCCTCGTTCTCCTAATTCCGTTCTAAATACTGGCTTTCTCCTTTCTCTTTTATGAACACCTTTGTTGTGGCTAGGAACTCTTAAACTTGTAATATATTCTAATTGACCCAATGCTTTTGTCCATAGAGGAATAGTATTTGTTTTGCAGTGTGTTAACTTTTGCTCGGGCGCAATACTCTTTTGTATGCTTTTACACCTCCTTTGAACCAATCTAAAATGCAGCAAAAAGAATCCCGGCATAGTCTAAGGCAGTAGTAACCTTACTTTCTCACCGTGTGCCGTCATTAAGAACAAAACACTACGGTGCGGGCCTAACATTATGTTGCTCGTTGTGTGGCAGGCGCGGTCGGAAGAGCAGGTGGCGGCTGGCGTGCTGGAGGCGGAGCGCGTGTGGCTGGTGCACCGCGGCGGGTTCTGTGCCGCTCGCATCCTCGAGGGAGACGCTGCCTCCTCTGGCGACCCCGGCTCGTCCCCGCCTCCGCCTGGCAAACTTGCGCTCAAACTCGAGCACAGCGGGGACGTTATTCATGTCGACGAGGATGATGTGGAGAAGGTGAGCTGCAATTTTTATATATTCTAGCAAAAATGTTGGATTAACAAAGTCATCGGCTCATGTCGATGTGGCAATTTAACTGTTTTGACTTTCAATTTAATTTTGTTATTTTCACCAGAAATAATATTCATGGGAGAGCGACAACGTAAAAAATGGTGTGGTTGCTTTTTTACGAAGTATTAAAAATTGTAGAAGCACACGCAGCTGCCTGGGAATCATGTGTGTGAAATGCTCTCTATCCGCCTTTCGGCTCTTTTTTTCAATTCAATTGAATGAAATATTTCTCTTATCTAGTTTCCCCTTAGCACTTACTAGCTTTAACGCAGTATTTGGGGTGCAGGCAAATCCTGGCCAGTTTGATCGGTGCGAAGACCTGGCGTCGCTGCGGCACCTGAACGAGTCTTCAGTGCTGCACACGTTGCGCCAGCGCTATGGCTCCAACCTCATCCACACGTACGCGGGGGGCAGCATGGTCGTTGTCAACCCGACCACGCCCCTTGCCATCTACTCTGAGAAGGTGAGCTCGCTTGTTCCAAGCTGCGGAGGTTGTGCTGGTCAGATGTTCGACAATCCTTTGCTCGACAGGCTTTGTGTTGAAGTGTCGCTGTACAAAGAAGGAAGAGACACTATGTAGAGAGCAACACGTTTGGCACTCAGTTTCTTATCGTTCGAAGAGACAAAAATGCTCTCTGTTTGGAAAAGTTGAGCAACTTTTTGAACTGTTATCTCTCAATTATTATGATGTATGTCTACGACCTTGATGAACTGGCACTTAGTGTTTCATCCTGTACTAGAATTCGGAAAGTGACTTGAGCAGGTTGTTTAAAACCACCACCACAAAAAAAGGTTCTTCCACCTGCACTGTCAGTGTTGACTGCCAGAGTTTCGAAGTGCTAACTTCTGAACCTTATTTGGAGTCATTTGAGAATATCTTCTTGCTCCATTTAGTCCTGTTTTTTATCTAACTGCCACGGCTAACCAATTGATGTTCAATCCTGTGTCAATGCATTGAGATGATAGCTCATTTTTTTTGCAGCATAAGGTTCGTAAACTGCTCATTTGTTGTGTTTTCGTGTAATTAGATGCACAAAATATGTTACCTGCTTATCATTTGTTTTTTATATTTTGTCCAGGTTATCCAGATGTTCCGAGGGTGTCGACAGGAAGAGATGCCACCTCATATTTACTCCATTGGTCAGTCTGCCTACCGTGAGATGGTTTCAACGAGAAGAGACCAAAGTATAGTCTTCCTCGGCCGGTCTGGCGCCGGCAAAACCACCAACTTTAGACATGTTCTTCACTATCTCGCTCTCGCTACACCCTCCAGTAATTCTGTTCTCACAGGTGGGTACTTACTGAACATTTTTGAATTCATAACTCGTTGGTCGTTCTTATTTAATTTTAGTCTACTTTTGATCAAATTGTTTTAAGATGACTCTTTTCTATCACACATTTGCCGAGCTGTCGTTCGTCTTTGGCGTGTGTGTAGTTTATTGTTACTCTGTATCTATTACTTAAAATATCCCGCACATCACGTTATGTGCGTTAGTCTCCTAGAGCACTGTCCATCTTCGAATTTGACTCCATGCCTTTGGTTTTATTTATTCCAATTTGTGAAGCAGTAATCAGTTTTTCTGCCACCGTATTAGCCTGAAATATTTCTCACTTAGCTCTCGCTTTGTTAAAACTTGAAGTTTTCTCAAGTTGTATTCCCCTCTACGTATTGCAGTGGAACGCCTGAACGCCATCTCAACTCTTCTTGAGGCTTTTGGCAACAGCAGAACTCTACTCAATACCAACGCAACGCGTTTTACGCAGATTTTTAGCTTGGACTATGATCACACTGGGCAAATTGCGTCAGCGTCCATACAGGTAACTTTTTAAATAGTGTTATGTAATTTTTTTAGCTTCAGCTTGATACTCATTATTTTGATGTTAATATGAATGCTTTGCTATATTGTCATCTCCATCGAATTGTCCATCTCTATCGAAACGAACGTCTTTCAACTTTTTATTATTTCAGTTTCTGCTCTAGGATCCTACCCGAGACTAAACGTTCTTTGCTTACTCGCCAGTTTATTATGGATTTTTTTTTCGAGGATTATAGGAAGACCTTTTTAATTCTTAACCTTTCCGCAAAAAGTGTCATTTACCCAAGAGCTATGCTGTGGATAATTTGTGATATTCGTTCGCGCAGGTGTACATGGCAGAGAAAATGCGAGTGGTACGGAGGCCCGAGGGTGAGCCGAACTATCACATCTTCTACCAGCTGCTGTCTGGCGCCGACGATACGCTGAGAGGCCTGCTCAGTCTTGATAACCTCTCCGAGCCCAATCTCTTCATGACGCCGCTGCAAAGGGTGCGTGCGCTCTTCTGTGCGAAGTTTTTCGAAATGGATTTTAAAATTAAAGCCATAAAGGAGCTCGTAGCATGCATTCCATTCAGTGTGCATCGTCACTGGTGATTTAAACAATTGTCTCACGTATTGTTCATTTTAATGATTTACGAGCTGACCATGATTGATAGTTTTGTGTTACACGGGAGTGATTTTGGCCGTTAACACAAATAGCATGCTCACCTCTCTGAATAAGATGTTAGTGGGTGTTCGAGAAGGAATTGATTTTTTGAATCCTTGCCATATTTGCATTGCCGTCTCACCCATGTACACAGACGGAAGATAAGCAGAAGGCAGGCATTGCGTGGGCCCGCATCCGCGCCGCTCTGGACGTGCTGGGCGTGAAGGAAGGCGAGCAGAGGGCGCTGTGGCGGGTGCTGGCTGCCATCTACCACCTGGGCGTCGCCGGCGTCACCACCAGTGAGTTCTGTGCTGCTAGTGGGGTCTCGCTGTAATCTAATTTGGCGAAAGATCAGTTATTGCTTTACATGTAAACCCCTTCGATGAATTTATTGTTTATTTGTAATTATCTCATCTAAATTGAATTTCTAAATAATACTGTGAATGTGTTTAACTTCATATTTTGCTGTTAGTTTGATTTTTTATGTTTTAGCTGATAAATAGAAATGTTTTTTTATTATTCCGTGTAGTACTTCAGATGGTTAGTTATAGTCTCAGCGCAGCGTTTCTCTTCGTCAAATTGACCAGACCGAGGCTCACTTTGTCGTCGCTTATTAGCTTTGACTTGATAGAATTTGGCGTCTATTGGTCGCTGCAATAGAAAAATGATGTGGAGACAAGTCTTTCTTGTAGTAGTAACGTCTTGGAACTTCAACAATACTTGGTATGAGATTATTTTCGCAACAACTGAGGGCCTACTTTTTAAAGGCATGCTGCGCTCTACTTTTCATATTTGATTAGCTGTTCAGAAATTTTTCGTTGCGTTGCCTTACACGTAACCGTTTCAAGTGATATATTCATCAAGTAACATAATTATTCATTCAAAAGCTTTCATACTTATATACTCAAGAAGCGTTTCTCTTTAAAGCGCTCCCACCTAAAAGTCACGTATTCACTCTTCTCAATTATTTAGAAGCTCATAGAAGAACCTTCATATTTTTCTTGTTGAAGAAGTTTTATGGGAATAACTTCATGGAGCGCGATATACTGCAATGTTCACGTCCTCCACGTTGCGCCATGCGTGCAGGCGGCCACGGCCACAAGGCGCAGTTCGCGCGGCCGGCGAGCGCCGACGTGGCGGCGGCGCTGCTGGGCACCACCATAGAGGAGCTCACCAGGGCAATATTCCTGCCCGCCCACCAGGCTCCTCAGCCCCGCTCTTCCTTCAGGTCTGCTCTCCCTGGACACTTTCTTGCCTCAGTCTTCGATATATATCGATAGGGTTTTTGGTTATGATGGGGTACAGAAGTTACCTTCTTTCCACAGGCAATTTTATTCTTAGTGTCTTGGAAGTATAACCTTAGTGGCTGTACAGCATTGTAACTTCCGTGAAACAAATTTCCTCAGCCGTTCTTTTCATTGAAAATTGTTCGTGCAAACTTCAAGGCAAAGTATCTTTGGTGGACTTTTTATTGATCATTTTTATTGGATTTTTATTGATAGATTTTTAGATTGCGAACAGTATTTCACTGTCTTTCCTCATGATCGTGTGATTTCCTATAAATTTTTTACGTTGAGTTAAAAACAGTGACGTTTTGGCAGGGAGGAGCAACGCTGCTCCTCAAGCGCTGTGGTACGCTTGTTTCTGAAATTAAGGATTGATAGCTCCGCACAATCGTGGCTTTGTGCCCTGTATTTCTCACTCGGAATTAATTTATTTTAATGCAGAAAGGTATTTAAATGTTGTGCTGTTTACCAAATTTGGTTTCACATCACGTTACTTCGTTCCGAAAAGTACTTTGTATCGTCATGGCAAATTCCATAGTTTCTTTCACAACTTAAAAAGGCGGAGCAATTCCGGTGTTGTTTCTGTTATTTTCCACCCTACATTTTAATTGTACGGATAACCGATCAACTGCAAGTATGCATTCCATCCTACAACTTAAAAAGGCTAAGCAATTCAGGTGTTGTTTCTGTTATTTTCCACCCTACATTTCAATTGTACGGATAACCGATCAACTGCAAGTATGCATTCGTGTAGCTATGGCTCATGGGTTTCCCAGCTCTTGAACTTGAAATTTTTATACAAAGGTGTCTCTGAAAATTCTATTTCTGTCACTAAGTTTCACTCCGCTGTGACATCATTTCTACACTTTATCATACATACCATTTCGTTTCTATCATAAGCCATGGCACTCATAAGATGGTGGCTTTTCGCATCTTTCTTTGTGATCATTTTCGCTACAGCATGCTAACCAATGTGCCAATTGAAACTAGGGACCACATAACGTTGAATTGAACTGAACCGAAGAAAAGTTCGTTAAACCTCGTTTCTAGGCTTTGCTGGTATATTTTCTCTTTATTTCATAGTAAGATGTGTGTACATATCGTAACATTATTGATGTGACTTACTGCATTAATTTATTTCACCTGAAATTTTGTCACTAACAAGGTCCGTGTGACCGCCTACTCTTTCAGTTGCATAGACGAGGGCAGCTCCGTCATAGTAATGGATAGTGTGGAGGCAGACTATGATCATCTTAGGTCGGTGATTTAGTGTTTATGCCGGACTCTCAGTAGCTTGAGCGCCTGACTTGCATCCTCGTGTGGTGATCACCTCCTTTGCATGTCTTCTTGCTACTTCGGTCGAATTACACCGTAATTACTATCTCATGATCATTTAATAAGACGACCAGTTCACATTTTTCATATACTCAGTGAGGCTGTGGTGAAAAAACTCTGAGATTTCTTTCCGTCATTATTTTTTTGTGACTTTAATTTGGTTTCTTTCCAAATGTCACCTGATGAAGGCTTAGTTCCGTACTCCTATGATGCCACAGATAATTATATGAGAATTTCCCAGTCTTTTTTCTCCATATCACATTCATGTGTGTCATTCTAGCACAGATAATTCTTGCCTGTCATAGCATGCTTTACGTTTACCTCTCAACCTCTCGTCTGTGTGCATTTCTGCTGCGTTGTGCATCATCTGTCGAACCTCTCTCAATTGAGCGAGTCTTTCCCATCAGCCGTAGTTTGAAGATACACCCTTGTGGTCCTGTCAGCAGTTGTGCTCCAGTTGTGAGGCATTGCTTAAACCTTAGACATTGGCACTGACTTGTTTTCCTGCCCCAAACTGCCCCGTATGTGGCATCTCTTGTATTTTGTTAAGTTTCCCCGCAACATCTTAGAGAGAATTTGTTCATTTCTCATCCTACTTCCGAGTTTTTTACTGCTCATCTCTAAATGGTGAAGAAACCGTTTGTTTCCCTGCATACAGAAATTTTGTGTATTACTTCTGTCTATTGCGTAGATCCTAAGACATTTCTTGCATTTACTTGAAAGGCTTCAATACATTTTTAACGTAGTCGGTTCAAAAATTAGGTGATCAGTAAGTTCTGATAAGTTTGATAATTTTTCAATTTAGACTTATTGGTGGCGTTCGTATGCTGCAATTTCAAGGTGTCAGCATGGTGCAATTTCAACGAAGTTGAAGTATTGCTTCCCGTTCAACTGGCAAGGAAGTATTAGTTCCTTTTTATACTCTGCATGGCCGCGTTCTGCTATATTGATTACGAGTTATGACAAATTCCTGCGAAGTTTAACATAATCGGCTGTCGTAAAAGTAAGGCTAAACTTCGTCTCTGTATTACCGTGGGTCTTGTATTGAGCAATGTTGTAGTATTGAATATTTTAAGTACTATCAAATTATATGAGTAATTATATTTTATATTGAATTTGTAGTCCCATGAGTTGCACTTCAATTCATTGTTGGTAATTGGTCAATATTTTTTATATGCTCACTGGAGCAATTTGCCTCCAAACATGTCTTGGTTGTTGTGGTTGTTAATGATATTTTACATGGCTGGGCTGTTGCTGGCTTGATTTTTGATTTGAATGATTTTTTAAATTACGGTCTCAGTATTACTTCCATTCTGAACGTCAAATTTTTTATTGATACCGATTGTTAAGCACTATTGATATCTAGGGTAATTTTATTCTAACCGATTGTTTCTTTAATCGTTTATATCTCTGACGAGAGCAATTCTGCTGTAAAATTATCAGTGTCTTCAATTTAGCCTTGGTATCGAGGATCGGATGTCAAGTAAACCTTGCCTAAGTTTTGCTCTTGGCTCATTTTATTGATGAACTCTCATTTTATAAACCTAAATATGACCAACTCCTCACAAAAACGTTCTGATTAGTTATATATATATACATTTGAATTGTTTGGTGTCAAGCCTATGTGGTGTACGTGCATGAAATTCTCCATAAGTTTCACTTTCTGACATTTACTCGCCCAAATTTTGAGGAGCTATTAGCTAATTTTTTTAACTTCAAAGAGGTATTTTTTCCTTATTTCACTTCTATAGTTATAATGAAATTTAATCATCAGGCAGAATCCAAATCTAATGCTTTGTGTTTGTTCTTAAAAAAAAATCGTACAGTTCATTTAGGTTTTCTATTTTGCAACTGATACATTTTCGGCTGTTGATTTAATTTCACTTTAGGCCTTATGAGTATTAGTAAAAAGTTGCGTATCATAAGTCTTTAATGTTGATTCAACTTATATTCCCATTTAAGAAGTAGGAGCCGTAGATCACAGAGGTAAGGCTGAGAAATTTTGGAAAATGTTTCACTCCCAAAAGATACAGCGAATGTTTTATTTATTCCTAGTCCCCCAAACTAATAACAATTACCGACATCCAAATGCGACGTGCTTGAGAAGCTATGATAATTGTTGACGTGTTTAACGTTTTACACCTGCGAGTTTTCTGCTCGAAATTAAAATTGCTCAAAATAGTTTGTGCTAATGGGTTATATTGTTATAACCTATCTTTCTCGTCCTTGTAAGCAAGTTCGATCAACTGAACTGAAGTTCCCAGACGTGCGGTGCGAATTCAAGTAGTTGAGGGCAGTGCTAGTGATCTGTGCTGAGGCTTGCACACGCCGTCACATGCCTTGTGTCGCATTTTGTTGCCACTCAATGGCCACTCTGAATGACATCTCCCGTGGGGTGATCAGGTCGAGCTCGCCCCTGGACCGCAGTGGAGGTCGCGGCAGCAAACACCAGTGGGAGGGGCTGGAGGCGCTCGAAGGCATGGCTGCAGGGCTCTACGCTGAAGCTTTCAATGCTGTCGTCACTCTAATGAACCGGTAAGACTTTTAATTTGGTTTTGATTTTTTTTTATCGTACAGGAGATCTTGTATATTTGCTTGATTTCTCAAGTGATCGCTAAAGATGAAACTCAGTTGGTAGTATTGTGCTAAAAGGATCCAGAATTCTGTACACGATTATCCCTGCATCCTCTTGCTGGTATGTGAGTGTAGTATCATGTGTGTTGCCATGTCTGTACGACTGCGAGAGTTCGTGATTGTAGAAAGAGTTTCAAAGGCACAATTCAGTTATTTAGTGTGCAGTGTTGGTGTACGCCATTTCAAGGTGGAAGATGGCACCCAAGTTGTGATGTGTAAACTTTCTATGATCTTACTTCTACTATTCTGACCAATAAAATGAGTTCCTTGTTAATCACTAAATGTTAATTTGAGGCTGCCATGGCAGGATCATGTATTCTTGAGTAAACTGTGTTTTGTATGTTGGTACGTAGCAATGGAGCGATTTACTAGTATTTAGTAACCGCCGATTTTGGTCTATTTGAAATGTTTTTCCATGTCTATTGAATAATCAGTGGGCTATACTTTTTAAATACAGATAGAAATGAAGAACTTAAATATCATGGTGGTCTTCGCAGGTGAGGATTTTTTGCGAGGTGTTTTGGTGAGGTGTGTGGTTACGATTGACGTTGTGTAACTCTTTGTACAATGTCACCAAATTCCTGTGACCAGGAATCGTTTACTGGGTGTCGTTGAAAGTTAATTTTCATTTTTTATTAAGGAGCAAGTCTCAAAAGGGGCACAAAAGAACTGTTATTCAAGCTATGCGAAAATGCTCTGCTATCAACTTGCGTTGTGAGCATATCCTACACTATGGTCGAAGCATTTGCGTTATTTCGTTGTACTTCCTAATTGTTTTGATGATATTCTGGCATCAACAGTTACGTGTGTGCGTTTCTTTTTACATAACGTTTCATTTCTTTCCTTCACTTTCGATCGTAAAACATGCAGTGCTCATAGGATCACATCAAATGTCCAGGTGCATTTCCGGCTCAGCGAACACGGTCAACTCGATCTTGGTGGTGGATACCCCGGGCTTCCAAAATCCGGGGTCGTGCGGCCGAGCGTCTGGTGCCAGTTTCGGGGACCTCTGCCACAACTACACGCAGGAGCGTCTGCAGATGCTCTATCACGACACGACCTTCACTGCTCAGGCCGACAGATACGCTCAGGTGAGACACCTTCATCCTAAGAGGAAATTATTTGAATTGAAATTTGATATCAAGCCTTCGGTTTCATGTTGTTGTAGGACAAGGTTTACTACACGGAATAGGTCGTTCGAAAGAGTTCGAAAGTTTATTCATTCTGTTGACGTCTTTCGACACTCAACGTTTTTTTCCGACTCTCAAATCGTTATTATAAGGATACCTTCATTGCAGCTTCTGTGTAGTTCATTTCCAGAAGTTATGATGAGACTCTAATCTTTTAACTTTTCATTGATTAGCTCACAGATACGTGTTGTTCATGAGAATAAAATTTAACTCGTAAGTTAAAGTTTGGATTTAAACGGATGAAGAAATTGCACTACATTGCCTTCATGGACATTCCAATACCATTAGCACGTATTACGCAGTGTGTCTCTCGAGTTAGGCACTCTTCCACTCTTTCATTTCAGGGGCTGGGGATGAGAACTGAGTGGAACGAACAGATTTATCCATAACGCTTTTATTGTTGTGTCCAGGAGCACATAGAGTGTGGGGACGTGTCGGAGGCCCTGGGAACACCGGCTCCCCTCATCGCCCTCATCGACAAGCCGGCGACGAACAGCGTGGTGCGCACCTCACAGCAGGACCTCAGGGAGGCCGACCGCCGGGGGCTGCTCTGGCTCCTCGATGAGGAGGCCATCTTCCCCGGCGCCACTGACCAGTCTTTCTTGGAGCGGCTTTTTGCGCACTATGCAGAGAGAGGTGCGGTGTGTTGCTGAGTGTGTGGCAGGAGGGTGGCGTTGAAGGAAGTTTTCGTCTGAAGCGCAGATATATCTTAGTGTCAACTTTAATGAGGGCGTTATTTTTACCCATCTCATTCTTGGTGTAAATTTATCGCAGCAAGCACTTTTTGAACATTTAAGATGAGTTTAGAGGTTTTTCCAATGATTGTTTTATCAGATAGGTTAAGAAGTTAAACAGCTTCTAGGCAGCAACATTCACCAATTAAAGGTTTTTTCTTGGGAGAAAGAAATGTCATTGATTGTACGCTTAAGGTTTAACTGGAAAGTCTTTCATAATATTAAATGTATGAGAGGGACAGAATTCCGTTGAGTTCACATTTAGCAGAACGCATCAAAATTCAATAGAGTATGATTACGGTGTGGTGCACTTCGCTTATTCTCATTCTGTTTTCTGCTGTTATGCAAAAAGTGACTTATTGGGTACGAGGAGAGAAACGTCTCTGACGGATCCCTTATTAATGTTGCACAAAATGTGTCATAGTCCTAGTGACATTTGAGAGCTGTTCCTCGCCGTTTGTTTACTGAAGAAATTATTATGCGCCAAGCAAAACTCTCAATGCTCCTGGTGTGGCAAACATGAATGCGAGTGTTTGAAGTGATATAAAATGGCTGAGATTTTTAGTTCTGAAAATACAGCCTAGAACAAAATGCGATGTATTTTTGTTGTTGTGAAATGCAAGTGTTCAAATAGAATTTTTATTTTGAGCAGATCATGAGCAAATGCTGCAGAAGGGCTCCAGCCCCGACCAGTTCGTACTTCAGCACTTCCAAGGCACAAATCCCGTAGTGTACTCGGCCCAAGGCTGGCTGCGCGCGTCCAGGGAGAACCCGGTGCTGCGCCAGGCGCCCACGCTGCTGCAGGAGTCCAAGAAGTGAGATACACAATCGTGTCATTGTTCTTGTCACCTCATTTTTAATTCGGTCATGGATTTTTTTTGAGCAGAATACGGCTTAGCTTTTTAACGTGTGATGAGAGGAGGAGAGGTGTAGGTGTTGTCATTTCAGGTGTGAAACCCTGCAAATCTTCAGCTTCGTACATTTGGTCCAGTTGTGCGCATTATGAGTTTATTTCAATATCTAAGGAGTGTATTGCTAACTTCAATAATGGTGTCGTTAAAGGGGTTCGGTTTAAAAGCGAGCTCCATAATGTGTGCATCAGACAGTTCAGAACAACATTTTTGTTCAATTTTGCTCCCCATGGAAATACTGAGCAGCTGTTCGTAAATTCTCAGTGCTGCAAATGCGACCTCATTGGTTTAATTTAGTGAACCGTGTTTGCCATCTTTTTTTGGAGTTTCTAAGTCTGGTGTGAATTATTAAGTGGGAACAGCTTCTTCTGTTTTGATTGTAATATCTATTAGAATTTTTTCTTCTTATGAGGCAATTTTAGTGGGCCGCTGAAAATGTAAACTTCCTCATTGATAATTTTTACCACATTAACCCGATGTTATAGGTATTCCCTCTTCCGCAAGAGAAAATATTTGTTTGGAAAGCAGTATATGAGCGCATAATTCATAAGCGTGGAGCCCAAGTAACTACAATATATAAATGTGCTGTTCACCCGTGTTGCTCTGTCATTCGAGATTTTAGCCAGAATTTATACATCGTGCTCAACGAGTTACTCTCATACGTGCGGCAAAACTGACAATCGCACAACACTTCTGCACGCAGAGAGAGCGTGAGCAGACTGTTCGTTGCGAGCCGCGGTGCGGTGACGAGCAGCAGCCTGGTGAACGGGCCGTCGTCTGGAGGGTCGGTGGTGGGCATAGAGAGCGCCCAGAGCTTGAGGCGAGCCTCTTCCATCCGGCGGGCCTTCACCACCGGCACGGCTGGCATCAAGAGGCGCAGCGTTGCGCTCCAAGTCAAGTTCACTGTGGTGAGTAGCCACCACAGTAAAGTGTCTGCATCGTTCTCGGTATCGTAGCGAAATGGGCGAGCTCTCTCGGTGACATTTCAAACTACCCAAGCAATGCTGCGTTTTACAGGCTCAGATGTATAATATAAGAGCCATTCAACTGTCATGTTTTTTCAGCGATTATGCGAAAGGTTGTAGCAAAAAATTTGCTCAAGACAAACCGGTATCTTAAAACAAACCTTTAACTTAGTTTTTCGTAACTTATGCATTTATTTCTGAGCAGGTTCAACAATTCCGGAAATTTTTCTTTTCTGTTTTCCCTCTATTAGGATGGGCTGTAACAAGCGATTCATTGTTTCATTTTTTTTTTACTATGGGTGTTTCATTTTACTGTTAGGTGGTGTCATAGAGGTTATTCTTGCCCTGAACTTGAGTTCCTTCAACCTGCTAATTTTTCTACTCATATTACTGGTATTACAACTATCGTTATTAGAGTGGCTTTAGCATCAGGTTGTCTCCAACATCAGATTAAAGACGGAACTGCCATTTGGCAGTGAACTTCAAAAACACACAAGAGAGCATCTACTTGTCGAGAAATAAAACACACGAGTATTTTTATTGAGTGTACCATGCGGGAAACGTGGGGCGGTTGAGAGTTAAATGGTTCCCTGGCTAGCATTGTAGAAAACGTGTACGTTAGAAGTGGTCATATTATTCAAGTCAAATTTTCTAGTCTACTCTAATTTTTCTTGTTTACGCTGATCTACAATGTACTGCAAATAGAAGTACTCCGCTCACCATTTCAGTATTTTTTGTTTTCCCTTGAAGTGAGTTCCACAGAAGCATTTTCCACATGAATGAATTTCTGTGGTTGGTAGATTTGAATTTCATGCTTCAATTTTCGATAGAAAAATAGCTGAAGTTCTGTCTAGTTGCGATTTGATGGCGTAAGCTTATAATTCGTGATAACTTGATATCTCAATGTAGCGGTATCGATGATCAAAGAAATTTATTCATGATGTGTGGAGATAGTTTGTTTTATTGTTTAAATCTACTATCTCACCCCGGCGTTGTTATGGCAGGTTGTTTGCATTGGTTCCTGGGTATAGTTTTTTCTATAATTGCCGGTCTCTGGTCTGGGCTGACGATGCTGGTCTCACTCACGGCAGGACGGCATAGTGGAGAGCCTGCGCCGCACCAAGTTGCGTTTCGTGCACTGTGTGCTGCCGCAGCACAACGCCGGCCTCTGCGAGCTGCGCTCCCCTGGCACCTTGTCCAGCCCCACCAAGCCTGGGTCCCCGTCCTCCGTGGAAGATAATCTGCTGAACGTGCCACTAGTCAGGTCCCAAGTGAGTCCTGCGCCCATGGTTTTCTTGACTGGTATTTCTAAGTATGGGTCTCAGCTAGAAATTACTGCAGGTTTCGTTCTCTAGTACTTGGTGTGTCATCATTTCATGTATTTATTGGTGGAACGTGACTACACTGGAATGTGAAGACTGTTTGCACTGGTGACAAATACGTTGTAAAATGATCTCAAGATGGTTAGTGATGTTGTTTGCACAGACTTGACTTAGTTTACTTTTGGCAAACTGAATTTCAGAGCGTCTTGTTTTTTCATGAAGTTTTAGGTGTTTCGTTGTGATCCATTGCCTTGACTTAGAACGTACACAGACGTTACTTAAACTCGTTTTGTAAATTATATAACACGAGGATATTGTTCACCTTTCAGTTGCGCGGCTGCCAGTTAGTGGAGGCGCTGCGCCTGCACAAACAAGGATTCCCCGAGCACATGTCGTACCAGCAGTTCAGGCGCCAGTTCGCCGTGCTCGCTCCCTCACAGCTGCGAGCGGGGCCGCTGTTGGACCACAGAGCTGCTACTGAGGCCATCCTCCAGCACCTCGAGATGGAGCCTACTTCCTACAGACTCGGACTGTCTCAGGTAAGGATTCGTGGCAGGATAGTGTTAGGAATGGAGCTTCGTTCATGCAGACTCGACCGGCCTCAGGTAAGGTTCCGTGGCTGGATAATAGAAATTTGGCTGTCTTTGTGCAGATGGGCTAATTTGAGGTAAGGATTCATGGCTAGGTCACAAAAATGGAGCGAACTTGGTGCAGACTCGGCCTATTACTGGTCTGTGCTTGGATAACGTGAGAAAAGATTTACTGCGCACATCCTCTGCTGTTTACAGGTAAGGATCGTTTACTTGATAATAGAAAAGATTACACTTCTGTCAGTAATTGGAGAATTTATTCAATGATGTGTTCTACTGTGTATGAAATGTTCTCTCAGACTAAAAATGCGGAATATTGAGGCTTTTCAATGTAATAATTTCATTACGCGTCTGAATAATAACACGTTTGACTGTTTGTGAGTGTGCAGTAAGCTGGTGAAAATTCAGACTTTCTTATTGACTGTCAACTGTGAGTGATTACATCTAGGTATCAATGATAAATGTAATCTCTACCTCATTTGTTTATACGAATATTTATTTTCCCGGCATACTGCAAACTTTGCAAATGAGGCCGCAGCTTTGGGCTCAGTGCTTTGTTTATTTTGCAATTTCTTCCTATCAGAAGAAAAGGATGGACATTCATCTCTGAATTCATTAGGTTGTAATTTCAGTGCGCGTTGGTTGTGCGAGACCAAATACGGGATGGAAAACATGAATATTTTAATAAGGATTTTATTTTTGGTAGAGAATTAATTAGAATACATTTGTTCGAAGACGGGGAATGCCAACCTTTGACAGCCTGTATCATTATTTCAGGTAATCTAGTTTAGGATGATGCCTGCTGGCGCCGATGCTTAATAGAACTAGGTGTAGGTTTCGAGGAACAACTATGATGTTAACGTCGTATTGGATGCTCTTTGTGCAGAAATATGTAATACTTGATTTGAATGATTCAATACATTAGAATTATAAATATATTGAAGTTAGTAAAAATTCTTGGTACAAGAAATAAGCGAAGCATGTAAACGCTGCTGATCGAAATTTAACCTGACAAGTGAGCGATGTCAGAGTCTTGGGTTTGTTCCTTAGCCTTGCCTCTGAGCACGATGCAAAAAACTACTGCTCATCAACACGGTTTCTCCGTCCTGTTGCCATGCGGGGGGATGGGGGGTGTCAACGTAGAGGGTATATCCCTCACATGGTTTAGGTCCATAGTCATAGACTAACATAGCTGTTTTTGGTGAAGAGCATTTTTTTTGTTCATTTTCTTACCGAAGTAAAGGGTGATTCATTTGATTAGTCATGGTGGAATTTCATGAAGAAATTTCCTTATGAAAGTTAGTTATTCATTTCAGTTACAGTTTATTTGATGCACAATTTTTGTTAACCTATGTTTTAATTTTTAAAAATGTAAACCGGTGAAGTTTGGGTAGAAAACTTGACTTGGTTTCTACAAAAGGAGATGTGTTTCTCTAACATGCCCTGCAAAACAGTGTTTTTCTGCTCGTATAGAAGTCTCCTTCTTGTGTGCTGTCCCTTTTTGGAATATTATTTGAGTTTGAATAATTATCTTTATTCAAACAAATATGTGGCCAAAAATGGTTAGAAAATCATTTTAAAGACAACCCAGCGATTTATGGTCAGAAGGATCGTTTTTTTATTTTTTGCTTGAAAGGGTCCTTAGATAGTGGGCTATTGCGTCCTAAAATTTTATGAGGCTACGGGCACTAGAACCTCCCCCCGTCAAGAGGGGTGTAGTGGGACCAAAAATCATAAATTTTTGATCCCATGTAAAAAATAAAAAGGAAAATAAAAAACCTTGCTTCTCTGGTTTCTTTGAAACGTTTCAAGAATTCCAAAACTGTCTTTGGTTTTGTTGTAGCATGAAAACTCACTGACTTGTATTCATTTGAAATATCAGATAAAATGACATAAAAAACAAATATTTTCCATTTTCTGAGAAACTGAGGCCAAAATAGAAAAAATGACACAAGCAAAATGTGTCTCTTTTTAAAAATCACATATAATGGCTTATTTCAGAAGAATCTGTCCATAAATGATAATTTACCATTCTTCAAGAAATGAAAAGTAGATGTATTTTTTCTATAATTTATACATGTAATTAACAATTCACAGTGTAAACATGAATTTATTCATGCAAATTATTTGTAGATGATAATACAACATAAATACAGCATTCAAGTACAAAAATTGTTCATTATGTTGCACTTCAACAAAAAAATTTGCTTATGGCCTCTAACTATAAAACCTCATTTTCAACATTCAAAATAATAGAAGTCAGTGATTTTTCATGCTAGGAAAAAACAAAGACAGTTTTGAAATCCTTGAAACATTTCTAACAAACTGAAGGATCTCGTTTTCCCAATTTGTACATTTAATTTTTTTTATCACAGTTCAAAACAAAAATTTGCAATGTTTTAGTTGGTGATCGAAAATTGCATGTCGAAAGAAAACGAAAAGGAAAATAGAAAATTCGAATCCCTTAGTTTGTTTGAAGTGTTACAAGGATTTCAAAACTGTCTTCGAATTTTTTCTAGCATGAAAACTCATTGACTTCTATTCCTTTGAAATATCCCTAAAAATAAACTAAAAAACTAATACTTCAATTTTTTTTCTCAAAAACTAAGGTCTAAATCGAAAAATTTACACTAGTGAAATGTTTCTTTTCAAAAAATACATACACTGGTCAAATTTCAGATCAACAGGATCAAAATTTAAAAATCGCTGGGTTGTCCCCCTTGAAAGACCTTCCATTCGATCAGTTTACGTTCAGTAGTTGTACATGTTATGCCGAATTTCGATTATGCGATGAAATGAAAACCTCTCTGTTGCAATCTACCGTTGTTACAATGACAAGCTGCTGTATAAGCTAGGAACGAGACTCTGTTCAACAAACCTTATTTGAATGACTCTGGTGATCTGTTATTTTCTCTAGCTGTAGCATTTCGACGGAAACAAACTTGCATTGTACTGTGAGGTGGTTGAAGTAAGAACTAACTGCTACAGGTTTTTCTGCTCTCATGAGAGCTTGAAACCCTGCTTGATTTGACGATTTAAATCATCTTCCCTCTGAAATGTATACGTGGCACTGTTATTCCGATAAGTTTAAATGTTTGGTAAGACTTGCGTTCTATTTTGAGAGAAGGTAATTTTGGAGATTACTGGTCCCAAGCCAAAGCTAAAGCCCTGTGAGGTCCCAAACTAAAAGTTAGGGAGGCCTCTTTTTATTAAAATGTAAGGTTTTTTATGGACCATCTTTCTCTTTTGGCCCATTGCTGTCCTGTTTTTCAGCACCTATTACTTTCTTCTTCGACTTAAATCTTGTTTCATGACATTCTTTCTCAACTTGCTGTTTCTATGCAATTTGTGTATAGATTCTGCGTTCCCCTAACTCCATAAAAAGGTACTTTCCTCCTTCCTCTCTTTGGAAGGCTTAAGCTTACGTCTAATTCAATCGTTTAGGTTTCTGTGTATTTCGCCTCACTGCGCTGCTGTTTCTAAGCGTAAAAATGTTCATAAAGTAATACAGAAATCTCGGCTCAGTATTGATTGAAGGCGAGTGCATTTTATTCCGAATTTTTATGCAAAAGTTTTTAGAACATGAAATTTTGTTTTGTTACTTTACACACGTCGCGTGATTTCTCGTGCAGAAATTTTTGTTTCCATTTTTTTGCTGCGGCCTTTGCGTCAATACATTGATGTGCGAGTAGAGTTCTTACTCAAAGTCATGTGGATCTGACATTCGTACTCATGGAATTGGCTCGCGTTTGCACGAAGGAAGCGCTCTTGCCTGGCTCGGCATTGTGGCAAGTGACCTGGAGAAAAAAGTGTATCTACTCTTTAAATATTCTTCCTGTTTTGAATGTTTGCCTGACCAATGAAAATCTCTGTTTACACGGCGTCCTCGCAGTCCATAAGTAGCATGTTCCTGTGCATCATACCTCATTTCGTGGATGCGTTTGTTCAGTTGTGAATTTTACTAAATTCTATTCAAAGTTTTGTATCAAGGACTACTTTCACTTTGAACATCAAACTTTCTCCCAACAATTACTTAGGGTAGAACGCTCTAATTACGGAGGAATATTATTTTTTTACGCTGCATATTTCCAATTTTCATAGTAAGTGTAAAAAATAACTTGAAATGGATATTTTCCCCTGTTTTAATGGTAGATTTTTCGTACTGAGAACACCTTTGTCAACGAAAAACGAGTTATACTTGTCCTCCTATAAACCATGCTTTGAGTTATTTGTATAAATGAAACACAGAATTAATGATTAAATGCGTCTATAGCCTATTTTTGGAGTGCGAGATTTAGATGAAAATACTCGTTGACAACTGAAAAAGGAATATAGTGTAAAAATATGTATACAAGTTTTTGCCAAGGAACAGGTTAATTGCAACGATCATATTCTTTTCGACTGCAGCATACGTTTAATGCTGAAAAATTGGGAACATTCCCCACTGTGGCTCTCTTGGAGCGCTGTCAGTATTTCTGTTTTGCATGCTTGTCGAATCTGTAATGCACACCGCTTTCAATTTGCTAATTTCATTATTGTTGCTCCCCATCGCTTGCTCCCTCGCCGTGTGTGCCTGTATAGTGGCGCACTTATTGACGTCCCCGCATGACTTTCCCAGACTTTTCTCTCAGCCAATTTACCTGTTCTTCGCGACCTACTGAGCGCTGCAGGCCTGCATGATTTTATGACGACGTGTGATTTTGGTGCCTCATTTTACATCGTATGTGCGGTACACTATTTAGGCACTTCTTGTTCTGGAACTTAACTGTAATTATATTTTGTTTGCTAACGAGCCTCATGCACTGTCCTCCACGGACATTTAAAACCATTTATTCGTTCAGGGCAATATTTTGCTCATGTGACTCAAATCTTATCAGTATGTGTATGACCATCTCAAAATGATTCTGCGAGAGCAAGCGTTCCTTAAGTTTTTTTTTGTAGTTGAACGACTAGCTCTCGTCATTTTGTGGTAGATGAGTGCACTTGATGATTTTAAACTTCAACAGTTGTTAAGTCTTGAGCAGCTGACGGTGCTACTTCTTCTCTGTTGTAATCTCACGCTGGGAAGCGAGACTTTCGAACGAAAACGTGACCAAGATCTGCCAATTAACAGTTATTTATTGCGCTTCAGTTACTTGTGTGAATTTTTTCATTTCCACAACAATTCGTTATGCTCACTACTTCCACTAACAGGACTTGACTGAGTTTGTTCTCTTTTGTGTTTTTCAACCTCCTCTGGAGGCAAACCATAGGCAACAGGTTTGGGTTAGTTAGGTTGTCTTTCTTATGCTATAAGGACCGGCCTCAACAGAGGAGATACTGCTCGGTTTTCTCAGCTATCGATAGGCTTTTGAGGCTTCTATTTTTCGTTCCCACTTCGCTTATTTCTATTTTAATGCTTTTTTCGTTATCTCATCTTTGTTTTTTCTTCTTCCATCCCAACTTGCTGTTTCTATTAACAGGATGTTTTGTGTGGGAGCACAAATTGTGCATGTATGTCACGTTTTATTTATTCCTCACTAAATGGTCCCTTCTCTTTTCTCTGTGAGAACATTTTAGTTATGGAAACGGGGCTTTAAGCTTTCTACTATATTTCATGTTTCCTCCTATTTACAAACATGAACATTTTCTCCCATGAAGTAGCTTCCTCTACTCACACATACACTGAAAGGAATCTACAAATTTGAAGAGACCAGCTAGCGTCACCCTGACAGGAGTGCTATCGCCAGTACCGGCCGCTAGCAGCAGTGCGCTGTGACGCTGGCAGAGCAGCGTTATTTACGACACAGACCGTCCGGTGCTCCTGTGCAGGCTGAGCGTCGTGCTCGAACACAATTTGTGACTGACACTTGTGTGCCCTCCAATAATAGCTGCCTCCTTCTCTTTAATTCCGGCAACATCCTTCACCATTGACGGCGCTGCCACCATGCGGGTTACTCACATAATGTCCCTCTGCAGAATGAGACCATCCATCTACGTCAACTTTAGCCTCGCTTCCAACTCGTGTCAAGCGCTAATCGTATTTTCTGTCTTCTCTGTTTTCCCATTGATGCCTTCTGTTGTATTGAGCATGAATGCATGGTGAACTTTGACATCATTTATCTCAAACTGTAATATTTCCAATAGCCTTGGAATATTGAACATGAAATTTGAACAATGTATAACAGTGACAATTCACTGTGTTGATGCATTTGATGTTGTTTTCGTTGTATTACGATTGAAGGAAATGTCCGATACAGTCAAACAATACTGGAGGCACACTTTTTATGAAGCAAACTTTTGTTAATGGTCATACCTACTGGAGCATAAGTATTTTTATATTCCATTTGTAGTGTTGCATCATTCATTTTATCGAAAATCACTACCACGGTATCGATGAAACTTATAGTTCATGACCGTGCCTTTCTCCCGCGTGAGGCGCTGCGCTGCTTCGTACTCTCAGTGTTCCTTGCTCTCCTTTGTTGGTTTGTGAGTGTTTTTGGTATACGTCTGCCTTTTGAGTTTTGTATGCTTATATTTTATCTTAGGTAAAGTTACTACAAGAATGATTGGCTCGCGTGACCAGAAGCAAATTTATTTCCGTTCTTGTACTCAAAGGAAAATGTTCGGGGACTGAGCGCGAGCTGCCTGCGCATGTGTGCTAATTTCAATTTGTTGTTGAAATTCTCGAGATTGAGTAGAGTATTAATTTTTGCATTTTGAAAAACTCTTATAATGTCATTTGCCCACAAAAATTTTTAACTGGTTCGTTGACCGTGCAAATCCTCAACCTTCTCTTATTTCATTTTATTCTCCCTTTCGTAACTTAGTACGTTGTACATATTGGCAGGATTGAGGGGAAAGCTACCTGAAGTAACAAGATGGCATTTATTTCTTCCCACGCTGTCATGTAAACAAGTAACGACTCCGCGAGCATACTGCATGTAACAAAATTCTTGCAAGTTTTATATTCGCTCGGCGGTGTGTGCTATGCAAGATGTGGATACGCTCTCCTGCGAGCGGTGCCTCGCTCGCTCTGGCAACCATGCTAACGATGCACTTGGCGAAGCGGCGCTGCTTTTCCCAGCGCTTAGTTCTATTTCAAGCGTTTCTTCAACAGCGCATGTCTAACTAACGGAGGCAGTCTGGATAATTTTTAATTTGTTGGATGTTTATTTATGGTTTTGGCGCCTCCCAACTTTTTGGGTAAAGTGGAAAAGCTTTCATAGCCCAAATGACGCTCTTTGACAGTCAGCTTCGAGCTTACCTGTGCATGCGTTCGCTAATGACAACTTTTTGTTTAATATGTTCCTTTCTACAAAGAATGCCTTGATGCGTTCAAAAAATTTCAGCTTTATTCCTACCGGATGAAATTTTTAAATTATCGATCATTTATTCGGAACAAATCCAGTGAAGTAATGAAAGGGGTAGAAAATGATCTGCTTTCAAGCCATCATTACATTTCTAAACTTGGTTCTCGAAGGAGTTCCTGAACCTCAGCTGTTGGTCATATTTCTACCTACTCAAAAATTCCAAAAGAATAGGAAAATTTTCGTATTCTTTTTGTGTGTGCAATACGTACTGAAATGAGGTTAATAACCATGTGCAAATTGGAGTGAAATTTTGCTCCCTGTTTAAAATTTTTCATTTTTATGCTCTATCACAATTAGAATGGCGCTTTGTGTAATACCTATTACTTTCTTCATTATGCATTATGTATACTTAATTGTGCATATATCTGTGGGAAGATGTTTGAATACTGCGGAAATAGAACACGTCTCTCAATTCTTGCTTACAAATGCGAAAAATCACCGAATGTTTCTCCAAGCACATGAAACCTGACAGCGGAAATTGCTTCCTTATTTTGCTGCAACGTCTCGTCGTTCGCTTGAAATGAATCCCTGTGAGGCTGGTAGTTCAGTTTGACTCTAAAGTTGAAGTAAAATTTCCTCGTTTCTGCAGTGCAGCAATGCTATTAAGATGAAATGAAACTAGCTTTGAAAAATTAAGTCTGAAAACCAGGTTGGAATTCGCCGATTTTCCTTTTATAAGCATCTGCTCCTCAATTTTTCATATTTAATTACGGTTTCGTGTGAGAATAATTTACGTGATGTTTTACGTGCTCTCATTAAGGCTCCACGACGCTACGTGGCCAGCGGTCGGCTCAAGAGCTGCGGCTGCAGCGAATGCTCCTTTGCGCAAATTGCAAATGCAACCACCCGCTCAGTTGCGTCTTGGCCCCCATGGCGTTTAGTTAGTAAGAGTGCGCTCGTGCACCGGCCTCGCCATTCTCCTTTCCAAGCTAGCTGACGTCCCGACTTCGCTGATATATTACGCTCTGTTGGAACTTTTCCGGCTACTCACCGCTGATCCCCAGATTCTTTGTCCCCATTTAAGTGTTGTTCAATTTTGCCTGATATGTGGGAATATTATTCAGCTACAGCGTTTCGTATGAGATCATGAAATCTACAGGCAATCGAATATTCTGACTTGAGCTCTTCAAATGAAGGAATAAATTATTCTTAAATATTGCTGCTCAATTGGGGTCTTCCTGTTTAAACTTGGATGATTTTATGTTTGCATTCTGAGAAGTCAAGATGTTGGAAGTTATGCAGCCGCCACAGCTCAAGAGCCCGAAGATGGTCGCCGCAGTAGCTTCATCTTGTTATCAATTCAAGCCTTCTAGAAATGTGGTGAAGGAAAGAAAAGAGCTGTTTGAAAGAGGCTTCAGCGACTCCTGCATTCTCGTGAAGAGCTGCAAAATTCACCGTGGTCGTAGCGCTGATTCTGTTCGATCTAAACCTCTGAATGAGGCGCAAAGACTTGTGAAGTACCGCAGTTCGAGCTCCCTTGCGTCTTTGGATAGTGGCTTGGGCTCACGCGGAGGGTCCACCAACACCTCATCGGAGGACCTCCAGGGCTCTGTGTCTCGGTCTCCCAGCTATGATCGTCTTAAATTACGTCGCAACATTCGAGTGTCAACGAGTTTTACTTTGCCTCGCTCTTCTATTTTGAAACAATCCACTTTGCATATGAAGGAGCCAAGCACTTGTGAGTTTAGTTCTAAATCAGTGACGTCTACACCTGACCTGTGCTTACCGGACCTGCTCACCTCACAACCTCCTCCTCTTCCTCGCAAGTCGCGGCCTCCACTCCCACCTCGCCGAAGGAATGAACCCCTCAATCAATTTCCTACCCATCCGTCCGCGTCTTATGGCGACGCTGACAGCGAAGGATCCTCCGAGTTGTCTTTTCCGGACTTCTGCGAATACGAACGAAATCAGGTTCAGTTCAACACGTCTCTGAAAGGCTCAATTCCTTCAACCTTTATGTTCAAGGACTCCGTGCGAAGATTTTTGCTTGATGTCGGTCACACGGCGTGCAGCGATGTTTTCATCGAAGATTTGTCAGTTGAATCATCCGGTCGCTTCTCAGTGACCGCTGCCACGTTTGTACGACCAGACGAGCACACTGAAGTGCAGGTAATGAGCTATGCTTCCTTCGGAGCGCTATTCTGTTGTCTTAAAGTTCGTGTGCATCAGAATTGCAGCTGCTAACATTCTTGGCAGGTAATGATCCCAATATTCCTACTCTAACTGCGACCGAAATCTGGAACAGAAATGTAATCTATGAATATTTTCTTCACTGCAATGATCAAAGTGTGATAGCAGTAGGTTCATCAAAGGCAGAAAGTATTCTTATTTAAAATTTCATCATAATTCAAACTGGAGAAAAAAATCGGGATTCAGAATGCTGAATTTAAGGTGAGCGTATCTGAAAATATTTAGAAATTTGTTTCGCTGATCATTTGATGTCGTTAGGATTTTTTTGGGTTTGTGTTCAAGTTTTCTGATTGTAATTGGCTGGTGGCTCTGAACTCTAAATTCGTATTACATGTATTCCATTATAGTGTAATTTGTTGTACTTATAACTGTGTGTTGCCAGAACTTGGTAATACAGCGTACGATCCTGTTTTCTCCACTTTCATGGATGGTTTTATTATTAGCGCTTTATGTGGAGAGACAGACTCGGTTGCCAACACCTGATGAGGTCAGAGGATTGGAGCGCTTCGCTTTGGTCACCCGCTGAAAACATTTTTCTGTTCTAAGTTCATGTGAAGTTTTTAGTAAATAAATATGGGATTTTTATTCTCAGCCACTAACTTTTTCTCGTCGTGTGCAGTTGAATTTCAGGGATGACTGCTGATCACAAACCAACTGTTCTGATTCCCACGCCAAGTTTTGACGAGGTGGCCCTCAGGGGGATACAATTATTGTATAATAGGGAATTACCGGTACCAGCGGGAAAATCCCTAACTGAAGATTAGATGGGCATATTTTTTTAAACGACTATTTTTTTGATATGTTTTTAATTCACTGTTGTTTCCTTCAGCACATATTAATTTCTTCTTGAAATTTTTATTTCGTTTCTTCATGAATTTTTTCCATTTTGCTGTTTCTATGCGGAGGGTGTGGAAGGACACCTTGTAAATAGATTAAGCGTCCTCTTAATTGTATACTAAATGGTGGCTTCCTTCTTCCTTTTTTTGGAACACCTCTGCTGTGATAAGGGAGGCTTCTAATCTACTGCCATCGTTGGACAATGTAGCTGTGTTGCTTGAGACGGTCGATGATTATCTTGCTACTACAATTAATCGGAATAACCTAAAGTAGTTATGCATCAGTGTGATTCTAGTAATTCGTTAATTTTTTTAGTGTGAAGGGTCTGATAAATTTTTAATTTAGCCTTATGTAGTGTTAGCAGAAAAAAGAAACTTTTCACGCAGTCTTATTTTCCTTTGAATGTGCCGTGCATTCAGTGTTATTTTTTGCCGTGAAAGACGAGAGCAACGCAACATTCGTGTGAGGTTCATTATAAAGTTCCGCGAGTAGCCGTCACCGTGACGAAATTACTGCCCTGCAGGATCCTCGGCCCGAAGGTTAAGGGCACAGGTCGACTGTGACGGACGCGGGTCACATAGCGCTCCTGCTTATGCCTGCCCCGCTCTCTCTTTAACGTTGTCAGGAGGGAAATGCGAGGTCCCGAGCTCAAGATTAGGTAGGCCTTGCTTTGGTTAAAACGGAGGTTTTCTTTTGCTCCCCCCTCAGGTTTATACAACCATTGTGTCGACGAAAATCAGCGGTGGGAAAATGTGATTTCCCAAGCTGAGGGTTAAGTAAGCCTTTTTTTCTGAAACAAAATATAAGTTGCATTTTGTTACGGAGAATCTTTTTTCGGTCCTCTTCTGCCCTGTTTCTTAGCACCCATTACTTTTTCCTCCAACTTTTACATCGTTTTATAAACTTCTTCGCTAATTTCTACGAGAAGGAGATCTTTTGTGAAATACTCTTACTGCATAAATTCACCATTCCTTCAACTCTAGACCGAATGGTGTCTTCATTTCTTCTCTCTTACTTAAAACCTATTTTAAGATTTTCTTCTTCCTTTTTGAGAGCCACCTTATCTCCTTCTCTTAAAAACAACTGTTGTAATTGAGTTAAACTAGTTCATAATTTTTTTTATATTTTCAGATGAATTCAA
Organism: Platorchestia sp. MABIK; assembly: GCA_014220935.1. Classification (NCBI taxonomy): domain Eukaryota; kingdom Metazoa; phylum Arthropoda; class Malacostraca; order Amphipoda; family Talitridae; genus Platorchestia; species Platorchestia sp. MABIK. The sequence goes on from JACJUY010000362.1 coordinate 181,977, forward strand.
AATCGTGTATTATTTCGTTGATCTAATTATATATCATTGAAAAATTGCATTAGCTTACCCATTCTTGCTATCAATAATATCCGATCGTCCGGAGCGTTCGTTCTGATTTTTAGTTGTGAAATTTCAATATAAAAAACATGACTGATTGTGATAAATATAAAGGTATATATTTCTCGTTAGGGCACAGTTTAAGCTTTTTCTAGATTAAGAAATTTAAAATTTTTATAATTTGTGTCGATGCAGTGGCTTCTAAAAGTGAAGACCACACCGTGCATTTTAGGCATCTGATGCTTCTTTATTACCGTAAGAATATAAATGACACTGAAATAACAGAGAAGATATGTGAAGTGTAGGGACTCGAACACATGAAACTGTATGGTAGAGGTTTGAAAGATTTCAGAGCTGATAGTAGAACTTTGTTGATGAAGAACGCTCAGGTAGACTACCATTTTTAGATGATGACCAAATGAAGACGTTGAGAATAACTCGAGACTGAAACCAGCAATGATGAATGGGTGCCACATAAGCTTTGTGAATAAAATCTTCAGGAAAGTATTTCCATTTGTGATGTGCTGTCTGACCGCTGCGAAGATGTACATTTTTATCAAAAAATTTTGACGGATGACAAGTAATGAATCATTCGCTGCAATGTAGGGAGATAAATTTCTAGGGTAAGCGACTTGTCACTCAACAACCAAGTCTCCACCTCAAGGTTATGCCCAATATCTGGTGGGACTGGAGAAGAATTCTTTCCTATGAGCTCCTGTCAAAAAAACTAATCAGTAAATTCGTAAAATTACAGTCCACAAGTAGATGAATTGTAGTCAGTAATTCAAGAAAAGCGCATTAGATTGGCCAACAGGGATGTGGTTGTTCCCATCGGGATGACGCCAGACCTCGCGCTTCTTTGGTGACCACTCAAAAAGTGTTTCTGCTTAGGTCCAAAGTTTCACCCCACCCTCCATATCCATTAGGTAGTGCTCATGATTTTTATTCGCTTACGTTTTTGTGAAATGATTTGAATGTTGAAAATTTCTATTCATCTCATGAAGTAAAAAATTACCCTGAGTTCTTTGGTGACAACACCTTATCACATAGGGCACGAGTTGCCAAACCGTAGCTCTCTGATTTTACAGCCTTGTGCAACGTAGGTTGCTCGTAGTTTGCTTCAATATTTGACTCTTTATCTACCAGAGTCACTTGAAGAACATTTATAATTAGCGCTTGTCGATGTATTCCTTCTAATTAGAATCATAGCAGAGCATGAAGTTTAATAGATTGTAAGAGCTATTTTTCTGAGTTTACAGGCGACCTTGTCCTGGATGATCAGGTGGTGTCTAGCTCTGATTATGGTAGAACTATTCGATGAATGCCGTTGAGGGCACTCGTTTTCGCTGCCGTCTTCTCCGACATGGCGTAACTTCAATGAGCTGTGGTCGTCAAGCGTTTGACTACTTCCGACTTTCACAATTTTTAAAGCTTGTCGTTGATTTAATGACATGTTTTCGCACTGCGCTGTCGGAAACTCGTGTTCTTGCTCTGGATGCACAGAACATAGGATGTCGTCATGCGTCCATTGCTTCTGGCATTTATTGTACTGTGAGTCGAAAGAGGTGTATCTTGAAGTCACAATTAAAAATGTGCAATTTTTAGCTGTTCGTCAATGAGCTTGAGTCTTTTTATTAGAACACACGGCAACTATTGTATAGATGGTAATTACATCTCCCAAAGGGAAGATGTGAGGTTCCGAGCTGTAGGCTAGGTAGCCTTGCTTTTGTTGATGTAGGATTTGTATTTTTTTACGGGACATTTTTTCGGTTCACTACTGTCCTGTTGTGCAGCAATAATTACTTTTTTACTTAAACTTTACCTTGTTTCATAAACTTGTGTCTTAACTTACTGTTTCTTACGCGCAGGAGACCTTTTATGGGAGCACACCTTGTGCATAAATTTCCAGTTCCCTTGACGACATACTAAATTTTGCGTTCTCCTTTCCTTCTTCGAAATATTCTGTTGTGGTTTAAAAGGCTTGAACTAACTTACCATATGATCAAACATTGAACGCATGGAACTGTATTTTCAGTCGAAATAGATGATCTGCACTGGGTTTTTCTTCTTTCGATTCTCCTTTTTACATTTCTTTAGTTCGTGTTTAAACTGAAACGCAAAACTTTTTGTTTCTCTTACATATGGAGTCTTTGTCTATTCCATCTGAAGCTAGGTAAATATGAAGCTGCTCCCTTATTTTAACTTCCGTAGTGATCACTCGAATGCTCCGATTAAGCTTTTTATAGAGTATTTTTTCGGAAATAAAATATCTCTGGTGACAGGGTGCTCCTAGAGCAGGTGGGCGCCCTCTGCTCTGCGGAGATGGAGAAAAGCAATCAAAATAAATGACTTTATCTGAACTTCGTCTCGCTGTGCATTAATGACAGGAGCGTGACGCCGTGGTCGTGAGAGGTTGTCTGCCGACACCACAACCTCACTTGTCTATTAGGTTGTTGCCGGCTCTTGTTTCTCGCCCCGCCGAAATTTGGTAATTATCTTCTCTAAAAGTACTACGGTCGTGATGCAGCGTTACGTAATTCTTTATTTTCTCCCGTGATCGAGCGTCGTTGTAACGGGGCGTTCTCGGTGAAAAAGTTTCACGGTTTTCTGTTCATGAAAAATTGGAGTTAGCTTGTATTTTGCTCCTGTGAGAATGAGCTCTATTTTCAAATTTGTTGCTATACTTCTACCATATTGTCTTTTATCAAAATTTTCGTCATGCACTCAAACGATACTTAAAGCAAGTCAAAGTTTTTGGTATATCTATTGGATACTTTCTCCTTCTTTGTGAGTGAGACGAATGTTATTTTTTGAATTTCTTAATTTATACGGAGAGTTCAAATTTTTCTTCATTACCAAATTTTTAATCACCAAATAGTTTCGATTGTAAATTGTGAGCATTTTTTTGATATCGAATTATTTTTCCCTGTTCTGCAAGAGGAGTGGTTATGAAACTGAAAAGTTTTTTTTTTTACTGGAGAATACTCTCGATTGTAATAACTAATGTGAAAGCTCGGTGAACTCTTGTTACCTGGACGATATTCGTTCTCCATGACGCTTTTTCAAAGCGCATCTCGCAGACTCGATAAAAACAGGTGTCAACTGCTAGTGCCAACTTTCTCTGTGACTGACGTGTGCAAATTAGCGTTTGGAGTTACGGTTCTTTTATTCCTTTCAGAATTAAACTACCAGTGTAAGAAATTGCTGGAAATGGCAATGGCTCACCACTGGAGAAATGTTACGTTATATCTTTTTTACTATTTTCTGGAATAGTTTTATATTTTGTTGTGCATTCGGATGAGATATGAATCTCGCATGTCATATAATTTTTTTCGGGGCAATATTGTACGGGTCCTATTGTCGAATAATTCAGTAATGATTTACCATTGTATCCCTTTAGGGGGCATAGAATAAGCAATAAGTTTGGGTTAATTAAAATCGTCTGTCCTTTTCTATGAGGACTGACGCCCCTGGGGGGGTATAGTGTTCGGTATTTTAGCTACAGATGCCTTCGGGACTTCTACCTTCCGTGCCCACTTTGCTTTTTCTGGTTTCCAAGCTTCATTACTATGGCTTCTTAGTGTTTTCTCTTCCTCTTCTTCTCAACTTACTGTTTCTAAGCGCGGGGAATCCTGTATGGCAATACACCATGTGCATAGATTCACTGATTTCTTCAGTCCATCCTGAGTGGTCCCTTCTTTTTGTTGTCTTGACATCACCTTTGTTGTAGATAGGGAGTCTCAAACTAATATAATATTTATGATAATTTTCCACGATTCTGTGAACTGAACGGGATTTATAACAGCTCTCTTGTAAGTTACATTTCTGCAGTTTTTTTTACCATGCTGCTTGCGACACGAAATGCGTAGTTCTTTCGTACCTTCTTACAGCTGAATGCAGTTGTATTCTCAATAAAGTCTAGGGTAAATACCAGGTTCGTGTTTCTGGACTGTTATCATAGGAATTTGGAAAGGTATTCAAATTTTGTGCTTTATGCACCATCTAACGATATGCCACACTACTTTCGATTGTAGATGTGTGACTTCGTTTAACACGTTGTCTGACGCATGTTTTCGATGAACTTTTCTGGCAAATGAGCCTGTTGCGTTGTGAAAAATCTTCATCAACAGGCGAGCACAACGAAAGAAACAATGAAGGCTAATTTAAAAAACAACACTTTTGAGAGTCCTGTTGGAACGTCCAAGATTTGCTCTAACATGGCAGGTGGAGAAGTTCCTTCTCATGTGCCATCTGCTGCTCGCGTACTCGATGAACGGTACACCGTCGTCGTCGTCGTCCTCCCCCTGCGCAGCGGTGTGGCTCTCCACTGCATGCCCTTACTTTCCACAGTTATTTGTCACGGATTTTCTACCGTGTCTGAAGTTCATTATTCTAAACTTGTCTGTTGGATCTATGACCTGTATTTTGTCTAGGCTAGCCGAATTCTATCGTATTAATTCATTCTTAAAACTCTCAATTACATGAAGCTTTTATTTTAACTTACGCTGTTCAAGTCAGACACGAAAGCGTCCTATTTATTTTTCACACAACTTTGCTACTCAGCATGAGACTCGGTGTTCTGAAACATGAACTGTTGAACTGAAGCTTCAACTTCGTTATATTTAATCCTGGTGTGAAGAAACGTCATGCCTGTACTGCGTGACCTGCCAACACTATGTATCTTTGTGGCACTCGCCCAATTTTCCACGTGGATTTCTCTATTATTTCGAGACGGCTGCTGCTCAGCGTTATTCGTGGCATCGTTAGCTGTGATGGCGTGCGTCTTGTGCTGGTTCAACGAACAAACGCTTTTAATTTTTCGTCTCAGTGGTTTTAGTGTGTTTTGTGACTAAAAGTAAACCTGGCAATGATCTATTTTTTTTACTCTGTGTTTCACATTAAGTGAAGCTGAGATTTCCAACTCAAAAGAAAATCTGTTGAAGTCTTCATTTCGGTGCGATCAGCTTGAATCAAACTCGCTTTCACTTCTTTGATCTTGAATGGAGCTGACTTCGTGGTACCTTGGTGCACATTTATGAGCGCTCCGATCACGTTCACTTCAACGTCTGAGAAACGGAGCTGCGGTGAGAGACCTACGAGCTCCGATTTTGTTTCAGGGCTATTCTTAGCTTGAGAGTGCGATTGTGTCGCGTTCTCGTCGCAGCTTTTCTGGCGGCTGTCGAATGTTCTTCGGGTTTTATCTTCGTAAGCAGGCCTCTTTAGTGTTCATCATGACATTCTAATTTTAATCAAAAACATTTCCCTTTTTTGGTTTTATTCATCACCGTCAGGGTTCTTCGGTGACTTGACTTCCTTCAGTGACTATATGTTCTTCAGAATGGGAAAAAAGCGAAAGGGTTCAATTGGATTCATCGAACGTTTTTAAAAATTTATAAAATATTCGATTTTGAGACACTGATTCATTATTATTATTTCAACTTCATGGTTTTTTAGATTTTTAAATTTCTTTTAGATTTACTTCGCCAGAGGGGCCAGTCGTCTCAATCAGCACCAGAATTTCGACACAGACGCTGTTATCGGCTTTGCGGCAATACTTGCCCATGTTACATGCTGTAGCTTCAGCGCACTCTTTAGCGATCTTTTGAAACTTTTGCTTCATAGTTGAGCAGGTCTTGTGTACATTTTCCGCTTCCGCTTTCCGGGCAGTAGTCGACATGTCATTTCGGTAAACTTGTTTCTAACATCGCTGTTGATCATGCTCTCTTTTTTCCTCACTATTATAATCATTATCTTTTTCGGTAGTAAAGGGGAGATTTTAATGAAGCTTTACTACGTTATTCATTGCTTTCGCACTGAGAGCATTTTGGGCCATCTGTTGTAGGAAAATAATACTACTTGGTGTCGCAAACCGTAATGAACGTGAAAGCCCCCTTTTTAGTTTTGGATTACAGTGCTAATGACTGTATAGCGCCACTCCTCTACTTGAATTTAGACGAACCCTGCTTCCCAAAAAGCTAAATTTTTTAGATACAGCCTCTCTCAGTTAATATGTGTGCATATTACACATCAAGCTAACAAAATTTGTTGATGGATTTTCGTTAGTGGTGTGTTTCAAAATTTCCCCTTGAACGTATCGTTTGTGCATTGACTTCTAACGTTCGTGCTCAGCATAGAAATGAAAACATAAGCTTTTTCCTTTTATAATTATGCTCTGTACACACCTACACTGCACAACACGCCGCTGGAGCACAGGGAGAGGCGCTGCGGCTGCCCCAGCGCTCCACATCACCGAGTAGCGCTCCGCACGAGCACTCGCCTTCCATTTTTATTCCCTATTTTTACATACCTCTAGTGTTCAGATCTCACTTTTACCGTTATTTTCACCACTCACGATTTTGCTTTGCCTTCTCAAGTTTTAATTTTTAATTGATGCAAAAATATTTTACTTTTTCTTAAATGTTGTGATGGTTGCATGCGAGGCGTGTTTCGGTTATCACTCCTCTCACGGGGACACAAGTATAGTATCTATGAGAGTTAGCGCTCCCAAAGGGAATATATGAGGTCCCGAGCTAAAGGTTAGATAGGGTTTCCTTTTTTTAAATGAAATCGTTTGTTTTGTTGCGGACCATCTTTTTTTTGATCCTCTGCTGTCCAATTTTTCAGCACCTATTACTTTCTGCTTCAACTTTCATCTTGTTTCATAGACTTATTTCTCAACTTACTGTTTCTATACACCTTGTGCAAACATCCTGCGTTACCTGAAGTCCACACTAAATAGTGCTTTCCTCCTCCCTCTCTTTGGAACGCTTTTGTTGCAGGTAAGGAGGCTTGAACTAACAACTAAATCTAATCTTCAGTGACCACTATCGTTAAAGAAATGAATTTATACCTGTTTTTCAAAAATAACCTGGTTCCTCATAGGGATAATACTACGGTATTTTTAGGAACTAGCGCGCGCAGGAGAAAGGCGCGGGGTCTTGAGCTGAACGAAAATGATGAATTTCAGTGCTGCTTCGAACACAAGTTTACTTGATGTGAAACAGAAGTAGCATTAGCGATTAGTTATTGGAAAGTTCTTCCTGAATAACGTTTAGATTAGAGGTAAGTCTCTAACTGAAGTATTTTCTTCAAATCTGCAATCCATATCGCTCCCCTTGAGATCGTTGGGTGATTTCAGCCATCACTCACGCTGAGCGGAGTGATCCGAGGTTTCCTCGCTTAAACGCATGTCCAATGATTTCTGGCGACCAGAGTAGTACCTTGGTGGTTACCAGGCGACACCATTTGTTTACTGCAGATTCTTTAAAAGGAGAAGAGCAGGAACAGTTATTCCTGTGAACTCTTTCATGCATGACTCGCGAATGTTTGTTTTGTCTTTGTACTCGAAGTGGATCTCTTTGTACCTGTGTCGTTTTCATTACGCAATGCTAATGACATATTAGAATTTGGATCTTAAAAAATCATCGTTAAAATAATACAGACGGTTCAGCTACTGTAGTGGATACAATTATGAGTTAACACGCTGACTACTTCGTGACCCTCCATAGTGATCACTGAGGTTTTTTACATCTGATGCGGGCGACCCACCGGTGATCAAGAACTGTATTTTTATTTATACTTGACCAAAGTCAGATATCTTTCGAATAATTTTTTTGACCAAATGAAAGTTGAATGTTGAAGTTGAGCTCCATTGAAGCTGAATCTTGAATTGATGTTTAACCCGATAGGTTAACGTGTTTAAACTCATTTCATGAATATTGTAACCCTTTTTTCGTTATTAATTGCAGTCTCATTTTGACTTCACTGTCAAGCGTAACTCGGAACTTTCTCTAAACTTGAACTTTAAGTGATTTAGCTTTTGCACCGAGTTCGGTGAAACACTTCATTTTCTTCGCGGCAAACAAAAGCACCCTAGTTTGCTTCTGTACATAAGTTTCTCTTTGCGCGATTCTCGTGTTACGCTACTGAAGGCAACCTTTTTCACCGAGTCGCCTGCGCCCTACATTCGCTTTGGCTTCGCACGAGCGCAAGTGAATAAACATCGCTCATCGATGCATTCTAACTTGCTTCGCGAAGTGGGGCACGCACAACATTGTTATGGGAATTGTGCCGCTCCTTGTGTTAAACTTCCGTGACGCTCACGGTCGCAAATCAAGTCTCATTGAATGGGCGCTCAACTTAAGAGCTTTGGTACACTGAAAAAAACCATCTCATGCTTGCCATACTCAAGTGGGCTGCCATCGCTTACGTCAACTTCTATTTTTGCGGGTCTATGCCCTCAGCTAGTGGTAGGAATTTAATTTGGTGTTCGTATTTCTATTGGTATGCTTTTAACTACATATTTCATGAAATCATGTGCAGTGCGGTTTTCGGGTAACATTTATTAGTGCTAAAATGACGTTGATCTTTTTAGTGATACTATTGATCTTGTTTAGGCTTTTGTCCTCTAATTTCTGCAGGTCACATTTTGATTGTTATTAATAAAAAATGGAATTCTTAATTCTTTTAGGGCTTTGTGTTTAAGCTGATGAGTTAGTGATGTGCAGTCACTGGAAACAGTGGCTTGTATTCTGAATGTTGAGGACAATATTTGTTATCCCCAACAAATGGTTGGCATAACAGGTACTTTAAGCAACAAAAACACGACTTCCATCGATTGCCTGTGTAATTTTTAGTCTTTTTGTGTTTTTCGGTCACACTCGTGATTTATACATTTTATTTGTATTGTATCGCGTATTTTATAATGTTAATATGTAGAATGAATATACTTTTTCATGTTTGTCACAATCAAGATGGGATGTTGAGAATTATGTTTGTATTCAGGTGCTGTTCCGTACGGGCGGCCTGGCGCGACTGGAAGAGCAGCGCGATGCCGTCCTGGCGGGCACCATCACGCGACTGCAGGCACACGCAAGAGGGGTGCTTGCTAGGCGCAGGCTCCAGAAGCGGAAGGTGAGTTTGGCTGCTTCATCGAAGGGTTATATCTTGTACCTCATTGATCTACTTATCAGTTAGTGGCCGCTTTTCAAATGCATAAATCGCTCATAAATAAATGTTGTTCCTTAGTCCACGGAGTTCACTCAAGATAAGTCGTACATCAATTTTTCTCTTATGGAATCGATTGGGTATACATATATTTATCGAAATGCATTATTTCTCCTCCCATGTTGACATTCAATCCCCATGTATGTGTACAAATAGTGCGCCGTAGTTCATGTATAGACTGCGTATCAAGCCTTTGTTTTATCTCATTCTCACGAGTGTGCTTATCAATCAAGTTACCTCTAAGTATAGTCATCTTAAAGCGGCATCATAACAGTAAGCCGCCGATCCCTTATGCTAGCGATTGTACACCGAACCTTTCGTTACATTTGGTGCACCTCTTCTTGAATACTTGAACTACGTGAAGCACTAGAACTGATCGAGCATTTCAATCGAAATGGTGAACTTGGGAGGATATAAAAGAAATTAAAAGGGAGAATGAGTGGAGAGAAGCGAGAGACAGTTCGCACTGCTGTCGTGTTGGTGTGTGGTGGAGTGTTGGCGCTCGTTTGTGTCTCGGTGGGCCCGCTCATATTCTGCTGGGCGTCTTGCCTCTCGCTGGGGTTCAGTGTCTGCACACGCAAATTTATAGAAAAGCAATCCATAGACCCTGAGCTGCCTCGCTCTTCATCCGTTTTTTGCCTGGAAAGTGAAGATCAAAATAATAGTCGTGAAAAGTTCGGTGCCTCAAAGGAAAGAGCGCTATACTCTTTACCCGCTTCTAGTTCATCAGAGAGTGTCGGCGAAAGCGAGAGACCGTGCTATTTTGATGATTCTAAAATATATTGTGAACTACAGAAGGATTTCCGTCATCGAAATAATGACGGAGAGGTAAACTTGGCCATTTATATTTAAGTTCATTTTATGAATGAATAAATGAAAGAGACATTCTTCGAAGATTTTTTTTAGTGAGGCACCGGTATGGCAATTTCCTCTTATTAAACGGAGTGTAAATATAAATGAAATACAAGTACCGTTTGCAAAATGAGATGATAACCTTAAAGCGTAGATTAGTTTACGAGGAAGGACTTTGTTTTCTCTGAATTGACCGCTTTTGATCAGTTCGCCCTTAGATTTTTGTAAGATTTTCATTTCATTTATCGTACCCAGCCGTCTCTTTTCATGTTATTTGTGTTGATAACCGAGCGTAGCCTCAATGTTGCGTAAGAATATTATGAAATAGACTTCAATAAATACCTGATACTGTCTGTGAACTGTCCATCAACGTTGGCCTCCCGCCGCAGGTGCAAGAGACAGCCATCAGGTGCATCCAGAAGAACGTGCGCAAGTTCATGGGTGTGCGGGAGTGGCCATGGTGGCGGCTCTTGGTGCGCCTCACGCCTCTCCTTGACGTCCACAGAACGGAACACCAGCTCAGGGAGGCCAAGGTGCGAGATGGGTGACAGTCATGACCTGCTTCTCCGGGCGAGGTTTTGGATCCGGCTCGTAGAAGTTTTGTTGGCCAATTTCGTGTTGTCGTGCGGTTGTGTAGCCGATTACTTTCCACTGCTTTTGGTAGTAGAGTGGCTGTAAATATTATATGGGATGCCATTGGCCACGGGTTGATGGTGATGGTGAAAATGAGTGAGAAGGCACTGTGACATGCAAAAGTTCCTTATAATTTGATTTCAAAACTGTAGCGTGCGTTAAAGCGTTTTGGAGTCGACTACTTGTTATCGAGACCAGGATTATAAGATGTGTTCCTTCTGCGAGTAATTTTCCTTCTGTGTTCTGTGTTTCTTTCTGTGTTTCTTCTGCGAGTAAGAAACAACAATAATAATAGTTGTAGCCTATTATTATTATTATATGTACTGTAATTAGCGTTCTTAAAGGGAAAATGGGACGTCTCGAGGTAGAGATTAGGTAGGCTTTCCTTTGATTGAAATAGAATATATTTTTTCCCCGTTCCCTCAACTCCATACTATATGGCGCCTTCCTCCTTCCCCTCTTCGGAACGCCGTTTTTTGGGTTGGAAAGACTTAACAAACTTATCCAATTTAATGTAAATTCTGTGAGTTATAACATCTCTCTCGCCACGCCCAGCTTTTGACTTAGGTTGAAATGCCTGGGAAAGGTGAGAGGTATCTTGTAATAGTTAAGCAGCCTTGCCTCTTGAGGACTTTTCCATCTTGCGTAGCTCAACGCCGTGAGTAAAGTAGGAGGATGCGCGTTGCATATTTTAGAAACTTCAAATTTTGAAGCGGAAAATATTTTTCTTGACCCAGTAATGGCTACGCCTTGCATAGGAAGATTTATTTGACTTCGAAATGTCCTGTATCGCATGAGTAGCTTCAGCTACACATGGACTGTCAATAGATTTACTCACTACTGTGAAGGTTTGACTTTTTTTAATTAAAAAATTTATCAAGAAGTAAAAACAGTAGAATACGCTGTTACGGATTCCAGCCTTGTAGAAAATTAATTGGTAAAATGTCTGGAGGAGAAATGATACACAAAAATGAAACCAAGTTTTTATCCATTTTTTGTTGAAGCGCTAGGAGCTAAGCTGTTTGCGGAATGGAGTAAGATAGCAACATTGAAATGAAATGAGATACTATTTGCATGTATAGAAATGATGATTGAATTGTATCTAGTTGGAAAATGAGGCAAGTACATAACTGAAGGAAGACCGACATTAGGATTAGTAGCTGCATTTGTGAATACAGTGGCTGCTTGCTTCTGCATGCACCAGAAACCAGAATGAAGCTAGGCTGCGTGTGGGCTGGTAAATTCTTATGGTTGCTCTGGCTGGGCTTGTGTTCCCACTTAGCTTCATTGAAATTCAGCCTTCAGCTGTGGGGATGGATTGTTTGTTTTCGCTGAAGTACGCTAACGAGAGCTTTCGAGCACCTCTAGTGCAAGTCGCTGGGCCTGACTGTTATTTAAAGGGCACATATCGTTTGACTTGAGCCCACTTACCTTTTCGGGAAAATGTTCGAGCATGTCTTCGGACATCTCCCTCAGTATAGGAGTAGAGTGTTAGAGTAAATGATTTATTTCAAGCCAGTTTCGTGTGTCCCTACATGTTTGTTGTAAAATAACTGCGCAAGATGAAATGAGTTATTGAAGTAACATGGACGCGAGCGGCCGATTTGTGATTTTATGTGTTCCCAGCCTTCTTCGTCCGGTAGAATTAGATTAGAGAGTTAGTTTAACCTTCCCTAACTACAAGAAAAATGCTCTCAAAAGGAAGGAGAGGCGATTTGTGATTTTATGTGTTCCCAGCCTTCTTCGTCCGGTAGAATTAGATTAGATAGTTAGTTTAACCTTCCCTAACTACAAGAAAAATGCTCTCAAAAGGAAGGAGAAGAAAAATAAAATTTAGTATAGAATTAAGGAAATGGGGAATCTGTACATAAAGTGTGTCCAGTCACCCTACACAAAGAAACAACAAGATTTAAAAGACGTTCATTAAACAAGATAAAAGTTTGAGAAGAAAGTGATTTGTGCTGAAAGAAAAAGTCTACAAAGAACCAAAGGACGGCAACGAACCGAAAAGAGTTGTTCCGGAACCAAACGAAAAACTTGTTCTATTTTAAGGAAGACCTACCTTATCTTCTCCTTGGAACCTCTTACCTTCCCCCTGGGATCGCTTATTTCCACCGGTAAAATAGTTGTCTTCTCATGAGAACGCAAAATTGGTCCGGTAGAATGTAATAGGTTTATAAAGCTCACAAATGAACAGTGGGATACTTCACACGAATAGACTTGCTGTCTTGTTAGTTAGGAAATGAAGCACCAGTTGTTGGGGTTCATTGGTGATGCTTCATGTGGTTCAATTTTTGGTGTATTAAAAATAAATTCCTCGCAATTGGAGTTCATCTTTTGGCTCAAGTCGGGCTTTTGAAAGTTGTCTTGAGTGAAAATTAGATACCATCAATACTTTCGTACTGTGCTTTGACGTCAAATAATCTTTAATTTTTTATGAAGAGGAATTCCTCCTACTTGTATTGTTTGCGAAAAGCCTGTATTTGTTTCAAACTACCGTTACGAAATTCAAGTATAACTTGTTTATTCCATAGTGAATGTATTACATGTTATTCAGCTCTGTTGGGAATCTTAATATTTACCAGCGTGTTATTGGACTTGTTTTGTCATTTCAGACGGAACTGGAGACATTGAAAGCTCGACTGGAAAAAGTAGAAAAAGAGAAAACCAACCTGCAGCAGACCAACGATGTGCTCGAGGGGCGGGTGAGTACCGAAATACATCATCGCATTCCATTTGTATGATCATTATCACTTCTATGATGACTTAGTATCTGCAATCCTCATTTTCGCTTCTTTAGTCCTCATCGTCAATCATCTAACTTGATTGTTCGGTGGATCATTTGTTGTACATGTTTAGTTTTCATGCATTTAATTGTTATGTGAGGCGTTCCCTAAAATTTAGATCAGTAATTGTGAGTGTAGGGCAAGATGAACTAATATTGTAGCTGTGCTGTCATTTTGGGAAGTGATATTTTCCGAGAGTCTTGATAGTTGGGAACTTAACTGACTGGTATGGAGCCCCTGTCCAAAAAGTGCGGAGGAACTCCAGTGAGGAGTCCCTGCCTTCCTGTCGCCACTGCTCAGTCGTGCTTCTCTTCCCATCCTATTCGTGGTAAGTAAAAATTAACTCACGCTGTTGTCCATCACGAGCTGCGTTCCCTATATCTGTTTTTATATTGAAAAGGTTTTTCTTGGTTCTGCTCGAGTATGTGTGCTCTTCCACTTGAGTAAATCATTTAGTTGAATAGACGAGCCCCCTCAGGAGGATACAGCTATTGTATCTGTGGGAATTAGCACTCCCAGGAGGAAAATGCGAGGGCCCGAGCTGAGAGTTAGGTAAGTTTTCTTTTTATTGAAATAAAATGTTTTTGTTATGTTAAAAACCATCTTTTTTTCGGTTCACTGCTGTCCTGTTTTTCAACACCTACTACTTTCTTCTTCGACTTTGATCTAGCTTCATAATCTTCTTTCTCAACTTACTGTTTCTCTGCCCTTTCTGCATAGATTCCGCATTCCCTCAACTACATACTAAATGGTGCCTTCCTCCTTCTTCTCATTGAATAGCCCTTGTGGCGGATAGGGAAGCTTAAACTAACTAATAATCTAATCTGAATAGGCGAGCACTAGGTTTTTTGTTTTATGCTTCGCTATGTATCAAGTAAACTAAGTAATCAATGTTGCCCAATCAGTGTTTGCGTTTAGCTTGATATTTTTGACACGATTTGAATGACTTCATTCGAGAGGAAATTTTTTCGTTAGTTTCGTAAATTTGAGTTTACATATAAATTTCTTTTAGAAAATAGTAATGTCTCACCAAGCGAATGTTGCATTTTACTACCCCGTTTCTTCATACGAATGATGGCTGGTATTAAGCATTGTGCCCATGACTGAGTTAACCCTCATTTGTGTGATTTCTTATCCATGTATTATTATACATTATTTCAAGTGTAATCAATTTGTTACTCAACTGATCGTGTGTATTGTAAGTAAAATAATGAAATTCCTATGGATCAAAGTTTCGAACAGGTAAAATTTCTACCGATTGAAACATTTCTTGATGAACGCATTCGCATTTTGTACTTTGGCTTTACTATACTGAAGAGGTTTCAAATTGTGCACTTGAACAACATACGAATTAATGGTCTTTCCTTTCCTTGAGTGTACAGTATTCCTTTTTCTGAGCCAATTTGACATCTAAGTAACCTATACTTGTTGGATTTGCTGCGTTAATTGACGAGCATTCTTGTTTCATTGCGCCAGTGTTGGATTAGCCAATCTTCTTGAAACAGAAATGTTGTTGCACAGTATCTGCGTTGGTTTTCGTAATAGTATTTCACGGTGTTAATTACGTTTAGCTCATCCTTTATCATAATGTTACGTTAATTATTATGATTTGATAGTTGATATTAGAATATCACTAGTCTCAAGTTAGTGCTGCTTCCTTTATGTTTTATGGGTAATTTTCTGCGTTCCTTAAGCTTTAGCGATTTTATCTCGTATACCTTTCTGTCTTTTAGTTAGAATGCTCTTGTACGTTAGTAGTTATGAACGGAAGTCTACAATTTCAGTGAGAAATTATGCGAATGCTGAGCATGGACTTTGGGTCAAATCACACGGGAAAAATGATGATTTGAAATGCGAGATTAAATGTTTTTCCATGCTCTTAATTGAGTTTAGGCTGGAGAGGATTGTTCTTGGATGTATTTACCAAGGGCATCACAAGCCTTGCGAGTAGCTGGATTTCGTGCGCTATGATGACAATATAGTAAACTGCTTCCACTCAGCGTCTAGTGGCGACTTCTCTCTCCTCCTCAAGTGGGTACTAAGCAGCAAAACATGAATGTTTTTTCTTCTTCTTAGAGTACCCCATTATTCAGGTCATCTTTTGATCGCGTTGCACCCTTTAATTGTCTTTGCTTTTGTACATTTTCGATTCGAAGCGATCTTGCATTTCTGTGTGCGCTTTCTGTGACTGGCTTAGTATCGGTAAAATTTTTCTGTCCAAAAAAAAAAAACGATTTGCTCCAGTGATGGCATTGCGTTTCAGAGGCGCTACATTGAGTTTCGTCACCACTACTTCGTTACGAATCAATTGTGTTGAAAATGAGCTGACTCAACAGCTGTCAACCTCTGTCTTCTTTCATCTTTCCCAGTTGCGAACACTCGTACATCTTCATTTATACCCTCGCTAGCTCGGAAAATATCATTTCTCCAAAGGATCATTGGTGACATCTATTCTGTTCCTGTAGTAACGCAGTGCGCTCGTTCGTGCTCCATCGTTTGTGTAAGACCACCTCTGACGCAGGCCAGCTACACGGCGACACTCTGTCTAACATAAACTGACGAGCTTTTCAGTTTTGTAACCATCATGTATGACAATTCTTATTTATGTTAAATCATCTGCAATATATTCCGTATGTCGTCAGTGTTCGGTCTGAATGCAACGGAGACGTATATATGATATTGGTCTAGCGTGTTTACTTCTATGCTGTTAAATATTCTTTGTAAATGTTTTTATCCATCTGAGTTGTGTGGATCAGTTGCGGAAATAGAGGAGTTTAAATTTAGTATCACGTGTGGCGCTGATGCCCGAGAGTGTCGCAAGCACTTCCGTCTTTGCTCACATTTCGTGGAGTCTTGCACTTGTGGCTTCTTCTATTTCGGGGGCTGGTGCAGCCGAACCCTCAACCGGCGGCCCGAACATTTGTCGTTACGGTCGCTGTCGATGCTTCTGAATATTTAGTGCTCGCTGTAGCGTCGAGTGCAAATTGACTTCGCATGGCTCAGTTGCGTCGCTCGTCTAGTGAAACATTCAAGCGCAAATGGAAACAGATCGAGCATGTTGGACGATCTGTTTCCGACGATGTAAAATCGTCTCGACTTGGACAAGTGGTTAGTGATTGCATATCAGTGGCAGCATTTGGAGGAGCTATAATTGAGTAAATGATATGCAATCATTTTATTGTATTCGCTCAAGCCACTACAAATGATTACTCGACTTCGAAAATTTGTAACGCACTAACTCTTGAGTGACGAAATTTACCTTTCTAGATCATTACCTCTAATAGACCTTCTTTAGATATTGGAGAACGCTGCCAATTTTTCCGAAAATTGGTAGCATGCAGAACTAAATCAAAATTCTTTCCCTTACAGTGCTTTTTCAACTTTTATTAGTTAATACTTGTGACTAACAAAAGGGCAAGTAAGAATAGGAAATGCGTTGAAGTGATTGCGAGAAATAAATTCGTTGTGGGATGTGATGGATATTCAAACGTTAACGTGAGAATTCCTCTGTTTGCACATTCACCTGTGCTGGCTTTTGACGAAGTTGTACATTTTCGACTCTAACTTCTTGCTGGTTGACAAAATTGTGTAATGGTGCTTTTACTGACGCTAAATTGTAACTCACGTCTTATAATTTACGTTTGCAGAATTTTATTTTGAAATAAAATTTTCATGCGTTACATTAAACTATTCTAATTCTTCAATAGACGACATAACATGCTGAGATGTCTTTCCTGTAGCCCCCTTGAATTTCTCTGAAGTGCCCCCTCAGGGGGATACAACTGTTGTATTTATGGGAATTAGCGCTCCCAGGGGGA